>VDFB02373365.1:170523736-170789008 GCA_007258455.2 Sequoia sempervirens | reverse complement strand
TGCCTCATTCGGAACGGGGACCCTCTTTTCTTTCACCTTGTCGGGTTGTTTTTGTCACCGCCTCATTTTGCGTGCCCCATTTTGGTGTCCTAGGTGGTCAACGTACCTCCAAAGTCTCATCTTAAGTTGACCATGTTTCGCCCTTTCAATTTTGTCAAGTTCTAGTGCCTTGCGGGGTCCTGTTGGCAGTTTTCCTCTGCCAGCGGCCTTGTGGCCTACTAGGTCTGCTCTGTCGGGTTTCCCTGGCCGGGTTTCCCCTCCATGTCCGTCGTCCTGAACGGTGGATGACTTTCACCTTCCCGGGACCTGGGTCCCGGATCCCTGTTTTCCTTCTGGTGAAAATTGCAATCAAAATTCGGCTGCTTTCGCCCCCTTCGGACCCAACCCTTTGGAATTCCGTGAGGACTTCGCCGTTCCCGACGACGAACCTTTGACGAAACTCCGCCCTCTGGGCCCCAACTTCCCTCTCGCTGTCGACGATTTCTGAACTGAATTTTCCAAATGGCTAACTTGTGGCGACATTCTGCCCTCCGGGTCCCGAGATCCTCTTAGCCGTCAGTGTGCAAAATGAATTCCAAACGGCCGTCATCCCACGTCATCCCGGACCTTGGACCTCGAACCTCCTGCCACCGTCCGTGAATTCAAATTCACCAATCATCTACTATACCGTACTTGCATTTAATGAGGCCATTAATGGCAGTGGGAGTATAAATATCTTGAACAACCTGTCATTCTCACTTGTTAGTGTTGTAGAGAGAGGTCAAAGTTCTTGCCAGAGAGGATCCCTATCTTCATCAATCATCGCCCTCGCACCTGTTGCCGTCATTTTCCAATCGTGAGTGGATTTCACGCCTTGCCGCATCGAGTGTCCGAGGTAGGTTTACCATTTTCCCTCCCGAGCAATTTTTCATGATTTTAAAGTTTAAAATGAACAACACGGGTAAAAAGGACATGTGATTGATAAAACACGATGAAACACACAAAACCCATGTTTTCGATTCTTCGAAAAACCTCCAAATTTCCCTCGAATTCGTGACCATAACTTCACCTCGCCACGACCGTTCATTTCCCAAGGGCGTTCTCGCCCTCCGGGCTTGGGTCTCCTCTTGGTGGTCGAAGCAGAAAATAACGAACACTAGCCAAAATGGCTAGTCGGCCCCACGGGCCCAGCTCCTCGGACCTCTATCGTCCCTTCGCCGTCGAGGTTGAAAACTTGAACATCCAAATTTGGTCGCCGTTTTGGCTCTTCGGGCCCAAACCCTCGGACTTCCGTGTCCGGAAGTTCGCGAAGATGCCACCGTTCCAAACGGTGGAGTCACCCCGTCCGCCTGAGATCCGAAGTTTTCCTTTCCTTTCGCTGTCCGCTTTGCGTGAGAACTCAACTTTTCGTCACCCTCCTAGGTCTCGGTTTGCAGACTTCCGTCCGCGGATTTCCACCCCATCTTCATCATTCTGAACGGTGAATCTTTGGTGACCTTCCGCCTCCCAGGGCCCGAGCCTCCTTTCGCCGCTTGGAGTTTTCCATTGAACTTTAAACGTCCTTGCCCTTTCCGAGCTCCGGGCTCTGGGACTTTGTCCCTCCTCCGCCGTTCTGAAAAGGAAATTCCCGCCCGCCCTTCCGAGCTCCGGGCTCCGCCTCCCTACTCGTTGTGGAAGCTCAAAATTTAATCTGACGTCCAAACCTGATGCCGGGTCCAGTCCGCCGGGCCGCCCCCTCCGGACTTCCGCCTGATGATCGTCGTCCCAAACGGTGAGGGCATAACAGGGTCCCGACCCCTCAAGCCCGAGCACTTTAAATTTGCAAAATTGCCAGCCGCCGTTGGACCCTCCAGGTCTCGGACCCTAGAGTTCTGCCCCTGAAACTTCGTTTCTGCCCGGCCGTTTCAAACAGCCAACTCTAGACGACTTTCCGGCCTTGTACCTCTGGTTTCTCCCAAATCGATCCAAATGAGCTCAAATTTGAAATCTGATCTCGACCCACATGCTTAATTTCGGCTCTCTTCGTTACGAGCCTTTGAACCATCAAAATTCAGTCAGGAAAGATCTCCCAGGTCGCCCTGCCTCATTTACCCTTTCAAACAACATTCCTACCAGGGAATTCCGGGCCTCTGGGCCCAGATTGTCCGAAAGCCCTCAATTAAAAGACTAATGACATCTAGAAGAAGAAGTATCATTTTATGAATGATAAATTGTTTAAATTTGATTTCATCCATGGGATTTCAACTAACATCAAGACTTTCATGATCAGTTGCATTGACTGTGCCTTCGCTTGCAGGATATATGGAATCAGGTGCAGGACCTTCGGGGGTAGCTACGGAAAAGGACAAAGGAAAGAAGTCAGGAAAGGCTCCTCGAGGAAAAGAGGACAAGGACCAAATGAAGTACCATTTCCAGGGTGAACCGTTGCATTCGAAGGTTACCACAGATTGGAAAGAAATCACCGACACCAATATCGGCCATGTCGATATTGATGAGTTTACACAAAGGGTCAAGGTCAATTTGACGACCAAGAATGCGAGGCTGATCAGACAAAGTGGAATTGTAAAAGCTACAGGCTTCCCTCCATCCCTCATGGCCCTTGAGCTAGTCATGGCTTGTCGACAAGCATATCAACCAGATACGAGGACAATTGTTAACAAAGATGGTAACATTCTTCCCGACATGTTGGCTAAAGAATTGAACAAAGACCTTCCATATTCCCACTTTTCAAGAAATGGAAACGCCTACCATAGAGGAATGCCAGGCAGCATGGGATGATAATCCGGCGGGATGCAAAAAGTTAATAAATCAGCATTGGCTTAAAGAAAAACGGGGCAGCGCTGCGAAGGTTCCTCACGAACTCTTCTGCAGTGATTTCCATGAAGATTACCACGACTTGGTCATGATGCTAAGCAGCATTATGGGTCTTCCTACTGCGGCCTTCTTCCAGGAGTGGATGGTATACTTCATCGAATAGATCCTCTGCGGGAATGAGGATGTCACCACAAAGTCCTCATTCTACTGGGGAGGTATAATAAGCGACTGCTTTCATGAGCAGTTCGTCAATGTGAAGAAGAGTTCCAAGTTTTACATGACCTCATATCTCGTCTACTCCTTGGCTGACCGGAGACAATACAATGGGTTGTTTGTGGAATTCGATGAGGAGCAGGGTCGAAGATTGAAGGCCTATGACAGGTACCCCCAGCTCCAGTACCGAAACTTCAAGAAGGAATATTGTAGTGTCAACAACGCCTTCATTGGCCATATCATCAGGATGATTGCTGGGGTATTTGAGAGAAAGGTTTCCCGTACTGCTCGGGCCTTCCTAAAATAGTACGCCTTCCTCTTCATTCAATATCCAAAGTTCACATACATTCGTGCCCAGGGCTTCATGGAAAGGCCAAATAAACTGCACCGATACCCCAACAACCGGATCATCCTGTTGGAACTCTCTCGACAAATCCAACACATACAAGCAGTCCTCACTAGAAAAAACTTGGTAGGGATCCCCTATCCCCTAACTCTCGGCCAAGGAATGTATAAGTTACAAACTTCTCAGTGCACTGGGAACTCTGAGAAAGAATTCAAAGATTATTATTTTCACCTGCACACTGCTCGCCCTCGAATGCACCCATATGGGCATGTAAGGAAGGCACTGGGACCGGGGTTCACTCATCTACACCACATTGAGGACTTTTGGGGGGATTTTCAGGATGATAAGGAAGTGCGTGCAAGGCACTATATGCGGATGACTGCGTATTTTATAAGAAAGGTGCAGCCATTTCCCATACCAGATCAAGTCGAAGAGGATGAAAGCACTGTAATGGACCCTAGGTACCCCGTAGTCGCCAATTTGTCGATACCAACAATAGACTGGGATGAGCAAGAGGTCGATGACCTCGATATTATAACCAATCCAATCTTGGCTCATACCAAGGAGTGGGTGGATGGACAAGTGGACCGATTAAAACAACAAGGGGTGGTCCTAACATATGAGGGGCTCAAAAGTGAACCAAGTGCCATGGAGGAGGCCACTGCCACTACTTCAACAAGCGGGACATCCAAGTCTCCTCCAGTCACCAGATCCAAGAAGATGAAAGAGACAGAAACGAAGTAGTCTCCTGATGCCAAAGTTTATACGAGGAAAGATCCAGGGGGCTCGCCTACGAAAAGGCTTAAACAAACAGGGGGCACCGCAGAGAAGCCCTTAACCCAAGAGGAAGGAGAAAAGGGTACAGACCAAGTAAAATCCCTTCTGGCCCTCCCTATTGCGACTACCCTATCATCTGCCTCTCTAGCATTGGTCACCACATCCCCGCCAGCAGTGGACATCTCCGTCCATCTCGCCCCTTCACCTCTCGCTGAGCCCGTAATAGTCATTGATTCTTCCTCTACCATAACTAATCCTCCTTCCTCCGTTGCCATGTCACCAACCACATCAATCCCATTAGCTACACTAGCGGCACCAATGCCCGCTTCAGCCTTGCCTGAGGCCTTCTTGAAACATATGCAGGGTCTCCCTTCCGAGTTGTTCTAGATCCTTATGGACCCCACTCTTCAAGCAACCTTGGCGCAGGTCCTCGCTAGTGCTAAACCTTCTCAGCCCCTGGCAGGGCCACCGACTATGAAAGCCACCATGTTAATCTCTGAAGAGTGGGAGAGACGGGAGCAAGGAGCCTCAAAGTCATTTGAGGAGGAAGCCGACGAGTATCACGAGCACCCAGAGTATGAACACCGCACAATCGACAGGGTGGCCTACGAGGAAGAAGGAACAGGCTCTTCCAAGAGCGGAGATGAAGGGGAGGATGATGGTGGTAGGGTCATCGTACATGCCTTCAATGATGATCTTGAGGAAGAGATGGCCTGGTAGCCGAAGGGTACTGAAGAAGAGAAAGAAAAGTTTCCTTTTAGAGAAGAAGGACAGCAACAAGAAGACAATCCAAGAGAGGAAAAACCTAAGGGTGAGGCTCAAGCTATCAAGAGCCTCGAAATTGAGCAGCCCAAGGAGCATGTGCGCGAGGTTGAGAAAACTGAGGAAAAGAAGGGGGAGGAAATAGAGAAAGAAGAAAGTCCCCGGTAGCAACTATCTACCAAGCCTCCTATTAAGTGCCTTGTGTTCTTCCAAGACTCCGACGAAGAGGAAGGAGATGCTACTAAAATCGAAGAAAGGGCCCCTGGGGATAAGGAAATAGAGGTCTTGGCTGAGAAGGGCAAGGGTGATCATGAATCACCAAAAGAAAAGTCTGTTGTGCCTGGGTGGTTGGAGAGACAGCTTGAAAAGAAAAATCCTATACCGAAGGACCCAAGAGTGAGGCTAGAGGCTATCTTAGCCTGAGCACAGATCACAACTAGAAAGGATAAGAAGCCTAAGATTAGATCCAAGGTAACGATGGACGCCTCTGGGTCTCAAGCTGTGCAGATAGCAATTCCAGTGGTGGGCTAGGCTGGCATAAGCTACAACATCTCCACCATCGACTTGGGGATTGCTACCAGGGAACAAAAGGTAGGGCACCTTGAAGAGTCAGTGGCTATAGTGGTGCATCTGATAAAACAGGACAAGATTTTGAAAGATGAGCTTAAAGCACAAGTAGCCGCTTTGACAGATTACATCCAAAAGTGGTCCTCAATTGATGACCTAACCACCACATCCGCGGCTCCACCCCAATTGCTATCCAAAGAACAAATCGACAAGATGGAGAGAAGAAAGAACTTGGAAAAGACTACAGAGAGCTGGTTCCGACAGGTCTTGTACGTCGGGAACATGGGAATTAACTGGGCTATTCGAACAGCCAACAAGTTCTTAGATCTGCAACAATCTTTAGAAGGTACGAGGAAGCTTTGCACTAACTTCCCTGCAACATATGACTCCACCTTTCCAAGGATCGAAGCCATCCTCCAGTTACCAAAGGCTGCATGGGAAAAGGAACTTGCATTCAAAAGGGATGATCACTGGTTGATGGATGTGTGGAGGCGGGATTTTGACAACAGGAAAGAAAGGCTAGAGCAGATTATGAGTAAGGTGGATCCAGACATTGAATGGGTTAAGGAAATTAGGGCAGAATGCGCTCGTTATCTCAAGCTGATGACGAAGTATGACATGCCTATGGTACAGATGGATCCAGAAAAGGTAAAACCTTACTTTCAGAAGAAGATGGAGGATGGAATGTCCAACGAAATAACAGTGGAGTTCATGAGTTTTGCTGCTTGTGCCTTCGATCAATCAGAGCTGTTCAGAGATCAGGGCACAAAGTACAATGAGGATTGGAAAAATCTTGAGGATAATGCGAAAAAGTGGAGCTACCAAATGCTACAGTATGAGATCATCGAGGTAGACAAACTCCAGCCAGTCATCTTGAAATTCATGGAATATACAGCTTCAAAGAGGCAAGAGGATAGCCCTGTTATTAATGAAGAGCCCCCAAAGGAGTAGCTACAGTAAAACAACAATCAACAAAAGACAAGAATGCTATAGTGTCGTCACTAGAGGAAAAAATAAGGAAGGAGACAAAATGTAAATTTGAATTGTAATATATTGGGGGTTGGTGAAACCCTATTTTGTAATGAATCTTGGCCACACAATGAGAATTAATCTTGGCCATTCATTCGACCTTTTGGGAACTATAAATAGGGCTATCCTCTCATTTGCAAAGGGAGTTGAGTTGTTGTAAAGACATGCTGCAAAAATTTATAATGAAAATACATTGACTTGGTGCATTTTCTGAGTTTTTCACATGTTACTTAATTGAACCTCCATTGTTAGATGCTTTAATTAGATTTGTATTGTTGTTCTAGTTAGCTATATTTTTGTTTTGATAGATTTCAGAAATGTTGTTCTGTAGTTGTAAAAATTCCTGCTATGTAGATGCCTTCTTAGTCCATAATTTTTGTTGTTTGCTGCTGGTAGATGGCTGTGTAAAGTTAGTATGGGATTAAATTCAAAGCTGCTCCACACTTTCATCTTTTTTCATGCATGCATATGGTGAATGAAAGATGAAATATTTGCAGACCTTAGAAGATAGCACAAATTCCATGAGACTGTGAGATTTCTGGTTAAGTGGAATATTGTTTCTAGGAAGCTGTCCATTGCAGGGACTCCATGATTACTGTTCATAGTTAGTTGTAGATCCAGGAACCTTCCATCTTCCCCGCTCTTTTTCCCCTTTTTTAGAAATAACTTGTATCAAGGTTCATTGCACATTGTAAAGCCAAATTTGATGAAACATCAAAGTTTTGGATTGTTGTCCGAACCTACAGCAAGGCGAAACTCGACCTCCATCTCAGAAACTTCGTATTTGAAGATCCACCTCGCATCCAGCTACGTAAGTCCACCTTGTGATTACCAGCAAAATCACATCAAAATCAACTAAGGAGTTCCATGCAAGTCATGACCTGACACCCGAGAGACCTTGGAGAGATTTTCAGCCACTTGTCGTGGGAGATTTCCTTTCAACAAAGGTAGTGCATCCGTGTACTGCCTATGTTGAGAAGTGCATAAAACACCCATCAACAGAACTGACGCTAGGAGGGCCTTGTGAAGCTAGATCAAATCAGATCGTTCTCCCTTGAAAGATTTCAAAGGGTTCTACGGTCGACACCAAATAAGGGAGAACTCCAAGAGTTGCAGCCTCCTACAAGGGCGAAACGAATTAAGGGAAGTAGCGCTGCTTCTTCCTTTTCCTCCATTCCACCCACTTCCATTCCACCTTCACCCTCATTCGGCTGGCATTCGTCTTCCACCTGACCATCTGAAACTGCATTTTCACCTCCCATCCCCAACAGCCAGGGGATTGCTTCTCTCCCGACCCTTCCAGCCCAAGGTACAGTCCAAACAGCCGTAACTCAGGTGCAGTCCTACACTGTTGTTTTATTGCAGGTGCAAACCCAACTTGTTATTTTTCAACAATAGATACCACCTCCGCCTCCCACCATGGCTTGGTTGGCACAAAATCCTTCGCCGATACACTTCGCCGCTTATCATGATATGCCCAAGAATTTGGAAGGCTTTTGTTCAAAGTTCAATTCTCGTGACCCACAAAGAATAGCTGAAGAACATATCAAAATATTCGAGACAACAATTATCAAAATGCAAGTCGACCATGAGAATGTTGCGTGTCACATTTTTCTGCATTCGTTGGGAGAAGAGGCCTTCTATTGATACATCAATCTGCCAAGAGGATCCGTTACCTTGTGGGACTTAATGAAGAGTGCTTTTCTGCAGAAATACAAGATTCCAATCAGCCCTTTAGAATTATACCGATAGTTCATGTCCGTCCGGAGGGAAGTGAATGAACCTATTGGATCCTTTAATGATCGCTTTCACCGTGCCTTCGTCAGGCTTCAGGATCCGTACATACACAATGACGCTGCAGCCCTCCCCGTCTATTATGCAGTGTTAGACAATCTCACGTCGGCATTGGTGAAAAGGATGCGCCCACCACTCACTACGCTAGTGACCGCCTATGCGGAGGCTATGGTCGCTAGTGCAAATTTGGGGCAGAATATCTCCGGCCTGCTTCCATCGTTGGGCCCGGTAGCTCACCCCATGCAGATTTAAGGGCTTAATAAGGCATTCACTCATCATACCCTCCTTATGAACCAGATACCTTAGTTGCTCATTGTTCCACTCCCGGGACAACCACTGAGTTATGCACCTCCCATGCCTTCCTATTTGCAGCCTCAACCATAGCAGATCTATCCTCAGGCTTCCCAATAGTAGCAAGTGTATTCACAATAGCCCCAAGTGCCATTATATCTACCGGGGCCAGAATTTCCTCCAACTCATCAAAATCAGCTAGTGACCCTGCCCGTCTTTCTCCAAAATCCGACGCCGCAGCCAAGCAACACTACTGAGAAAGATAAATTAGAAGAGTTGAATGAGATGATAAAGAAAATGTCCACTGAGATGATGCACTTGAGGAATCAGAATAATCAGTTACAGGCGTCCCAGCGTAACCTCCAGGCCAATCTCAATCGGGAAAGCCGAGACAACAAGGATGGTAGGGACAATCGAGAAGCAAACACCTCCTATGGATAGAATTATGATAGAGGGAAAAATCTGAATCAAAATTCTGAAAGGAGACCTTCTCAAAGGCAGAACTGCACATGGAATACGAAACCCAATAACAGAGGTGTCCCTACTCCTTTTGACCAACCGACAAGCAACGAAAAGACGACCAGTGGAGTATACCTTGCCGAGGCAGCTTTGTCCGGATGGTGCCAAATTCATAAAACCACCAGACACTCTAAGTTGGATTTCCCTGAATTCTAGACAGTTGTTGAAATATTCCAAGTAGAAGTACAAAATGCAGTTGATAGTGTCAGCTGCAGGGACATCGTCCCGTCTGAGCCATATGATTCCTCATGTCTCATGGTCAACCAAGCACTGTTTCCGTGAGGCGACTGCAATGAGCCCGAAGTCGAGCCTACTCCCGTTAGGAGTGAAGAAGTGCAGGAGTTAAGTAACGAACAAACTTTGGCTCAAATTTTTGATTCAATAGATAACGACCCAGTAGATGAGGAAGAGCCGTACGTAGACGAAATTCATATGTTTCATCAAAGATCCACTCCCTACTTCCTTAGAAATAGGCAGGCTGGTGGACCCTTTACAACCTCCACTCTAAATAATTTTACCACCCCGCCTGACCCCAATGCCAGTAATAATCCTGGGCTTCCCCATATACCCACCCAATATCTCAACAAGGATGGGCCTCTAAATCAGGCACAAAATCAGCCTCAAGGCCAACCCCAAAATCAGTCTAGTCAAAAAAAGGTTCAACCTCCTAGCTCTGTAATAGGTCAAGCCTTTGGTTCATAAATTGAGCAAATGGGTGAATACGTGGCAGAAGAGTTCAAAAAGGTAAAAATCAGTTTGTTTGCCTTTGAACTACTCAAGGTCCCTGCCATAAGGCACACCTTCTTTAAGGCCCTCAATGGGACCCCATCCTCTAGCACAATGCAGGAAACATCAGCTAAGAGAGTCACTTTTGAAGAGCCTAGGAAAGAACTTGTGATAAAGGATAATATCGGGAAAAAGAAAGACGTTCCCTTAAATCAATCTACAGGTAAGCAACCAGAAAAGGAACCAAATCAGAACAATAGGCATGTTTTAAAGGATCAACCATTTAGGCAGACCAAGGATAAAGCTGGTGATAAGAACAAGGGTCAAGTTGCACACATAGACACACCTAAGGGCCTCTTCCAAGGAAAACTTGAAACCCCCCTTCCTCATTACCATCCGGATATTCGGGAAGAACTTGCATAACTGCCTGCTCGATTCAGGAGCATCTGCAAATGTCATGCCCCTGGCAGTATGTAAGGCTCTTGTAATTACTCCCATGCCTTCAAGAAGGAAAGTGACCCAGCTGGATAAAACAAAGATCAACATTCTGGGGGAAATGAATCAAATCCCGATGCAAGTTGTTGTAGACCCGAGAATACAACAAGTCATTGATATTCAAGTGGCTGAAATTCCCGATGCATATGGGATCATCCTGGGGAGAGAATTCACCAAAACATTGAATGGATATGCTGCCAAAGACCATTCTCACATGTGGTTGCCATGGAAAGGGCTACCAAATCAAATCTGTGTAGATCGTGAGCCCTGCATGAAATATATGTTCACAGAGTACAACAACCTAAATGAGGTGCTGTTTGTTGAGACAGAATTGGGGAATTAATCTCCTTTGGCCTACCAAGATGAATTCAAACCTTAGGAAGAGTATGCCGCGGAAGTGCTCTTAGTGCAGTGCAGCCCTCCAACTGGCTTTACTCAGGTATCTTCGAGTACATAAATGCTGGTAGAATCAGATGATAAAACTGATGAAGGCGACAACTGGGAACTACTCAGTGGTTTCCAGGAATTCATAGAAAAGTGTGCCAGGGACCAACTAAGCTTGGGTGCCTGAATGAACTTCCAGGATCTCTTATTTCCAAACTGGTGCAGGATTCACAATGCAACCCACTCTGAATTTGATTGTTGCTTATGTCAAACAACAATAGAACATGTTAAAAAATTAAAGGCCCCTCAGATGGAAACGTCAAAGGAGGTGCTGACAGAACCACCCGCTGTTCAGCGCACTGAGCTAAAAGATTCCCCTAAAATCACGGAGGCAACCACCCAGCCAAAAGGAAGTAAGAGCTTAGTTGGGCCCGAAGTCAAAAAACTTTCCAAATTTTAGACGCTCCAATTTGATGGATCCAAGTCAAAACAAGGAGTTGGTGCCAAATTTGAACTCATCAGCCCAACGGGTAAGACCTTTCTTACCACCCATAGATTGCAGTTTTATTGCACTAATAACGTAGTGGAATATGAGGCATTAGTCCATGGCCTTCTCATGGCCTTGAAAAAAAATGTCAAAATATTGCAAGTTTTTGAGGATTCTGAACTCGTAGTTAAACAAGTTAGGAAATTGTACTCCTGCCATGATAGAAAACTTGCAAACTATAGGCATAGGTTTTGGGATCTCTTAGAGGGTTTAGATGCATTCAATATACAATTGATTCCTCGTGCTCAAAATCATACAGCTGATGCCTTGGCTCAAGCAGCCAGCACTTTGCAACCCCTCTCTTTGTCTGGGCTTAAGAAATTCAAAGTTGAGTTGACATCCACGCCATTTGTCCCAGATAATGTTACTCACTTTCAGGTCTTCAATGATGAAAAACACATCCTTGAATTCATCACAAGCTCTGATGTTTTCGTAGCCCAAGTAATTGATGAAGCCAATCCGTAGGAGGCCAAGTTGGATATAGAGGGGGTTATTAACCTAAAAACCAACACGATTCCCAGGGGCATGGTTCAGCTGGAATGTATATTTGATTTGGATCAGATTAGAGACTAGAACCAGCAAACTAAGAAGGAAGCCATAAGCAACCAGTGTGATGCTCACAACCTCGGGACAGCTAAGGAGATCAAGAATGTTTTTATTGGAAAAGTGTGCACGCTTGAGGAAAATATGAGAATCGTTGGTGCTTTGTGGAATTATCTTGATGTGGTGGCATGGAGCTACGAGGATTTAAAGACTTATGATACCTCCATCATCACGCACACCATCCCTCTCAAGACAGAAGTGAGGCCTTTCCGCTAGAGGTAGCGTCCTATTAACGCCTTGTTGGAACCCGTCATTTACAAAGAGGTGCAGAAGCTACTTTCGGCAAGGATTATTTTACCGGTCAGACATTCTACATGGGTGGCGGTCAGACATTCTACATGGGTGGCCAACTTGGTCCCATTCAGAAAAAAGAATGGGGAGATTAGATTGTGTGTAGACTTCCACAATTTGAACTGAGCTTCGGAGAAGGACAACTATCTAATGCATTCATCGGATAAGGTGTTGCAGATCATCAACGACTCCCAAATGATGTCTTTCCTTGATGGGTACTCCGGGTACAACCAGGTAATGGTACAATATGAGGATCATCATAAAACAACATTCACCACTAAGTGGGGGACGTTCGCTTACAGGAGAATGTCTTTTGGGCTCATCAATGTTGGGGCCACCTTCCAAGGTGCCATGGATATCGCCTTCAAAGATCTAATTGGAAAGTGCATAATCATCTACATGGATGATTTAACTGTGTTTTCTAAAAGGCGGAATGACCATGTTTCTGATCTATGCAAGGTGTTTCAACGATGCAGAGAATTTGGAGTTTCCCTTAATCCCAAGAAGTGCATCTTCGGCGTGACTGAAGGTAGATTTCTCAGACACATCATTTCAGAACGGGGAATCTCTATAGACCCTGAACGTATCCAGTCCTTGCTGAAAATCCCACCACTAGGTAGCAAGAAGGAATTAAAATCCTTCTTTGGAAAGATGAACTTCGTTAGGAAGTTCATCATGGGTTTCACGAAGATTTTTAATCCCCTCAACGCTATGTTGAAACATGATGCCAAAGTTGAATGGACTCCCGAAGCCAAACAAGCCTTCGAAGAAATCAAACGGGCCATTGTTGAGGCACTTGTGTTAGTCAGTCCAGATTATCTGAAGCCATTCTATATTTACTCATTTGCTTCGGAACATTCTTGTGCTAGCATTTTGACACAAAAAGATGATGAAGGAAATGAGCACCCGATCACCTTCATGAGTGCTCCCTTGAAGGATGTTGAATTGCAATACCACAATGTAGAAAAGCAGGCATATGCCCTCGTTAGAGGGGTAAAGAAATTTCGGCATTATATCCTGCATAATAAAGTGTTTGCCATTGTCCCCGACCCAACAGTAAAAATGCTGCTTATGCAAAATGAATTGGGTGAACGAAGAGCTAAATGAGTCACTCTGCTCCAAGAGTATGATATGG
This sequence comes from Sequoia sempervirens, assembly GCA_007258455.2. Classification (NCBI taxonomy): domain Eukaryota; kingdom Viridiplantae; phylum Streptophyta; class Pinopsida; order Cupressales; family Cupressaceae; genus Sequoia; species Sequoia sempervirens. The sequence continues at coordinate 170,775,736 of VDFB02373365.1, read as the reverse complement.
AAATCCAACCAATGAAGCTGGTGAGAGGATAGACACTTACCTGCACAATTGCTGAAACGACGGAAAAGTCTGGACCCGAACTCACTGTGCAACAGTACCAGCTTGAGGATGTTTCCCCAGGAGAATGGTACGAGAATGTCATTTATTATTTGTTGAACCACAAGTGTCCACCACACCTGTAGGGAGTCTAGAAGCATGCTCTTAGATTGAAAAGCAACAGTTACATGCTACAAGGGTCCATTCTCTACAAGAAGAATCATGAAGGCATCTACTTAAGGTGCCTGGGCAAAGAAGAAGCAGACTGAGTCTTAAAAGAGTTTCATGACAAATTTGGCACTGACCATGGGTCTAGTCCTTCCACTGCACATCAAATATTGAGAGCGGGATATTATTGGCCAACTATCTTCAAAGATGTTCATTGTCATGTTCGCTCATGTCACACATGTCAGACAGCCGCCACCAAGGAGAAAAATGTCGATGTCCCGCTGCAGCCCATGTTGGAGGTGAGACCGTTTGCGTAATGGGGTCTTGATTTCATCAGTCCAGTAAGCCCTCCATCATCCGCGGGACACAAGTACATTCTTACCCCTACTAATTACTGCACTAGATGGACATAAGCAATTGTATGTAAACAATGCACAACTGAGGTAGTTACTAATTTTTTGGAAAGTTTCATTTTAAATCGCTATGGTTGTCCTTATGCATTGGTGTGTGACAATGGACCTGCATTCGCTTTATTAAAATTTTCTAGTTGGGCATTCGACTACGGGATCGCCCTTAAGTTTTCATCTAATTACTACCCCCAAGGCAATGGCCTCACTGAGTCCACGAATAAGAACCTGATTACCATGATCAAGAAACTGCTAGATAGGAATCCCAAGGACTGGCACACCCAGCTCCGTTTCGCCCTTTGGGCAGACTACACGCGCCATAAGACTTCCCTTGGCGATTCCCCATTCCATCTCGTTTATGGCCTAGAGCCCATATTTCCTATCCATCTGAAGATTCTCACTCTCTAGTTTATCAATGACTTTTATGAGGGAGGAGATCGTAGAGAAGCTCGGTTAGCTGAGCTCTTGCATTTAGAGGAAGTCTGAGACCGTGCAATAGAAATATTTTTCAAACATCAGGGCGTGGTTAAGAGATGGTTTGACCACTGAGCCAAAATCAAGGCCTTTAGAATTGCAGATTTGGTCCTGTATTGGGACAAGGCCCACAAAAAGAAAGGGGGGCACAACAAATTCGACAAGCTTTGGCTTGGCCCCTTTCAAATAGCTGAAATTTTGGGAGAAAATGCTTTCCGCCTAAAGACTTTAACTGGTGAAGATGTCCCATTGCCAGTTAACGGGCAGCACCTGAAGCATTACTTCCAAGCCTGAGCTCTCTCGAGCTCTTCCTTGTAAATATTTGTATATAGGTTAGAGTAGGTTGCCCTTTTGGTTTGCTTGCGTCTTTTATTTTGCATCGCTCTTTTTTCTTTTTCCCCAGCTGTTTTGTTTTGAAAAGGGGTGTTCTCCGTCCCTTTGCGGTGGTCGTGCTCGCCTGACAGGCGGTTCACTTTGCTGTCCGTCCTTGGTGTTCTTTGGCTAAGCATTCATCCCCAACTATTGGTCTTTGAAAGCTACCTATGAATGGTTTCCTCGTTTGAATTCTGCCTTAGAACTCGACCCTTAATTGGATTTCTTTACATACATCTCAGATATCACACAAAACACATATTAATCGTTTCTAAAAGGTTGTACCATGATTTCTATGACACCCTAGTAAGTGAAAGATCTTAAGTATGCTCCAGTGACCACTGTGGTCCCAAGCCCATTGTAGGCTTCAGTGCTTACCCGGTCGAGCAAAAGCTACGCGAGAAAATGGGCATTGAAAGAAATATCAAAACAAAAGAGAAAAGGAATTCTAAAAATTAAGCGACCGTATGGGTGTGCGGGTAACTCTACTGGGGCTATGGACGCTCGACCGACAGTAGAGCAATATCCATGGGATGACAGCGACAACTCCATCGGGGCTATGGATGCCTAACTGGCAGCAGAGCAATGTTCAGGTTACTTTTGGTGTCGGGCAGTTTATGTAGCTTGCTCGGTTGAATTAGCAACCACTAGTCACAGTCCTACAAAAAGGAATGAATTCACTACACACACTTCTGAGATGTCCTGTAGACTGACCCAATTAAGGATCTCATTCTCCCAATTCACCTTTGGAAGTCTACTCCTAGTTTGCAAAACCAGAGATTCTGGGTCCTCGATGAATACTTATCCTTAGAACGCTCAGGAGCGTTTCCCAGCGGAGTCACCATTTGTTGTGCCCTCAGCACACACGTCCCGTTTGGAACGGGAACCCTCTTTTTATTTTGCCTTGCCGGGTTTTTTTATCACTACCTCATTTTGTGTGCCCTATTTTGGTGTCCTAGGTGGTCAATGTACCTCCAAAGTCTCATCTTAAGTTGACCATGTTTCGCCCTTTCAATTTTGTCAAGTTATGGTGCCTTGCGGGGTCCCATTGGCAGTTTGCCTCTGCCAACAGCCTTGTGGCCTACTGGGCCCGCCCCGCTGAGTTTCCTTGGCCGGGTTTCCCCTCTGTGTCCGTTGTCCGGAAAGGCAGATGGCTTCTGCCTTCCCAGGACCTAGGTCCCAGATCCCTGTTTTCCGTCTAGTGAAAATTGCAACGAAATTCGGCTGCTTTCGCCCCATTTGAACCCAACCCTCCAGACTTCCACTCCCAAAATTCTGTGAGGACTTTTCCCTTCCCAATGGTGAACCTCTGACGAAACTCCACCCTCTAGGCCCCGACTTCCCTTTCGCCGTCGGCGATTTCCGAACTGAATTTTCCAAACAGAAAACTTGCAGCGGCATTCCGCCCTCCGGGTCCTGGGATCCTCTTGGCCGTCAGTGTGCAAAATGAATTCCAAATGGCCGTCATCCCACGTCCTCCCGGAACTCGGACCTCCTGCCGCCGTCCGTGAATTCAAATTCACCAACCATCTGCTATACCATACTTGCATTTAATGAGGCCATTAATGGCGGTGGGAGTATACATATCTTGAACAACCTGTCATTCTCACTTGTTAGTGTTGCAGAGAGAGGTCAAAGTGCTTTCTAGACAGGATCCCTATCTTCATCAATCGTCGCCCTCGTACCTGTTGCCGTCATTTGCCGATCGTGAGTGGATTTCACGCCTTGCCGCATCAAGTGTCCGAGGTAGGTTTATCGTTTTCCCTCCCGAGAAAATTTTCATGATTTTAAAGTTTAAAATGAACAACATCGGTAAAAAGGACATGTGATTGATAAAACACGATGAAAAGCACAAAACCCATGTTTTCGATTCCTCAAAAAAAATCCAAACTACCCTCGAATTTGTGACCGAAACTTCACCTCGTCGCTACCGTTCATCACCCAGGGGCGTTCTCGTCCTTCGAGCCCGGGTCTCCTCTTGGCGGTCGAAGCAAAAAACAACGAACACTAGCCAAAATGGATTTTCGGCCCCATGGGCCTGGCTCCTGAGACCTCCATCGTCCCTTTGCCGTCAAGGTTGAAAACTTGAACATCCAAATTTGGCCGCCGTTTTGGCTCTTCGGGCCTGAACCCCTGGACTTCCATGTCCGGAAGTCCGCGAAGATGCCACCGTTCCAAACGACGGAGTCACCCCATCTGTCCAAGATCTGGAGTCTGCCTTTCCTTTCGTCATCTGCTTTGCGTGCGAACTCAACTTTTCGTCGCCCTCCCGGGTCCCGGTCTGCGAACTTTCGTCCACGGATTTTTGCCCCATATTTGTCGTTCTGAACGACGAATCTTCGGTGTCCTTCTGCCTCCCAATCCCCGAGCCTCCATTTGTCGCTTTGAGTTTTCCATTGAACTTTAAACGTCCTCGCCCTTTCTGGGCTTCGGGCTTCGGGACTCCGTCCCTCCTCCGCTGTTCCGAAAAGGAAATTCGCGCCCACCCTTCCGAGCTCCGGGCTCTGCCTCCCTACTCACTGTGGAAGCTAAAAATGTAATTTGACGTCCGACCCTTATGCCGGGTTCGGTCCACCGAGCTGCCCCCTCTGAACTTCCGCCCGACGATCACCGTCCCGAACGGCGAGGGCATAACAAGGTCTCGGCCCCTCAGGCCCGAGCACTTTAAATTTGAAAAATGGCTATCCGCCCTTGGACCCTCCGGGTCCCAGACCCCAGAGTTCCGCCACCGAAACTCCGTTTCTGCCCGGCCATTTCAAATAGCCAACTCTGGACTGCTTTCCAGCCTTGTACCTCTGATCCAAATGAGCTCAAATTTGAAATTTGATCTCGACCCACATGCTTAATTCAAGCCCTCTTCATCACGAGCCTTTGAACCATGAAAATTCGGTCGGGAAAGATCTCCCAAGTCGCCCTACCTCGTTTTCCCTTTCAAAACAACATTCCTGCTAGGGAAGTCCGGGCCTCTGGGCCTGGATTGTCCGAAAGCCCTCAATTAAAAGACTAGTGACATATGGAAGAAGAAGTATTATTTTATGAACGATAAATTGTTTAAATTTGATTTCATCCATAGGATTTTGACTAACATCAATACTTTCATGATTAGTTGCACTAACTGTGCCTTTGCTTGCAGGATATATGGAATCAGGTGTAGGACCTTCGGGGGTAGCTACAGAAAAAGACAAAGGAAAGAAGTCAGGAAAGACTCCTTGAGGAAAAGAGGACAAGGACCAAATGAAGTACCAGTTCCAGGGTGAACCGTTGCATTCTTCCTACTGCGGCCTTCTTTCAGGAGTGGATGGTATACTTCGTCGAACAGATCCTCCGTGGGAATGAGGATGTCACCACAAAGTCCTTGTTCTACTAGGGAGGTATAATTGACTACTTTCATGAGTAGTTTGTCAATGTGAAGAAGAGTTCCAAGTTTTACATGACCTCATATCTCATCTACTCCTTGGCCGGCCGAAGACAATACAATGGGTTGTTTGTGGCATTCGATGTGGAGCAGGGTCGAAGATTGAAAGCCTATGACAGGTACCCACAACTCCAGTATCGAAAATTCAAGAAGGAATATTGCAGGGTCAACGACGCATTCATTGGCCATATCATTAGGATGATTGCTGGGGATTTTGAGAGAAAGGTTTCCCGTAGTGCTCGGGCCTTCCTAAAATAGTACGCCTTCCTCTTCATTCAATATCCAAAGTTCACATACATCCGTGCCCAGGGCTTCACGAAAAGGCCAAATAAACTGCCCCGATACCACAATGACCGGATCATAGTGTTGGAACTCTCTCGATAGCTCCAACACATACAGGTGGTCCTCACCGGAAAACATTTGGCAGGGATCCCCTATCCCCTAACTCTCAGCCAAGGAATGTATAAGTTACAAACTTCCCAGTGTGCTGGGAACTCTAAGAAAGAATTCAAAGATTATTATTTTCACCTGCACATTGCTCGCCCGCGAATGGACCCATATGGGCATGTAAGGAAGGCACTGGGACCGGGGTTCGCTCATCTGCACCACATTGAGGACTTTTGGGGGGATTGTCAGGATGATAAGGAAGTGTGTGCAAGGCACTATATTCAGATGACTGCGTATTTTATAAGAAAGGTGCAGCCATTTCCCATACCAGATCAAGTCGAAGAGGACGAAAGCACCGTAATGGACCCCAGGTACCCCACAGTCGCCAATTTGCCGATACCAACAATAGACTAGGATGAGCAAGAGGTCGATGGTCTCGATATTATAACCAATCCAATCTTGGCCCATACCAAGGAGTGGGTGGATGGACAAGTGGCCCGATTAAAACAACAAGGGGTGGTCCTGACATACGAGGGGCTCAAAAGTGAACCAAGTGCCATGGAGGAGGCCGCTGCCACTACTTCAACGAGCAGGACATTCAAGTCTCCTCCAGTCACCAGATCCAAAAAGAGGAAAGAGATGAAAATGGAGCAGTCTCCTAATCCCAAAGTTTATACGAGGAAAGATCCAGGGGGCTTGCCTTCTAAAAGGCTTAAAGAAATAGGGGGCACTGCAGAGCAGCCCTTAACCCAAGAGGAAGGAGAAAAGGGTACAGACCAAGTAAAATCCCTTCTGGCCCTCCCTGTTGCGACTACCCTATCATCTTCCTCTCTAGCATTGGTCGCCACATCCCCGCTGACAGTGGACATCTCCGTCCATCTCACCCCTTCACCTCTCGCTGAACCCGTAATAGTCATTGATTCTTCCTCTGCCGTAACTACTCCTCCTTCCTCCGTTGCCATGTCACCTACCACATCACTCCCATTAGCTACACTAGCAGCACCAATGTCCGCTTCCACCTTGCCTAAGGTCTTCTTGAAACATATGCAAGGTCTCCCTTCCGAGATCTCCCAGATCCTTATGGACCCCACTCTTCAAGCAGCCTTTGCACAAGTCCTCGCTACTACTAAACCTTCTCAGCCCCTAGCAGAGCCACCGACTATGAAATCTAGCATGTTAATCTCTGAAGAGTGGGAGAGACAGGAGCAAGGAGCCTCGAAGTCATTTGATGAGGAAGTCAACGAGTATCACGAGCACCCGGAGTATGAACACCGCACAATCGACAGGGTGGCCTACAAGGAAGAAGGAACAAGCTCTTCCAAGAGCAGGGATGAAGGGGAGGATGATGGTGGTAGGGTCATCGTACAGGCCTTCGATGATGATATTGAGGAAGAGATGGCTCGGCAGCTGAAGGGTATTGAAGAAGAGACAGAAAAGTCGCCTTTCAGAGAAGAAGAACAGCAACAAGAAGACAATCCAGGAGAGGACAAACCTGAGGGTGAGGCTCAAGCTGTCAAGAGCCTCAAAATTGAGCAGCCCAAGGAGCATGTGCGTGAGGTTGAGAAAACTAAGGAAAAGAAGGGGGAGGAAATAGAGAGAGAAGAAATTCCCCGGCAACAACTATCTACCAAGCCTCCTATTAAGTGCCTTGTGTTCATCCAAGACTTCGATGAAGAGGAAGGAGATCATGCTAAAATGGAAGAAAGATCCCCTGGGGATAAGGAAATAGAGGTCTTGGCCGAGAAGGGCGAGGGTGATCATGAATCACCAAAAGAAAAGTCTGTTGTGCCTGGGTGGCTGAAGAGACATCTTGAAAAGAAAACTCCTATACGGAAGGACCCAAGAGAGAGGCTGGAGGCTATCTTAGCCTGAGCACAGATCACAACTAGAAAGGAGAAGAAGCCCAAGATCAGATCCAAGGTAACGATGGACACCTCTGGGTCTCGAGCTATGCAGATAGCAATGCCAATGGTGGGCCAGGATGGCATAAACTACATCTCCACCATCGACTTGGGGACCACTACCAGGGAATAGAAGGTAGGGCACCTTGAAGATTCAGTGGCTACAGTGGTGCATCTGATAAAATAGGACAAGATTTCGAAAGATGAGCTTAAAGCACAAGTAGCCGCTTTGACAGATTACATCCAACAGTGGTCCTCAATTGATGACCTACCCACCACATCCGCGGCTCCACCCCAATTGCTGTCCAAAGAACAAATCGACAAGATGGAGTGAAGAAAGAACTTGGAAAATACTACAAAGAGCTGGTTCTGACAGGTCATGTACGTCGGGAACATGGGAATTAGGTGGGTTGTTCAAACAGCCAACAAGTTATTAGATCTGCAGTAATATTTAGAAGGCACGGGGAATCTCTACACCAACTTCCCTTCAACATATGACTCCACCTTTCCAAGGATCGAAGCCATCCTCCAGTTACCAAAGGTTGCATGGGAAAAGGAACTTGCATTCAAAAGGGACGATCACTGGCTGATGGATGTGTGGAGGTGGGATTTTGACAATAGGAAAGAAAGGCTGGAGCAAATAATGAGTAAGGTGGATCCAAACATTGAATGGGTTAAGGAAATTAGGGCGTAATGTGCTCGTTATCTCAAGCTGATGACGAAGTATGACATGCCTGCGGTACAAATGGATCCGAAAAAGGTAAAACCTTACTTTCAGAAGAAGATGGAGGATGGAATGTCCGGTGAAATAACATTGGAGTTCATGAGTTTTTATGCCCGTGCCTTCGATCAATCAGAGTTGTTCAGAGATCATAGCACAAAGTACGATGAGGACTGGAAAAAGTTTGAGGATAATGCGAAAGAGTGGAGCTACCAAATGCTACGGTATGAGATCATTGAGGTAGACAAACTCCAACCAGTCATCCTGAAATTCATGGAATATACAGCTTCAAAGAAGCAAGAGGACAACCCTGCTATTAATGAAGAGCTCCCAAAGGAGTAGCTAGAGTAAAACAACAATTAGCAAAAGACAAGAATGCTACAGTGCCGTTACTAGAGGACAAAATAAGGAAGGAGACAAAATGTAATTTTAAATTGTAATATATTGGGGGTTGGTGAAACCCTATTTTGTAATGAATCTTGGCCACACAGTGAGAATTAATCTTGGCCATTCATTCGACCTTTTGGGAACTATAAATAGGGCTTTGCTCTCATTTGCAAAGGGAGTTGAGTTGTAAAGACATGCTGCAAAAATTTATAATGAAAATACATTGACTTGGTGCATTTTCTGAGTTTTTCACATGTTACTTTATTCAAACTCCATTGTTAGATGCTTTAATTTGATTTGTATTGCTGTTCTAGTTAGTTGTATTCTTGCTTTGATAGATTTCAGAAGTGTTGTTCTGTAGTTGTGAAAATTCCTGCTATGTAGATGCCTTCTTACTCCATGCTTTTTGCTATTTGCTGCTGGTAGATGGCTGTGTAAAGTTAGTCTGGGCTTAAATTCAAAGTTTCTCCACACTTTCATCTTTGTTCATGCATGCATATGGTAAATGAAAGATGAAATATTTGTAGACCTTAGAAGATAGCACAAATTTCATGAGACTGTGAGATTTCTGGTTAAGTGGAATATTGTTTCTAGGAAGCTGTCCATTGCAGAGACTCCATGATTATTGTTCACAGTTAGTTGCAGATCCGGGAACCTTCCATCTTCCCCATTCTTTTTCCCCTTTTTAGAAATAACCTATATCAAGGTTCATTGCACATTGTAAAGCCAAATTTGAAGAAACATCAAAGTTTTGGATTGCTGTCCGAACCTACAGCAAGGTGAAACTCGACCTCCATCTCAGAAACTTTGTATTTGAAGATCCACCTCGCATCCAGCTACATAAGTCCGCCTTGTGATTACCAGAAAAATCACATCAAAATCAACTAAGGAGTTCCATGCAAGTCATGACCTGACACCCGAGAGACCTTGGGGAGATTTTCAGCCACTTGTCATGGGAGATTTCCTTTCAAGAGAGGTAGTGCATTCGTGTACTTCCTATGTTGAGAAGTGCATAAAACACCCATCAACACCTTCTTCCTCTAATCCCATCATATATCATGTCCTACAACAAATTCAACAAGTGCAATAAATATTGGATACATTACCAACTAATTTGAGAGAAACAACAATTGATCTATATCAAAATTGTCTCTCTCATGACATCCTCACTCACTCGTTTGATCTAAATTTGAGGCCCATACTATTAGGATTTGGTTTTGTACACCATTGCATAAACTATTATATTATAATGTAATTAAATAATTATTTAATTGTGGTTGAAATGGTGGGAAAGTGATCCCAAAAGTTTTATGTGTTGATTATAAAATTTTAGGAATCTTAACGGTGGCCTTTCCCTACAGATGTCATTAGGAAAGAGATCAAAAGGTGTAATGATCTACCTTCAACCTCAATGGTGAGCCAATCAGACCTGGATCTTAGTCCTTAGGACAATAGGGTAGATCTAAAACCAATCTAAATTGATTTGAAATTCTCAAACTAAATGAACAATAAGACCTAATACCTAAAATGTAGGTTTCAGAATGTAGAGAAATAGAAATGACAGTTTGTAGGAAAATATGAGAAGGGTTTGATGGCATGCACCTATTCCTTGTTAGGGCTTCCAAAATAATTTTTGACAGTCCTTTGATGCTGAATATTGGCTTCTGTTTAGCATAGGTCTTGTTATCGAAAAATTGGAAATAAATTCTAAAACCTAGTTTCTGTGGCTTGACAACAATGATGACAACTTGTGCAACAATGTAGAATTTCTTCTTCAAGATTTGTTCAATCCTCCTTCAACCTATAATTTGTACATACATAAAGAGGAAAAAAAGTTTTTTTTTGTATGGGGGTTTGCCTTGGTCAAACCCCAAGTTTGGTAGCCAAAACTTGATAGAAAGATAATGAAAAATGAGAAAGAAATGATGAATGAAAAATTATTACTACAACTCACCACCCTTCAATGGCTTCCCTTAGAGGACTAAATTGAAATACATCTCTCCAAAGGAATTGGATCTTTCTTTCCTTGATTGATTTAGATACTTGAAATGCTTGGGTGTTTTAGGATCAACAATGCATATTAGCCTTCACAAGATGACATGAAAACACATAAATTTGAACATGATGTTAGGATCTTGATTGCTACAACAAAGGAATGATAAATCTACTATTGAATGCTCAATTATGCTCTTGACAATAATATTTTCTCTTGAAAATATTTTATCATGTGTGTTAGAATATTGCTTAGATTTCAAATGATCAAAAGACTGTATTTATAGGTGTTTATCTAATTTCATAAAAAATAGATTCCAAAAGCCGACAATTGCAATTTGAATTTGGATCATTAAAATATCACCAAAAATATATTTTAAAATGAGTCTTGGCACTTAAAGGGGACACATTCGCCCATGGGAGAATGGGTCCTGGCCTATAAGTCTAGGACACACCTATTCCATGGTGATTTAATTATTGATTGTCTTTATTTAATGTCGGTTCTCCTTTCAAAAAATGAGAAAAATAAGGCTTTGTAATGCATAATTTGGAAAATTAAAAGCTTAATTAAGTCCATAAATTAAGGGACCCAAACATAGCATGAAATTGTAAAGATATGAAATTTTCTACACTACAGTGGTGCACCTAGGAGGTGTGTTTAGCCACATTAGATAATTATTTGGGGCCACTTGTAAAGTTTTATTGTAACATTGAGTTATTATTTAATGTGTGGGAGACAAAGGATAAAAATTAAATATTTAGGGAAAACATTTAATAAAGTGAAAACTTAGTACCCAATATAAAATGAGAGGTCAATTATTTTGTGTTCACATGGTTTTATCTTACCACTTGGTTGTATTTGTGTGAGCTTGTATTTATAAAAGAAAACACATGTTTAGTGGTTAAGGTTGGTGGGTGAGTGGGTTGTCATTATTGAGTCTTTTTGAGGAGTGCATATGTGAAGCATGACTTGGGATATGTGGATTCATGCTTGGACACATGGAGGATGCATTGAGAGGCTTGATGCTTCAAAATTATTCATGGTAACTCTGTAAGTGCATGCATTGTTTATTTTTTGAATAATAGATGGAGTATGGGTACTTTTGGAGGCTTGGTTTCCCTTTCGAGGGTTTTCTTAGGATATATCTTGTGTTATCTTGTGGCTTGGCTATTTTGATCTATGAATTATGGTTATTATGTAAGCTTGTATGCATGTTTTTCTCTCATGGGGTTATGTAGGAAATAGATTAAATGAACTCGGTATTAATACATTATTTCCTAACAAGTGGTATCAGAGCTTTAATGGTTGTGGGAGGTGTGAGCTCCCAGGTTTTGTTGTAACCCTTATTTGAGTAGATTTGGTGCAAAGTTAAATCCATGGCTATGCAAGAAAGATATGAGGCATTACAAGATATGGAACACATGTGCAAGTGTTATTTTGTGAACTTGGACTTTGGGGGTTTGTATATTTGTTGGGTTTATTGTAGATTTGGGGTTTGAGAAAATTGGGTCAAAAGGGTTTCCTAGTTTGTGCTTTTATGTGAGGGTTTTGTAGAGAAAATTTCACATATGACCTCTTGAGACAAAACAGACCTCACCATTGGATCCAAGATGAATAAAAAATTAAAAGTTGTGTGGGTGGGGTGTCCGCAGTCCCCCCCCCCCCTCACACAGCTTTGTTAGTTGTTGTTGGTGCTGAAAGGCTAGACGGTTGTCAACTACCAACATTGCTAGTCACCAGCAGGCAACCCCAGTTGGTGGGGCTTAGCCCCCTGACGTGGGCCCCTGGTCGCTTAGGGAATTTCCCCCCTCTACAAGCCGAAGGGAAAAATTAAACTGCAACAATTTTTTTAAAAAAAATATTATTTATTTAAAAACCACCACCATCTTAGTCACACCACTGGAAGAGAGCCACCTGAGCATCGCTGGTGCACCACCACCATCGACAGGTCGCCGATGGGCAACCCACCAACCACTCCTATAATCCTAATTGGAGAATTTTTTTCAAACAAGCATAACTTTCACCCATTATGTTAGATTTTTTACTTCCAATAGTCTACATAAAGCTCTTTTGAAGCACTACATAGTGGTACAAGTTTGGTTCCATGTTTTTGCTATTTATATTAGTTTTTGGGCCCAAAAGTCAGATATTATTTTTTTCACTGTTTTGGACATAACTTTTGCATATGGAATTAGATTTTCAATTTCAAATAAGCATTGGAGAGCATGTGCATTGTACTACATAGTAGATTAGTTATATTTTTAGTTTGTGGTACAGAGAAAGGATTATACTTGTTTTATCACTTGTAGGTTTTTGAGATTAGGGGTGTGATTGCATGAGCATCCAAATGAGTCAAGAGGTGAAACTTTGAGGTAGTACATGTTTTTAGATGATATTTGGTGAATCAAATGTGGTTGATTTAGTGTAGGGATCTTATTATCTATAATATTATCTTCTTTGATATCTTCATTTGTAGGTTACTAATGTGATGATGATTTTGCATGTTTTAGTTTTTTGGGATCTATGAGTTATGTAGTTGTATGGACTAATCACCCATTTAGTTGCAATGGGATGACTCGATGTGGACTATCTATATCCATGAGATTGATTCAATATTGATACAAACTTTATTAGTTGGCCTTGTCTGTGGTCATTTTTGTATTATTATTTTTCTTTGAGAGGAGATGATGGATGATTAGAGTGTCAGGATTTTCATTGGTTGAGACTTGTAGCATGTGGTTTTATCACAATGTCACGATAGCTTGGTTACATTTCATTGGTTACACATTTAAGTGGGAGATTTTGATAATGATGACTTGACAATGTAGGACTGATTCCTGATATTTGATGGTGATTGTATCTTCTTGAATTGGAGATCTTGGTCCTACTTGGTATTATTGGAATTTCAATTGTGTGTGTGGACCTGGATGATCTTCATTTAGGAGATGGTTGTCACGATGCCATGTGTAACTCAGTATCACAATTTAGTGGGAGTTATTGGAAGTGATGTGGATTCACAGTTGGTGATGGATGATCTTATTTAGTGTTTATGGATGTCTTGAAGGAGCTCTTAGATCGTGTTGTTGCAAAAGAGTTCTTCCACATTTACAAGTTCACTATTAGGATATGGTTATCTTCATGTGATTGAAGATGTTGATTCTTGGTGTAGAGTGTGTTTGGTATTGTGTCAAGGTTTACTCTTGGTGCTAGCTTAGAGGTTTTCCATGATACATGTTCTCTTTATACCAGGATGTATGCGTTGTTGTATGTGATCTCCTAGGACGAGATGGTTAGATCATGATGTCATGTTGGGTTCCTAATTCTATGATTGGAGCTTTGACATTGGTCTTGTTGGTTCTCTTGGTATTTGAGTACATTGGTTATTTGCTTGGAGAGCTTCATGAGGGTGTTGTGATACATTTGGAGCTTAGCATGGATTGATAGGTTTTAGGGTTCTCATGGATACTTGGATACTTGGGTGAGGCTAGAGTTCTCTTGGGTCTAGAGAAATTTTCTTAAGACAATTACTCTTTGGAGGTTTTAGTAAAAAGACCAAGGAGCCTTCACTTGGATATGGACGTGAGTTCATGATGGAAATTTATAGGATATTATTCTTGGAGTGAGTCATGATGACTTGGTTATCCTGAAGGAGCATTCTCACTCCCCACTCTTGGTCTACTCGACAATTTATCATATGAAAGGTATTTGCAATTTTTTTTTCAGATTTGTTATGATTCGTGCTTTTTTTCTCATGGAAATGAGTCTTGAGGCATGGTGATTGATTTTGGGAGACTCATTTGAGGATTATTTAGCATGAGTTTATATTTATTTATATTTCATAGATATGGAGCTTGAGCTATGGATAGTTGGTTCTAGAGGATTCATTTTGAGGGATTTTTAGCATTGTTATCTCCTTGTACATTTGAGTTATTTATGTTATCATTCATTGATGAGGATTTTAGGAGATTTTCACTAGGATGATTTCCTAACTTGGGAACATTGATACATTGAGTTTTATTTCCTTGGATAGAGAGGCTTACATCCATGTTGTCATTACATGATTCATATGTTGCATTTGATCTTTGATATTGAGTGGATAGGTGTTGTTGAGGCTTTTCATTTGGGGTTGTAAGGAGATAATACTTATCACAACATTTCATTCTTGAGGTGTTGGTAGGATGATTGCATAGTTGTCTTAAGTGATTTAAAGGAGTGTTGACATTCTTCAGTCCACTCAAATTCTATGTCTTTGGTGAGCAGAACAAACAAGGGTGGTGCAATTTTACTGAAGTCATGTATGAACCTCCTATAGTAGTCTACATGTCCCAAAAAGCTCCTTACATATTTTTGTCTCTATGGCATAGGGAGTGTAGAGATGATCTCTATTTTTTTGGGATCCACTTGAATTCCTTCACTTGAGATAAAGTTCCCTAGAACAATCCCTTGAGTCATTATCATAGTTTTTTTTTCATGAATCAATGAAATATTATGTTCTTTACATCTTTTAAAAACCTTCTCTAGGTTACTGAGTGCCTCTTCATAGGTTTATCCATAGGTGGTGAAGTCATCCATGTAGATTTCCATGGATTCATGTGCATAATCAAAGAAATTGTTGAATACATTGAATACTGAGAGGGGGGTGAATCAATATTCTGCTACACACAATTAATTACTAACCATCCAATTATCAAACCACATCTAGCTACAGGAGTAAACCAAAACATAAAAGAGATCATAACACATTGACACCAAGATTTTTATGTGGAAAACCCAAAAGGGAAAAACCACGGTGAGGATTAGCTCGCAATATATTATAACTGGTTATAAGATATTACATGGCTCACTTCTAGGATGCACTGTCCTTAAAAGGCTCACAACCTTAATACAAAAGATGGCTTATTTCCAAGATACAAAAGGGTATGGCTCACTGCCAATTTGATGAACTGAGTAAATACACCTTCAATGTGTAGAGATCAGTTTCGGTTAGGTTCTGGAATATTAAAAACTTTTCTCTAGTCATAGGCATACAACACTATTAAAACCTTTGCACTATCACACTTTGTCGCATCACTGTATCTCACACTATTCCTTTATCTATATCTATCACCTTTTTATTCTTCATCCGTATTACTTACATATATATATGGCTTCATCTTTATACATCAATTAGGTCATCCTAATTGAATGCATAACTCAAAAACATTTGTCAGCTTAAATCAAAAGTCCTTTTGGTGCATTCAAAAAATAATAACAAAAATTAATTAGGTCAGCTCAGACCTAATGAGGAACACATTAATCATTTATAAGATAAACAGTTCATAACCCTATCGGCCAAAAGAAAGTCGGTCTTCTATCACTTGGATAACTCAACTGGATCACACAACTGTTGGTTCTCAGTTGTGATCATATGGTTTGTCCTTGATGTCAAAATCCCTTTCAGTTGATTCTACTTGTTGTCTGTTTCAAATTGGTTTCTCATGCTTTATCTTGGTACAATTTTGTCTATATGGTTTACTTGTCTTGGCATTCAATGGACATTTTACATTCAGAATTTTAATATCTTTGGTACTAATCAGTTTGAGCTTCATGCAGTCTCTGGTTATCTTATTTGTACATTGTCTTGGTGACAGAAAAAGAACATTTCGGCGTAAAAATGCTAGGGTCTCCCCGATCCATTTTTCTGATAAATGTTTGTGTTGCCTATTAGCAAGACATTTCTGATGTCATGTCAATTTGATTTTTTCATTCAGGCAGCTTTCGGCATGTGTTACATCGTTGGTATGTGGTCACATCGATATTGGTATGTCACACTGACCGCCGTTGAAAAATTATATATCGACATGAGTTTAAGGCTTCGATGAAGGGTCACAACGAGATTGTTATGTCTCACCAACTAATACATGAGGTGGTTCATCGGTGTAAGGAATCCCTATCGGCATGTTGTTTCATTGAGCACTTTGTGTCTTGGCGACCAGCACAAGAAAGATCATATCGGCAAGAGTTGCGACATCGATATAATGTCTTAGTGAACTCATCATGTCTCCCCGACTGGCAACAAAGGGTGCTCATTGGCAAGAGGTTTTGCTTTGGTGTAATGTCATAGCGAACCTGTCAAGTCTTGGCGACTTAGAGTGGATAAATTTTTTCGGTATGACATAGTGTGCTCTCCGAGAGGTCTCCCCGACATTGATATGTCTTGGAAATACATAAAACAAAAGAAACATTTCGGTATGACTCATGTGCTCAAAGAAAGGTCTTGGCGAGTTTGAATTCTTATACCGACCGACAACATAAAGGTAAACATCTCGGTAGGAGTTAGGTTTTTCGGCGTGAGGTCTTGGCGAGTGACCTCCGGTCTCACCGATGGAACACAAAAGGTTTTTTGTCGGCATAAGTTCTGACTTGTCTCAGTGACACACAAGATGATAGGTGACTTTCGGTATAACGAAGTATTATCTATATGAGGTCTCCCCAAAAGTGATATGTCATGTCGACAAGTTTGACCACGTGGGCTTTCGGTAAGACATAGGATGCTCTACGAGAAGTCACCCAGACTGTGCATTGTCTTGGCGAAGGAGGATGAAGGATACATCTCGGTGAGAGTGTGTTTTTGTCACAGCGACTCATAATGGATAAAGCCTTTCCATGAAACATAATGAAATCTACATAACGTCTCCCCGACAGCAGAATGTCACAGCAACAAACAGAGGGATGACTGATGGCGATAAAGTTGCCTTCGGCATAGGTATTGAATTGTCACTGCGACAAGTTTGATCATGGGGGCTCTCAGCAAAACAAAGACGTCTACAAGATGTCTCTCCAATATCAAAAGGCTATAGCGATAGTGAATGAAACAAAAGGGCATCTTAGTGAGAAACTTGCTTATGTCTCAGTGATTGGAAAGAATATAACACATGGCTCTCGGCGTAACATAATGTATTTGTTATGTATTCTCCCCGACTCTGATGGATCATGGCGAAAGCGATAGCTAAGGGGAATGACCGGCGATTTAATTGCCTTCGGCAGGACTATCTGGATGTCTCAGCGAATGTTTAACAAACTTTGTCATTGTGGCTGACATGTGATTTTCTAAGTATAGTTGCATGCAGAAATCTTTGGTTGGCATCGAATCTTTGGCAATATATTCTCTGAGGATTTAGAGGATATGATTTTCTGTTAGTGGGTTGTCATGGCTTTGTTGAAAATCTTTCAGTTACAATTTGAAATCTTCTGATTCAGAGCAAGAATAAAAATCTCTCTGGATAGGCGTTACTTTGATTTTTACCATCATCTACAGATCATCATTATTCAGCTTCATATTCTAAAATTAGCAAGAGTGTTTCAGAATCTTGTGAAAAATGCTTTTTGAAGATTTCTTCATAATTGACATACTTGAAATGTATATAAAAACTAGTGTTGAAAATAGTGGAGGTGCTACTGGCCTATAATTCTGAGAGATAGTTATTTTGGTCGTATCAAGAGATGTATTGGAAAACTCTGTAATACAAAGTTGGATTCTTAGAGTATTAGGTAGATAAGAGTGTTGAGTTTCTTGAGCTTACTTGAAAACAAAGAGATCCTCTGATATTATTATTGTAATTCTGAAATCTAAGTAAGGGGTTGGTGCTCCTTGAGATTGGTGTCTCTAAATGAGGGGTTGGTGCTCAAAAATTAGCCTATAAGGCATTGTTAACAGTGGTTTTTGAAGATAAAGCCCGTAAGGTAGTTTAGGAGTGGTTTTTCTACCCCAGGAGGGTTTTCCACTCGGCAAATCTTTTGTCTCTTTGTTCTTTTGTGTGCTCACTGCTTTTCTATGTTGTTGTTGCTGTTGTTGTTGTTGTTGTTTCAGTTCACTGTTGGGATTATTATTGTTCTCAATTCTGTTTATGAATGATTACATTCAACTCATGAATGCATTAATCAGAGTAATATTGAGATCAAATCTTAGCTATGTTTTGGAAAATGCAAGATATCTCACTCAAATCATATTTTCATAAGTTGTCTAATAGACTGAGTTAATGTTGTCATATCTTTGTGCTTTCAAAAGTGATTACTCTACTCTTTTGTTGAAAGAAAAGGAAATCAGAATGAAAAATCTTGGTCGAAGTTGAAAAAGTTTTGACATTGATTCACCCCCCCCCTCTCTGTGTATGTCCATAACTCCAACAACAACCTTGCTGAAAACTCGTTTACAACTGTACTTGACACTCCTGAGCAACATATCAAAAGCTCATAGAATTTATTTTTATTGAGAGGATTTCCAGATCAAAATACCGGATCAATGTAGACACACAGTTTACTTAGTCATTTACCAACCAGTATTGGCATCAATGACAACAAACCTGGAGGTCACCTTCTTCATTCTTCCAACTATCTCCCCCTTTTTCATTGATGGCAACATTGCCAAAAAAAATGACTTACTTCAAAACAAAATATTGTGTAGCACTAATGCACTCAACTCCCCCTAACATATGTACAAGACACAAACACATAACATAACATAACATTCTTTATACATACTCTTCTCCTCTTCTCTTCTTCTCCTCTTCTCTTCTCCCCCTTTGACATCAAGGACAAAGGATCAAGAAAATATAAAAACTTCAAATCAAGAACTGGGAGCACCCTGTAACTCCTTGATAATCACTTCCCAAGCTGTATTTCCATCATCCTAGACTCCTTTTTCCATGGATAGAGTTTTATGTAGAGATTCTAATTTCGCTAGGAATTCTTCTCCTTTCGGAGTGGATGGAACAATGTTCATCTTCTCAATTTTTTCTACTTCCATCAACGCATTTGATATAGAAATGTGTTTGGGCATGACCAAGTCTCCAAGCTAGGCATAACGTCTCATAGCATCTTCCTTCTGCCTCTACAGGATGAAAAATTTGCTTTGAAGATCTACAATAGAAACACACCTAACATAGTTTCTATCATCTGCAATCTTATAATCTTTGGAGGAATTTTCAAGTTGATACTCAATCGAGTCCATTAAATCCTTGATACCTCAAGTGGCTTCTAGCCACATGCAGTAAAAAAATAGCAGCTAGGATTTTTCATCACATTCTATTACCTCTTTCAAAGTTTTCAAATCCTTTCCATGTGCAATTGTACACTTGTCTTGTAGAAACAACAGTCTTTTCTCTAGCAGACTCAACTCCACTTCTTTTGCAGTTTAAACCTTGAGGTTAGATGTGTACTCTTTGACTAAATCAATTATGAGCTTTAAATTTTCAATTGGAGCTAAAGAGTTATCTATTGTAACATTGGGGGCTATCTCCTATAAATATTTTATAGCTTCATTTATTAATTCATTTCCCTTTGGATAAGACTCCATAGCTTCTTTGTGACAAAGCTAAGAAAGGTATCACTTAGTTTTATTTTGTCACTGGGTGTAATCTTTGTCAAGTACACATAACCTGGATGTGATGGAAACTTAACTAGCTAAGGTGGAAGCAAAGGTTGAAGTACAGTTTGCCTTGAAAGAAGACCTTTAAGGGTACTTCCGAATGATTCTCTGTATGGATTTGATAGTTTAGGGCCTTTAGAAATTTCTCCTTTACTCTTCTCAGTTGGAATGGCTTTCTTGTCTTCCTCTTCTTCTTTTCTTATTCTTCTTTTTTCCTTTTCTTTTTCTTCTTCTACTTCTCCAGATGACTTTCCAGAGGACTTGTCTCTGTTTCTTTTTCCCTTCTATCCTCATCATCCTTGTCATTATTTTTCTTTTTGTCCTTACTCCCTTCACTTTCATATTTGTTTTTCTCTTCCCTATTTTTGGTAGATTCTTGATGTTCCTCTCTCTTATCACTGAAATGATCTTTATGTTGATCATCAGACCTTTTGCTGGTATTTTATTTTGTGTCAGTCGTAGGGGTAGGGGTCTCTGAAACACCAAGTGTCTCATCAACAATCTCCAAGACTGGATTATCCATTACTTTTGCAACCGTAACATATTCATGTGCCTAAGCAATGTGGGATGAAGAACTGGTTCTTGCCCCATAGCTCCTTGCTAATTCCTGATTACATCCTGAGTTTCTTGCCTTACTTTTTCCATGTAGTCATCTTCCTTAGTCATTATCATATTAACTCTCTACTTGACTCTAAAAAATGTAGAACATTCTTTTAGCAGATTTGCAGCTTCTATCTCCGAAAAGGTGGAACTAATGGATTTTAAGGCTTCACTTCTCATCTTGACTTCAACATTTAAATCCTCTTTCCTTCTAAGTACTAATTCTTTCCACACATTTTTAGTAACTTTGGATTGTATGGTATCCATATTTATATTACAAATAACTATGCACTGAATAAATACATTTATGATGGTTTATTTCCCTTCATCATTAACCTTATCATATAGCTTAGTAGTTGGAATAAGGTAATCATCAATCATATTGTTTACTAAGGCTCCTAGATTTAAGGGTGGTTGATTACTTATTGGAGGAGATCCAAGCATGTCCTCCACAAGATCAGATGAGCCTTCTTCATTCTTCTTTGTATGTACATGGATTTGGTAAGTATCCTCCTCTTCCTTTGACTCCTCATTTGTAGAAATATCAACTCTGGTTTTGGCTTCTTCACCAAAGGTACTACCATTTTTGTTTCTTTTCAATTAACGCTCCTCTTTTAAGCAAAGTTCTATTTCTTCCTCAACAACATCACTCAAACTTCTTTTCTTGACAGCCTTTTATTTCACTCTTCTTCTTCCTGAAGCGATAGATGGTGCAAGAAGAGGTATGTCTTTTTTCTTAGATGCCCTGGACTAGGACTGGTAGGGGCAGCAATATTAACAGATGGAAGGAAAATTTATTCCTTCTTCTTCCCTATCTCAATATTAGCAGCACTGGAGGTGGTAGTACTGGTGATAGGTGTTGGTGTAGCACTGAAAGATAGTCTTCCTGATTTTCTGGGTCTAGAGGGTTGCTTAGCAGATTTGGATTTTCTTTCATCAAGAGCATCCTTCAACTATTCTATATCATCCTTAGAAAATGTTTGACCTTGGAAGAAAGCCTCAAATTTCTTTCTTATTTTAGATACAGTAGCTTCTAAATGTACTTCAGTAGATTTCTCCTCATAAGTGTCATGCCTAGGTAGATAGGGGTCCTTAAGACTGTCCAACATAATCTCAATGTACCTCTCCACAATTTGTTCTTTAATCTCATATCCCAATGGTTCAATCCATCAAGTTCTAGGTTCTATAGCCTGAATGATGCATTCATCTGTAGATACAAGAAATATTATCTCCAACTCATACTTCTTCACTAGACTCCTTGGAATCCGGTCTCTTTCATGCATTTTGTTCTAAAATACTGTAAAGAAAGCAGTTAAGGAATTTTTTTGTGCCCTAAAATCTCTTAGACTATGCAAATGATCAAAAATTTGATGAGCAACTAGCCTAGTGTTATCCCATATTATGCCTTTTCTTCTCGGTAACTCCCTCAGGAAATAAAACAACAAACAAACAACTAAAGTACCAAATTTGAAAGGATGCTTCTTTTCATTATTCATACTCAAGTTCTCCATAATTTGCAACCTAAGCAACTCACAAAGATCAAAATCTTTTCCTTTCTCCACCATTTCATACGCAGTGTGAATTGTCATAGCAGACACTGAATTTACCCAATTAGTGAAATAGATTTTCTACCCAATCATGATGGCAGTGTTGGAAATATGTGCCTCAATCCCACAAGCTGAAACTCTAAGAGAGCCAAGTCGGTGTGACATGCTTTGTTTCTGGCCGACTAGCAGTTGAAACTTTGTTGAACAGATCTGGTCACTGAGACCTTGTTTCAGTCTTGCCGAGTGGACCTGTCGCTATGACTTGTGGCAATCACTGTAACCCTCTTCTGAGTGAAGATATTTGGCCGACAGGCCACTCTTATCGTATATCGGGGAGACTCTGGGCGACAAGCGGTGTCGGGAAGACCCTTGACCGAAAGGCTTATCTCAGTATGAAGTCTTATCGAGATGGTATGTCTCACCGACAGGGTGTTACACATGTGGTCATCAGAGTAACATATGGTGGCTCGGTATAAAGTTTTAATGATATGAATTACTCACCGACAACTTTATCTCGGAGGCATCGGGGTAACACTAAGGGTTCGGTAAGAACTCTTAGAAATGAAGAGAAGTCTTGTCGACTATTGTTTTGGTGCTTGGTATGACTTGAGACTTTGGTGTAATCTCCTGGCGATAGCGATAAGTCTTGTCGATTGATGATCACTTCAGAATAACATAAAGAGCTCGGTGTGATGTCTTGGCGAAAGATGATAGTCTCGTCGATGGGAATTCTATTGTCTATGTGACTTTGGAGCTTTGGTATGATGTTTCACCGATAGCGATAAGTCTTGGTGATAGTGATACAAGTGATGATCATCGGTATGAGGTCTTGGTGACACAGCGAAGTCTTAGTGATAGCTCTCTGGACTTGGTGTAACCTCTTACTAATTGTATGGACTCTTGGCGATATCGAATGCTGACTTTGTGGCATCGAGGAGATACGATTAGTGTCTCACTGACATGCCAACACAGGGTGAACGCCTTTGACCGATTGGGAGACCATCCTACGTGGTTTGTCTTCGACCAATCAGAGAAGCCGAATGGGAACCGCTAGCAGTTGGAATATTGCGTCTGTTACTGAGAGGAAGCTCGACAGACAGGGGCATCATGGTTATACTCTGCAGTTGCAGATGATGCTCGGTTGGATTGGTAGATGGTTCAATGGATTGTTGTGTGGTTGTATGATCAGTGGATGAATTTGATTATGAGAGAATTGTAATGTGAATTTTTTATACAAGGTTGATCATTGTGAATGTTACTATAAACTGACATCAGAAAGATAAGTCAGGTCTCTGTATGTAATTCTTATTACTGTAATATAAAGTGACTTCTCTTGGTGTGGTGGGTTTTTCTCCTGTAAGGGTTTCCCATGTAAATCTGGTGTTCATATGTGTATGTCTAATTCTCTGTTTTTGTTATTACTTTCAAGTGCATCTTATTTGGTTTGTAATTATAAAATTTTAAAGTACCTTTGCATTCTTCCCTGAGTCTTTGATGTTAGGAGAGTTGTTTCCGCACTTAGCTTTCCTTACAAGTGGTATCAGAGCATGGCCAGTTGTGTTATCCTTGTAGGTACGTTGGGTTTTTTGAGTCAATTTCTGTGCAGTGGGAGTCTTGTAGAAGTTTGGTAATTCAAGTTACAGGTTAAGATAGCAAGCACATCAGGAAAGATTGAAATAGAGAAGTTCAATGGCAGCAATTTTGAGTTGTGGAAACTTAAGATGGAAGATCTATTGGTTGATCGTGATCTTTGGATTGTTGTGTCTGGAGAAAAACCTACAGGCATGAAGCAAGAGGATTGGGACCTTGCAGATAGAAAATATAAGGGGCTGATAAGGCTCTGTCTGGCAGATTTCGTTCTTCTAAATGTGCATGAAGAGAAGACTGCATCTTCCTTGTGGAAGAGACTGGCATCTATTTATTAGGGGAAGTCCTTGGTGAATAATTTTTTCTTGAGGAAGAAGTTGTATGCTTTGAGAATGTAGGAGGGAGGATCTGTTGCTGATCATTTGAATGCTTTCAACATGTTGATTGCACAGTTATCATCTGTGGGTGTAAAGATTGATGAAGAGGATCATTGTATGCTACTATTATGTTCTTTTCCAGATTCATGGGATCACCTAGTGATGACTATTGGGAGTAAAACATCCAGTTTCAAGATGGAAGATGTTGTTGCTTCTTTGTTATCAGAAGAGATGAGAAGGAAATCTTCTGAGATGGCGAAGGAGGCCCTTATTGTTAGAGGAAGGTCAAAAGAGAAAGGCAAGAAGAAGGACAAGAAGTCCAAATCAAAATCAGAGGGGAGATCAAAGTCTCCTGGCAAGAAGTCCAAGGTGAAGTCTTGGAATTGTAGGCAACCTGGTCATGTCTGAAAGGATTGTAAAGAGGAAAAGAAGAAGAAGAAGAAGTATTCTTCTGACAATGATTCTTCTCATAGTGATGGAGACGCCTTCATTGCAGCCTTGGCTACTCAGGCATCAGATGATCTCTGGCTGATTGATTCTGGAGCATCTTTCCACATGACATCTCATAGAGACTGGTTCACTAAGTATGAAAAATACAATGGTGGAAAGGTGTATTTGGCAAGTGATTCATCATTGGAAATAGTTGGTCATGGAAGAGTCAGAATTTAATTCCCTGATGGAAGAGTGAATGAAATCAATGATGTAATGCATATACCAAGTCCGGCTCGTAACTTACTTTCTATTAGTATGCTGAATGATATTGGAGTGCAAGTCACGTTCTCTAGAAATGGCTGCAAGATGACTGGAGGCTCTATGGTGCTAGCAAGGGGTGCTCGAATTGGTACCTTGTACAAGCTAGATGCACATGTTGTTCAATGCAATAGTGTCTCTGCAAAGTCACAGAAAGCTAATCACGAAGGAAAAGAGGAAAACGTTCTTGATTCTGTAAACTCTATGGAAGTTAAAATTCTAGCAAAGAATACTATGTGTGTGTATGAAATATTGGATTAATTAAATAGAAATCAAACACATGTTAATAAGACATTAAATCGAAAAGCTGGAAAGAAACAGAACAATGCAAACCGTAATTGCAGCTTCTCGAAACCGTCTTATCCTCCTCTAACTTCAGTGTTTTATTGTTTTTCGAATGGCTCTCAGACCAGTAGATCCAACTCAACAAAAAGACAACATGAAGAATGAGATATGAAATGCATATTATGCGAAATGCAAATCTATGCTAATATGAAAGTATGGATGTGATGCTGAAAATGATGTGAATGCATAGGCTGATTGCATGAACGTAGGTATGCGTAGGCAAGTGCATGCGTGTGAATGTGGATGATTAACCAAGGCTTGGATTTGCACGGGATTTTATAGAGTTTTCGAACGGGTTTGATTGGCTGAATCGATCGACGGTCCAGATTAAGCTTGTTTTGAACGGACAGGGGGAGATTTTTCGAAAGTGGAAGAGAAGGATGGAAGGTTTCCCTTTTCTTTCAATTTCCTCATTGAGTTTCGAAGGGAAACTTCCATTTCGAAAGATGAGATAGAATTTGGAAGGGCGAGTTAGCATGAGTTAGAAATTAAATAAAATAAATTTATTTAATTTAAAGTGGAGACGAAAATAGAAACCTACATAACTAAATAACTCATATTTAATTATGTTTAAAATGAAATTAGAGTGAGGAATATTAAATAAGATATTTAATATTTAATTTAATTCGGATATGGGATGGAGAATATTCCATTATTCAAATATTAAAAATATTTAAACTTTAGAACCAAATGATAATTAAATATAAATAAATTATAAAAATTTATTTAATTTAATTAAGCGGAGGGTAGAAATGTTAGTAATTAAATAAAATTATTTATTTAATTTAAGGTAGAAGAATTTAGAAGATGAACGATATAAATAAATAATTAAATTTATTTATATGTAGATGACATTAGAGGAATTAATTAAATAAATCATATTTAATTAATTAACAAGCTTAATCATGACCAATTTTAGACATATACACTATGCTTTGGCATCATAGGCTAGGCCACATTGGTGAGAAATGTTTAAAACCTTGAAGAATAAAACGGTTGAGGGGCTTGAAGATTGTAACCTCGAATTTGAATTTTGTCATAGTGATCCTTGAATTTTAGCTTTTGTCAAAACTATTGGTCAATTGACCGATTTGTGTGTCAATTTTTAGAGAAGTACTGGCATGAGCTTCCCGATTATTAGGGACCAAAGTATCTTGACTAACTTTTATGTTGGCACAAGTTTGAATGTTGAAATTATCAGCAGGTATTGTGATTTTCTGTCCATCATAAGGAAATTTGAGACATTGCTGATATGTTGATGGAACAGCTTGCATTTCGTGGATCCAAGGACAACCCAACAAGATGTTATATGCAAGATCACGGTCCAGTACTTGACAAAAAGTATTCTTTATAACAGGGCCCACTCTGATCGGTAGCATGATTAGACCTTTGGATGCTCTTTCTTCATCATCATAAGCCTTTATCATGGTAATATTTCTTCTAAAATCAATGGAGTCCTCAGAAAATCCTAAGGCTTTGACCAACTTCAAGGTACAGATGTTCAAACCAGCACCTCCATCTATTAGAACCCGTTTGATGCGAAATTTGTGAACCATGACTTCTAAGTACAAAGAGGAGTTATGGGGATGAGTTATGGAAGCGTCATCCTTATCAGAGAATGAAAGACAAGTAGGTGAGGACAAATGCCCTACCATGGCTTGGAATTGATTTACATCCAATTCAGTTGATACATTCGTCTCTACTAGGGCTTTGTCTAGAATTTCTTTATGGGCTGGAGAAATCTTCAATAGTTCCAGAATGGAAATTTGAGCGGGGGTTTTTCGAAGTTGGTTAACCAAATCATATTTATGTTGAGGTGGAGGTTATGTGGATCTTGAAGAGGCGCCCTTTAAGACAACTTTGGCTTGCGCTCTTGTTGTCGCATTGACTTCTCTATATTCCACCTTCTTGTTGACTTTAATGACATTTACTCGCTTGTCGTCTGCGTAAAGATGATTGATTATATGATCATCATTGATATGATTCACATTCTTTTCAGAAGATTCACCCTTTTGATAATTAGGCAATGGATTACGAAATGCTTGGTGATCTGCGTTGGTTTGTTGATTTCCTTCTATTGTGACGATGTCATTGTCGATTAAGTCTTGAATCACATTCTTCAAAGCTTGACAATTGTTTGTGCGATGACCTTTACACCGATGATAATCACAATAATATGCCTCATTCCATGATGGAGGTTTTACACTGGGTTCATAATTTCGTTGAGGCGGTAAAGTAATGAGATTTTTGGCCATCAATTCTTTGAATGCGGATTCTATGGATTGACCTAATGGAGTAAAAGTTCTTCTATTCGAGAAAAATGAAAATCTTTGTGGATTTGAATTTTGATTGTTATTGTTTCCTCGATAACCCTGGTTATTGTTTGAAGTCCCTTGATAGGAAGTGGAGTGTTGATTTGTATTGTTCCTCTGAGGAGGAGGATTATTTCCGTGATTTGCAATCAAGTTGGCATTGTTGTTGCGACTGTTTGGAGTAGTGAGGACAAATGGTTTGGTTGAAGCATGATTTGCATCCACAACACCATCATTCACCATATTTTTGTTGCGAGTCCATAATTTGGATTTGTCCTGATTATTATGATGGTTGTATGAGCTAGGATTTTCTTTGTCATGTTTTATTATGCCTCTTTTGACCAAAGCATTTTCAATGGTTAAGGCATCTTCAATCATTTTCTCAAAAGAAGAAGGACAATGTAAGTTCAAGTGATAGCTCATTTCCGAATTTAAACTGTTGATGAAAGTAACCATCTTTTCTTTCTCAGGAACAGGACGTGGGTATCTGGCAAACATTCTTCTCCATCTATGAAGAAACGTAATGAAAGGTTCACCAGGTTTCTGTGCAACTTTACAAAGATCTATCATGGTGATCTGATGTTGTATGTTGTAGGTATATTGTGATATGAATAAATTGATCAATTCTTCAAATGTCCTGACGGGAGGTGTGATCTTGGATAACCATTCCATAGAGTGTACTCCAAGACTCCTAGGAAATAGTTGCATCAAGTAAGTATCTTCGTGAGCAAATTCTAATGTCAAGTTTTTGAAGTCTCTAACGTGATCGATTGGATCCGTTTTCCCATTATAGCGATCAAACTTTGGCATTTCACAATGCTTGGGAAAAGGAACCATGTTTAAATTTCTATCGAAAGGATAAGGACAAATATCCTCCAGAGTGTATTTCTTTGTGGTTGTTCCCCCTTGTAATTCTCTAACTTGTCCTTGAAGTGCCTTGATTTGTTGGGTCAAAGCACTAAGATCTGAAAGGGGTGTCTCTTCAGGTTTGTTTTTCAAGTTTTCAGTGTCAAAGTCATGAGGTAATTTAGCCCCTTGTTCGGCTAGATAGCGAAAATATTTTTCCTTATCTCGCTGTAAGATCTTTTCAATGGCTTTATGGAATTTTGGATCTTGTTCAGCCTCTCTAAGACGTTCCTCATCTCGTTCCTCATCACTATCCACTTGGTTTTTATCCCTGTAATTATGAAAAGGATTTTCTTCTCTATTGTCCATGTTGTTGTTGAAGAGTGGATTTTGATTTATGCTGAAAATGGGATTACTGCTTTCTCCTTCCTCTTGAGTGTTCTGAATATGACTTTCTTTCTTAATTGTATCCTTCAATTTATTTTGTTGAGACCTTGTGGAGATAGGCATATGTTTTTGGAAAATTCTTTTAAACTTAGATCCTAGTTTTTGACAAAGTGTGATGGTAATGATATCTTGATCCGATAAGATATGAAATCTTATGATATGATCAGAGATACTTCTAATTTATTGGTTGTGGCTTCCAAGTTTGATGAAGGATTTCAGAATCCTGTTGGGGAAGTTGAACCAAAAACCAAAAAGTTGTTTTGAGAGATGCACTTTTAAAATTTTGATCTTTGTTTTCAAAGAAAGGTTCCAAAATCAATGAAGAATTTGATTGGGGTGTGAAGGATACTCTATGGAAGGTTGTGGTATGTTGTCAAATTCAAGAGGTTGGTTATGATTATGTCGTTGTGATAGAGCTAATCTCTGATAATAAGCTCGGGAATCTAAGGGATCTACAACATACTCATCAGTGAATCCTCTAACAAAATCCTGATATCTATGAAGAAATCCTCGATAGTGAAGCAAGACTCGTCGACTTTTGTACAAGAATTTTGTCTTTTGTAGTGTTTTCTTGTATCCTAATGGTTTCTTGGGTTTTTTTATCCTTTTAGACAATGACTTCTTGGTAAATTTTGTTGACTTCCAATTTCTAAGCATGAGAAAATTGTTTGGAACTATTTTTGAACCAATGATATGAAAATCTCTTAAGTGGCTTTCAGTTGTTTTTCTTCATGTTCCTTTTGGATGATTTTCTTTATCTGAATTAATGTAAAGGAAGACACAACAAACATTTTTTGAAAACAGTTGTTCTTAAAGCCCTATACTAACATTGAAGTGTTTGATCAAGAAATGTTTTTCATCAAATGTTTTCACAGGTTTTCCACATGAAAAATAGTTCAGACAGACTCACTCTTAAATGCTCAAATGGGTCACTCTAATAATCAACAGCCCACATCTTAAAACTGCGTCGACTCACACAGCCGTGTCACCCCCGAAGGGGCGCTCGTGTTTTTGTCTTTTCCAGGCACGTACTCAGAGTTACAGAAGTGGATACTGGATCCCCTGAGCAAACGGTCCTTGGCAGTTATATGGTGAGTATCTTGGGGGCAGATTCTTCCCTCCCCTTGCACTATGATTATCAGAATGTTTGGCAACTGACTCGGCTAGCTACTACACTAGGTTCATAGTAAGGATTTCCGTTCGGTGCGGCAATAATAAACTCCCTCAGGAGACCTCCCAACCTTTAGAACAAAGGCTTTGGGGATGGTTATCTTGCACACTACTGGAAAAAGAGGGTTTCCTCATATCTACTTTAAATTTTATAGTGGGGTGGAATAGCCTGGCTTTGGCTTGAACCCACTTGAGTCGTTCTCGTAGGGTGAGTACTTTTTCCCACTACAACAGGCTCTCTAAAGGATGTAATTAAAACAATAACATTGCATGAAATTAAAAGGCAAGTCTTGTATTTTGATCACCCAGTTAAGGGGAGAGCATAGACCTATTGCCACAATCAAAGTAAGCAGATGTTCTTTTTAAAATCCAAATAACAATGAGCTAATCTAAGTGAAGATATTGCTTCACCAAAAATAGATTGTTCAATTTTAACTGCAAAATTCATTGTTTGGTGACTATCCTAGATTGCTTCATTTTATCCAGATGTGGCTACCCTAGGATTGCTTCATTTTAAAACTTTAGAAAAAGAAACAGAATTATCTCTGCGGAATGCGTCAGACTCAGAATTCTATGATTTTGTTACAGTCTATATGCGCCTGAACAGAAGTTGTATGCGCTGAAACATATATGCGCCAGAACAAAGACTGAATGCGCTGAAACAGAGACAGTATGCACCTAAACAGAAGCTAGATGCGCCCGAACAGACACTATAAGCGCCTAAACAGAGACTGGATGTGCCATAAGAAAATGTCAAAATAATTACTGTGCATGCAAGAAGGAAATTATATGCGCGCAAACATTTACTCTATGCACCTAAACAAACAGTCACTATATGCGCTTTAACAGTCACGAGATGCGCTTTTATAGTTACGGGATGCGCCCTAACAGTTGCGGGATGCGTGCTAACAGTCACGAGATGCGCGTCGAAATTTTGCAAAACAAAAAGTTAAATTTTTCGGATGCGCGTCGAAATTCTGCAAAACAAAAAGTTAAATTTTCCATATGCGCGTCAGAATTTTTCGAATGCGCCTAAACGTCAAAATTTTCCGAAAAGCCGATTCCAGAAAGCCGAAACTATCAAAACAAACTTACATAAATCGTTAATTTCGTGGGTTCGGGCCCCATGGTGGGTGCCATTTTATGTGTGTATGAAATATTGGATTAATTAAATAGAAATCAAACACTTGTTAATAAGACATTAAATCGAAAAGCTAGAAAGAAACAGAATAATGCAAACCATAATTGCAGCTTCTCGAAACCGTCTTATCCTCCTCTAACTTCAGTGTTTTGTTGTTTTTCGAATGGCTCTCAGACCAGCAGATCCAACTCAACAAAAAGACAGCATGAAGAACGAGATATGAAATACATATTATGTGAAATGCAAATCTATGCTAATATGAAAGTATGGATGTGATGTTGAAAATGATGTGAATGCATAGGCTGATTGCATGAACGTAGGTATGCGTAGGCAAGTGCATACGTGTGAATGTGGATGATTAACCAAGGCTTGGATTTGCACGGGCTTTTATAGAGTTTTTGAACGGGTTTGATTGGCTGAATCGATCGACGGTCCAGATTAAGCTTGTTTTGAATGGACGGCAGGAGATTTTTCGAAAGTGGAAGAGAAGGATGGAAGGTTTCCCTTTTCTTTCAATTTCCTCATTGAGTTTCGAAGGGAAACTTCCATTTCGAAAGATGAGATAGAATTTGGAAGGGCGAGTTAGCATGAGTTAGAAATTAAATAAAATAAATTTATTTAATTTAAAGTGGAGACGAAAATAGAAACCTACATAATTAAATAACTCATATTTAATTATGTTTAAAATGAAATTAGAGTGAGGAATATTAAATAAGATATTTAATATTTAATTTAATTCGGATATGGGATGGAGAATATTCCATTATTCAAATATTAAAAAATATTTAAACTTTAGAACCAAATGATAATTAAATATAAATAAATTATTAAAATTTATTTAATTTAATTAAGCGAAGGGTAGAAATGTTAGTAATTAAATAACATTATTTATTTAATTTAAGATAGAAGAATTTAGAAGATGAGCGATATAAATAAATAATTAAATATATTTATATGCAGATGACATTAGAGGAATTAATTAAATAAATCATATTTAATTAATTAACAAGCTTAATCATGACCAATTTTAGACATATACACTATGCTTTGGCATCATAGGCTAGGCCACATTGGTGAGAAATGATTAAAAACCTTGAAGAATAAAAACCTGGTTGAGGGCTTGAAGATTGCCTTCAATTTGAATTTTGTGAACATTGTATATATGGAAAGCGATTGTCGTGTTTCATTTATTCTAGTCCTCACAAATCTTACGGTTTTGCTTGATTATATTCATTATGATGTATTTGGTCTAGTGAATGTTTCTTCTTTGTCTAAGTCAAGGTACTATGTAGTTCATTGATGATTATTCGAGAGAACATTTATTTATTTTTGAAAAGTAAATCATAAGTGTTCCGTTAGAGTTTAAAGGAATTTAAGAACCTTAGAAAATCGGGACTAGAAAAATAAAAATTTTAAGGGTGATAATGGCGGTGAATTTTGTTCACGATGATTTTGAGAATGTGTAAAGATCATAGGATTAAAAAGACTACACCTTATACTCCACAACAAAATGGGTTGAGAGAAAGGTTCAATAGGAAAGTGATGGAGTGAGCAGTATGTTGGTGAGTAGTCTTGGCTTGGAAGTTTTAGGTTGAAGTAGCTTCTGGCATGTTACTTGATAAACCATTCTACGGATGCATCTTGTCGAAAACACCTTTGGAAGCATGGTTTGTAGAAGCCCTCTTTGAGACATATTAAATTGTTTTTGGCTAGAATATGCATGTCTTAGTATGAGAAAAGATCTAAATTGGAGAACAAGGCTGTCAAATGTATTTTTATTGGTTATAGTGCTGGCATAAAAGGATACAAGCTTTGGAATCCTTATATGGAGAAGGTTTTGTACAGCAGAAGTGTTATCTTTCATGAGCTGAAACCTTCTACCTTAGATCTGCAGTCAGAGACAAAATCAGAAAAACAAAAGGATGTAGTTGAAATTTCTCCGACACTAGATAAAGAGGAATTGAAATTTCAAAATGTACCTGAAACTGAGGAGAGCTCAAGTAGTTCTGAAGAAGAAGAACCTCAACCTCAGCAAGTGAGGAGGTCAACTCATGAAAGAAAGCAACCTAATAGGTATGGGTTCTCTTTGATAGATTCTACTTGTGTCTATGCTTTAATTTCTAGCATTGATGAGCCTAGGACTGCGAAAGAGGCATTTAGAATGTCTGATTCAAACTCTTGGTTGGAAGCCATGAATGAAGAAATGGCATCATTGGAAAAGAATGATACTTGGAGTTTGGTGCCCTTCCCTAAAGGCAGAAAAGTTGTGGGCTGCAAATGGGTATTTAAAAATAAAATAGGTCTGGACGGCAGTATGGAAAAATATAAGGCGAGGTTGGTTGCGAAGGGCTATTCCCAAGTAGAGGGAATTGATTATGGGGAAATTTTTTCTCCTATAACTAAGCTGACATCTATCAGATTTCTTTTGTCACTTGTAGCAGCGTTTGACTTAGAGGTCGAACAGATGGATGTGAAGACAACATTTCTTCATGGCAATCTTGAAGAAGAGATTTATATGTCCTAGCCTAAGCACTTTGTGGAGAAAGGTAAAGAGAAACTGGTTTGCAAGTTAAATAAATCTCTATATGGGTTAAAGCAGTCTCCTAGAATGTGGTACCAGAAGTTTGATATGTTTTTTTTTTCATTGGGACTTGTAAGATCAAATCTGATCATTGTGTATATTATAAAGTTGAAAGTGATCAAGTCCTTATTATTGCTCTCTATGTTGATGATATGTTGTTCATAGGCAATAGTAAGTTAATGATTTCTGATCTTAAGTCTCATTTGTCTGCAAAGTTCAAAATGAAAGATCTTGGTGCAGCAAGGTATATTCTAGGGATGGAAATAACCAAGGATAGGAAGGACAGAAAACTTTGGCTCAGTCAGAGTAAGTAGATTAAGACTATTCTACAGAGATTTTGTATGAATGATTGCAAGCAGCTAGTTGTTCCAGTTTTGCAGGGAACAAAGCTATTTGTTGAAAACTGTCCAAAATCTCCTAGTGAGATGGAGGACATGACCAGTGTACCTTATGCTAGTGTGGTTGGCAGTCTTATGTATGCAATGGTTTGTACAAGGCCAAACACTACCCAAGCAATCGGAGTACTTAGTCGATTTATGGCTAATCCTGGAAGGACACATTAGGATGTTGTGAAAAGAGTATTTAGATATTTGAAGGGAACTTCAGAATATGCTTTGTGTTACCATGGGAACTTGGTTGAATCACAGAGGACTCTCAACATTCGAGGCTATGTGGATTATGATTGGGCAGGGGACATTGACAGCAGAAGATCCACCAATGGATATACTTTCATGTTGAATGGTGGTGCAGTGAGTTGGATGAGTAAAAGGCAAGTTGTAGTCGCTTTTTCCACTACAGAGGCTGAATACATGGCAGCTACACATGCTTGTAAAGAAGCAGTTTGGTTAAAACGTTTGTGTTCTAACATTGGTTTTGATGTATGAAAAATAACTATTTTCTGTGACAGTCAGAGTGCAATTTGTCTGGCAAAGAATCCTACTTTCCATGCCAGGACGAAACATATAGGTGTACAGTATCACTTTGTACAAGATATGGTGGAGGATGGAAAGGTCTCATTAGAAAAAGTGGATACTCTGGAAAATGTTGCAGATGCATTGATGAAGCCAGTGAGCACAAACAAGTTCAGGTGGTGTGCCAATTCTATGGGCCTCAGTGCCCATAAATTTTAGTAGATTTGTTGTGCTCTAGAGGTTCCTGTGTGATCTTCATCAAGTGGGAGATTGTTGGAAATATATACCTCAATCCCACAGGCTGAAACCTCTAAGAGAGCCAAGTCGGTGTGACATGCTTTATGTCTGGCCGACTAGCAGTTGAAACTTTGTTGAACAGTTCTGGTCACTAAGACCTTGTTTCAGTCTTGTCGAGTGGACCTGTTGTTGTGACTTGTGGCAATCGCTGTAACCATCTTTTGAGTGAAGATCTCTAGCTGACAGGCCACTCTTATTGTATATCAGGGAGACTCTGGGTGACAAGCGGTGTTGGGGAGACCCTTGGCCAAAAGGCTTATCTCGGTATGAAGTCTTATCGAGATGGTATGTCTCACCGACAGGGTGTTACACATGTGGTCATCGGAGTAACATATGGTTGCTTGGTATGAATTTTTAATGATATGAATGTCTTGTCGACAACTTTATCTTGGAGGCATCGGGGTAACACTAAGGGTTCGGTAAGAACTCTTAGTGATGAAGAGAAGTCTTGCTGACTGTTGTTTTGGTGCTTGATATGACTTGAGACTTCAGTGTAATCTCTTGGCAATAGCGATAAGTCTTTCCGACTGATGATCACTTCGGAATAACATAAAGAGCTCAGTGTGATGTCTTGGCGAAAGACGATAGTCTCGCCGATGGGAATTCTATTGTCTATGTGACTTTGAAGCTTCGGTATGATGTTTCACCAATAGCGATAAGTCTTGGCGATAGCGATACAAGTGATGATCGTCAGTATGAGGTCTTGGTGACACTGCGAAGTCTTAGCGATAGCTCTTTGGACTCGGTGTAACCTCTTGCCGATTGTATGGACTCTTGGCGATATCGAATGCTGACTTCATGGCATCAGGGAGACACGGTTAGTGTTTCACCGACATGCCAACATAGGGTGAACGCCTTTGACCGATTGGGAGACCATCCTACGTGGTTTTTCTTCGACCAATCAGAGAAGTCGAATGGGAACCGCTAGCAGTTGGACTGTTGCGGCCATTACTAAGAGGAAGCTTGATAGACAGGGGCATCATGGTTATACTTTGCAGTTGTAGATGATGCTCGGTTGGATTGGTAGATGGTTTGATAGATTGTTGAGTGGTTGTATGATCAGTGGATGAATTCGATTATGAGAGCATTGTAATGTGAATGTTCTGTACGAGGTTGATCATTGTGAAAGCTGTTGTAAACTAACATCAGAAAGATAAGTCAGGTCTTTGTATGTAATTCTTATTACTATAATACAAAGTTACTTCTCTTGGTGTGGTGGGTGTTTCTCCCGTAAGGTTTTCCCACGTAAATCTAGTGTTCATATGTGTATGTCTAATTCTCTATTTTTGTTATTACTTTCAAGTGCATCTTATTTGGTCTGTAATTGTAAAATTTAAAAGTACCTCTGCATTCTTCCTTGAGTCTTTGACATAGGAGAGTTGTTTCCACACTTATTTTTCCTTTCAGGAAGCATACTTGATGGCAAGGTTTACAATAGACTTTGTAGTTAAATCTCTTCTATCAAATTTAGCACCAGTTAGCCTTGTGACTTCATCATTTTTCACTATGTTTAGAACTAGAATGGCTCTAGTATCACAAAGACTAGTTACAGCTTGAATTGCCTCCTTGTTGATAAACCTTGGTTCATTTCTCCACACAAATTTTCTATGAACCCTATTGAGGGCCATTCTGATAAAAATTTCCTCACTCACTAGAAAATTTTGGAAACCAGTTCTGAATGTGCAACTTCATTCGAACTAGGTTTTCATATTTTTCCTTAAGCAATAGATCATCTCTCCTCAACTCATTGTCCCACAAATCATTTAGCTCTTGGTGATTGAATTCTTCTAACTTCCCATGAATTTATGTTCTTGGATCTTCGGTGGGTAGCACATGGCTTGGAATGTGCGAGAATGCACCCACGGGTTCATTTTCATACACTTTCTATGAAAATATTCTAAATCTAGGTTGGAGTCTCTCAAATATTTCCACAATAGTACGAGTAGCCATTCTCCTCAAATAGCTTGAATATGCTTTGACATCAAGTTCCTTCAACTTTAAAATCCACAGAATTCAGATAATAGAGAATACCTTTTTTGCTTGTCGAGAACTAGGGTTTTGATGTACGATGCTCTAAATCAAATTTAACTCACTTCATCTTTCGCTGCTTCTTCCCAATTGTACAAATATGCCTTACTTTAACTTAGCTTCTTGCTTTATTACTTATGATTTTTTCCCTAATTCGCATTTATTTCCTTTCAACTTTTAAAGCTGACAAATACTTTATGAAACACACTGTAAACCAAAGAGGGTTCCAAAATTATCTAGATCTACCTATTTTCTGCTAGATATTTCTTCAGTTCCTTCAGAATGATGACTCACACCACATATCCTTTTGTCATTGCTTGACACCACATATATCAGGGGCCTTTTATATTTTTTTGTAACTTCTCCCCCGGAAACCATTACTGGGTTCAATTTTTGGAAGAGGCATCTACACCAAATACAGATACAAATGTATTTGACTCATCCTTTTTCTCAGGTTCTTTTTTCTTCCAAATTTTTTCCATTTCTTTTCTTACTTCGGCAAGATCTACTTTTTTCATAGACTTGTTCTTTTATTTCGGATTAGGTTTCTTCCCAATTTTTCTCCTACAAAATTTTGAGATATGTCCTGGTTTGTTGCAAGTGTAGCACACAACATATCTTTAAATAAACTGATTTACATTCATCCTTGACCTGCACTAATTAGCCTTATGTCTGAAGATATTACATGTGTAATAGTAGCCTTGAAAAGATTGAATCCTTCTACTAGCATTAAACCTGTTCAACATTATTTGGCTTCTACACTCGATAGCTCTGTGTCCAAACTTATTGCAAGCATAGCATTGTCCAGTAAAGAATCCAACATTCTGACTCATTCTATTATGGTTCATCCTACTTCTACATTTTGTTGCTTTATGACCGAATTTATTGCATGAGAAACAAAATCCATTAAAAGATGGGTACCTTTGAGCATTAGGTTGTCGGATGGGAATCCTTTCGATATTGCTCCTTTGGTTCTTGATATTGCCTTGAAATTCTTTTGATTGTCCACTTTGCTGGAAATAGGTTTTTCCTTTGAGCTTTGTCCTTCTTCAAGTCCTAGACCACTTTTATCCTTAGAAGGTTTTTGAGATGCAATCAACTCATCAAGCTTTGTAGAGCTTGTTTTAAACTTTTCTTCATGAGATTTCACTTTTTCCAAATCAGATCTTAGGGTTACCACTTCTTGTTCTAGCTTTGTACATTCATCAATTTTATTCTAAATCTCATCTTTTTGACACTCCTCAATTCGATTCTTCTCTTCTACTTGCACCTTTAGTCTAACAATGTCTTCATTAGCCTTTTTCAATTGGTCACTGACTTCTCTATGGCTTTCCTTGAACTTTTTGATCTTCTCTCTTAACTTTATGATGCATTTGTTTGCTTCCTTTAAGTTTCCTTTCAGAATTTCCTTCTCATCTTCACTTTTTTCCAATTCTTCAAGCCCGACAACATTGATTTCCTCAAATACAGAGTTTTTTCCAGAGGAACAAGATAGCTTTTGTTAGCCATGTATTCAAATTATGGGACCTTCCACAAGTTGTAAGACTTCTTCATAGGAACCAAGCTCTGATACCAATTGTTGAATACACCAACTACTGAGAGGGGGGTGAATCAGTATTCTACTAATACAATTAATTACTAACCATCCAATTATCAATCCACATCTAGCTGCAAGAGTAAACCAAAACATAAAAGAGATCAGAACATATTGACACCAGGATTTTTATGTGGAAAACCCAAAAGGGAAAAACTACAATGAGGATTAGCTCACAATATATTATACCGGTTATAAGATATTACAGAGCTCACTACTAGGATGCATTGTCCTTGAAAGGCTCACAGCCTGAATACAAAAGATGGCTTATTTCCAAGATACAAAAGGGTATGGC
The DNA here is from genome assembly GCA_007258455.2 of Sequoia sempervirens. Lineage (NCBI taxonomy): Eukaryota > Viridiplantae > Streptophyta > Pinopsida > Cupressales > Cupressaceae > Sequoia > Sequoia sempervirens. The sequence continues at coordinate 170,737,241 of VDFB02373365.1, read as the reverse complement.
TCACTGCCAATTTGATGAACTGAGTAAATACACCTTCAATGTGCAAAGATCAGTTCCGGTTAGGCTCTGGAATATCAAAACTTTTGCTCTGGTCACATACATACAACACTGTTAAAACCTTTGCACTATCACACTTGCCGCATCATTATATCTCACACTATTCCTTTATCTATATATGTCACCTTTTTATTCTTCATCTACATTACTTACATATATATATGGATTCATCTTTATACATTAATTAGGTTGGCCTAATTGAATGCATAACTCAAAAATATTTGTCGGCTTAAATCAAAATTCCTTTCAGCGCATTCAACAAATCATAAAAAAAATTAATTAGGTTAGCTCAGACCTAATGAGGAACACATTAAACATTTATAAGATAAACAATTCATAACCCTGTTAGCCAAAAGAATGTCGATCTTTTGTCACTTGGATAACTCAACCAGATCACACAAACTTGTTGAAAAATCATTTATAGTTGTACCTGACAGTCCTGAGCAACATATCAAAAGCTCATAGAATTTCCTTTTATTGAGAGGATTTTCGAATCAGAATATTGGATAAGTGTAGACACATAGTTTACTCAATCAGTTACCAACTAGTGTTGGCATCAACGACAACAAACCCGAAGGTCACCTTCTTCATTCTTCCAACAAAAATTACTTAGTACTGCCCTCTAGAAAGTGGATGGGGCATTACATAGTCCAAAGGGAAGAATATAATATGCATATGTACCCCTAGTCCATGTGAATATAGTCTTATCTTAGTCCTCAGGAGCTATCTTTATCTGATTATAGCCACTAAATCCATCTAGGAAGGAGTACTTTTTTCTTGCTAGGGAATCAAGCACTTGGTCAATGAAAGGTAAGGGAAATTGATCTTTCCTAGTGGTTGTGTTTAGCTCCCTATAGTCCACACATACACTCCATTTTCCTTATTTCTTAGGGACAATAACATATGGTGACACCCATTGACTATCAGAAATGGGATAAATGAAGCCTGCATCAAGTAGTTTTTGTAGCTCAGTCTTAACTATTTCTCTTAAGGTAGGGTTCATTCTCCTTTGGGGATGTCTAATTGGCTTGTAACCATCATTTATGTAGATCCTATACATGCACAGGTTTGGATCAATCCCCTTCATGTCACGGTAGTCCCATGCAAAGGTTATTGCATGTGCTTGCAGCACAGTGTTTAAGGAATTTTGTTGTTCCTCAGTTAATCCATTATTGATGTTCAACATTTTGCTTGGAATAATTTCCAATGTTTTAGATTCTAATTGCACATATCAAAGATCAAGTCCACTAATTTTGGGGACACATTGTTGTGGAAAAAGAGCATGGAACATTTGGGATAATTCTTCTAATGAATTTGCAGGTACGATATTCTGTAGTGGATCCTGTAGACATGAAAGACAATCTTGTTACTACGGGTCCCTACCCTAGTTATTCTATATGATAAGATCAATTAATTCATCCTCATCTTGAGTTGCTAATAAGGGGCTACATTCTATAATCATGATATTTTGCAGGGAATATCCAAGGTAGGCCATATAATCTGCTCTAAATTTTCATGAGGTTGGGCTAGTGGATAAAGAACCAATTTCCTGGTCACAATCCCACTAGATATTATCATGTTCCTAGGCCTACAACCTATGAATGCATCAGTTGTTGCTAACCATCACTAGTAGAATTTGGCAAATAAATGACTAGGTGACTAAATTTTTTAGTCACAACAACTAAAAATGATTGAATTCTACTCATTTTTATAACTCAGCTATAAATGAGTAAATAAATGACTAATTTGGTCATTGACTAAAAAAATATTTAGTCACAGAAATAAAAATGACTAAATAGTTAGTCATCAAATCCAAAGTAGACAATTTAAAAAAAAAATCAGCCAAATATTGGCGCGATGTATTGGCGCGATTATTCGTGTTCATTGCAAATTCATTCATCTTGCTTGACCTCGCTTCATTCATTCATTACAAACCTCACTTCATTTGTTAGCCTGGCATGAGGCATTTTGATCAACAAATACTTGCATGGGAAATAAGGATTCAGAGAGGACCTGGAGACTTCTGAAAAGGAAAGCAAGGGCAAGGAATTTGGAGTTTGTTGCAATGAATTTGAATTCGTCGAGGCCCTCTGTAGCGAAATAGGATTTGGGGACACCCTCTGCAGCGAATTCAAAGGTAATTTGAAACCCTCATTACATTAAACACAAATTTGAAACACTCATTACAATCTACTACTTTTAATATTGTTCTACTGCTCTTAATAATGTTCTTTTATAATCTTGGCATTGTTTTGCTTCATAATGTGCTTGAGCTAAATATAATAAAATTTGGGTGTCAGTGCCAAATTAGAATTTCCTCAAACAATTTTGATACATTTTCACTGCCAGCGCAAACTGTCCTTGTGCAAAGTAAACATGTGCTAGATTTACCCACACATCATGCATCTGAACAAAGATGTTTCCTACTGCAATTTCTTGTACCTATGTAAAAATTTCCTTTGCAATATCAAATTGACCCTTTTCAGCTAGCACAATGGCTGCCTCATTTGTAGCATAAAAATTTCCTGGTCTTTGTGCCAACACTTTACAATACAGTTCTCTATCCTTCTCAAGATGTTGTGCCTCCACCTTTGGAGCCCTCCTCTCATTGCGAAAAGCTGCAAAATAATTCCAATTTCCAAGTGAAATGTCAACATAAGAATTCTTTACATCTGATTCACTTTGTGCAGCTTTAATTGTTTCTTTGCTTTAATCCATTCATCCGTTTTCATTTCCATTTTTCCAATCATAGATAAAGCATTTGATGATTTTTTATCCACCTTAAGTGCATCCTCAATTAATTCTAGGATTAGTTCGATTGCATTCTAAGCCTGAGCCATGGCTGCAAGACATAGATACGCATCAACACAATTAGGAAACTTGAACAATATTACCCTGTATAAAAGATTTTATTTTTCAATATCATGTAGTTGTTCAAACAACCTAGCAAGATTAAATAGTGTTGTGACTTTATCCCATGGTAACTCAAGTGAAACACCACCTTCTTCTAGTCGATGGAAGAATTTCATATCCTTAAAGAGCACAAGAAAAATTACAGAATTAGCACTGGGGGTTTTATTTATGAATTCAACCCAAATGCCATTTCCTAATGCCTCCATAAATTTTTTTTGAGCAAACTCTAGTTCTTCACACTCAAAATGAAGAACCCCAATGTTGTTTAACAATTGAATGGGTACTTCTTCTATGCTCTTCTTTAGAAGATACTTTGGCATCTTAAGAGAATCTAAGGTTGCATTGGGTTTTGACGATATTAATAACTCACCCATCTTGATAAATGCATGGGCATCAGGTGGATCTATGTGAGTTTCCTTTCTTAAAATTTCCAATGCCTTCTCTGTCATCCCTTGCTAAGCATATATATGGCCTACAACTTTTAATCTCTCATAGTTCTTAGGGTGGACCTCCAAAACCTTTTCAAAATTTGAGAGAGAACTCTTAAGGTCTCCCAGCTTCAATTGAACATATCCACAAAATCTTGTGGCCTCTGGATTTCCTTGACAAGTGGTGTCATAATCACCTTTACTATGATAAGATCATGCAAGATTATAATATGAATGAGATTTCATGAGAGGGTGGTCAGTCGAAACAAGAGTTGTCTCAGCCAGCTGTTCCACAAGAAAATGATGCCCTACAGTGAAAAAAAAATGGTTTGCTAAATGATTCAATTCCATTGCAGAGTACAGGTATAATTCAAAGGCTCTATGCATCTTTTCCATTCCTTCATGAACACTACCTTTTTCACTAACTGTGAGAATCCTACAAGTAAAAAATGCACAAAATTGACCATAGAGATTTATGTAGAGGAAGAACATAATTTCCTAATGCCCCCATAAAATTTTGTTGAGCCAACTCTAGTTCATCACACTCAAAATGAAGAACCCCAATATTGTTTAACAATTGAATGGGTACTTCTTCTCTGCCCTTCTTCAGAAGAGACTTTGGCATCTCAAGAGAATCTAAGGCTGCACTGGGGTCTAACGATATTAATAAATCACCCATCTTGATAAATGTATGGGCATCAGATGGATCTATGTGAGTTTCCTTTCTTAAAATTTCCAAATCCTTCTCTACCAGCCCTTCCTAAGCATATATATGGCCTATAGCTTTTAAGCTCTCATAGTTCTTAGGGTGGACCTCCAAACCTTTTCAAATTTTGAGAGAGAAATCTTAAGATCTCCCAGCTTCAATTGAACCTATCCACAAAATCCTTTAGCCTCTGGCTTTTCTTGACAAGTGGTGTCATAATCACCTTTACTATGATAAGATCGTGCAAGATTATAATATGAATGAGATTTCATGAGAGGGTGGTCAGTTGAAACAAGAGTTGTCTCAATCAATTGTTCCACAAGAAAATGTTGCCCTGCAGCGAAGGAAAAATGGTTTGCTAAATGATTCAATGCCATTGCAAAGTATGGGTATAATTCAAAGGCTCTACACATCTTTTTCCATTCGTTCATGAACACTACCTTTTTCACTAACTGTGAGAATCTCACAAATAAAAAATGCACAAAACTGACCATAGAGATTTATGTAGAGGCAGAACATCATTTCCTAATGCCTCCATAAAAGTTTGTTGAGCCAACTCTAGTTCATCATGCTCAAAATGAAGAACCCCAATGTTGTTTAAAAATTGAATGGGCACTTCTTCTCTGCTCTTCTTCAAAAGAGACTTTGGCGTCTTAAGAGAATCTAAGGCTACACTGGGGTCTGACGATATTAATAACTCACCCATCTTGATAAATACATTGGCATCATGTGGATCTATGCGATTTACCTTTCTTAAAATTTCCAAATCCTTCTATGTCTATCGTTGTTGAGCATATATATGGCCTACAACTTTTAAGCTCTCACAGTTCTTAGGGTGGACCTCCAAAACCTTTTCAAAATTTGAGAGAGAACTCTTAAGATCTCCAAGCTTCAATTGAACCTATCCAAAAAATCCTATGGCCTCCGGCTTTCCTTGACAAGTGGTGTCATAATCACCTTTACTATGATAATATCGTGCAAGATTATAATATGAATGATATTTTATGAGAGGGTGGTTAGTTGAAACAAGATCTATCTCAGTCAATTGTTCCACAAGAAAATGTTGCCCTGTGAAGAAAAAATGGTTTGCTAAATGATTCAATGTCATTGCACAGTACAGGTATAATTGAAAGGCTCTATGCATCTTTTCCATTCCTTCATGAACACTACCTTTTTCACTAACTGTGAGAATCCTACAATTAAAAAGTGCACAAAACTGACCACAAATATTTTTCCCCATTTCAAACAGCAAAATTGCCAAAAAAATGCGTTTAAAACCAACAAAAAATGCAAATAAAATCACGCTGATTTTCATGCCAAAAAAACCATGAGACCATAGCTTGTTGCTTACTATTATGCTTTCATAGATTTTTCCAATCATCCATAGCTTTTGAAATCACCGCTTTAGGTTTTAGCCATAGCAGCAAGGCAATGAACCCCTTTGATAAAATGCTTTGAGACATGTATGAAAATGTGGTAGCATAGAAAAGGAAATGAACTTTGGAAAAAATGCCTCAAAGAAATGTGGTCTCATGGTGATGGAATGCCATGACTAATGCCATGACAATTGTTATGGATTGTCATGGCATTCCATCTATGAGACCACATTTCTTTGAGGACTTTTCAACCAATTCACTACCTTGTCTATGCTATTGCTTACTATTATGCTTTGATATATTTTTTAACCATCCTTAGCTTGTTCGAAGCACTTATTTTAGGCTTTTAGCCATAGCAACAATGAGTGAACTGTTGATAAAATGCTTTGGTAGACATGTATGAAAAATGTGGTAGCATAGACAAGGCAGTGAACTTTTTGAAAAAAAATGCCTCAAAGAAATGTGGTCTCATGGAATGCCATGACAAGAAAATGCAATTGGTAGCTGCTCCTAGTTATTAGTTATGCAATGTCAAGTATTTGCATAACTTCTTAGGTTAAATTTGTAAAAACTATATTGTAATTGAAATTTTGTCATCTATCAACATCTAGTTATTAGTTATGCAATGTGAAGTAATGCTTTAAGTTTGAAAGATGTGCAATGCAATGTAATCAACAATTTGAATATAAACTATAAAAATCTATTTTTTACAATTCATTAGTTAAACTCTCTATTTTATTTGCTCTCTATAACTCTATTGCTATGGAAATTCCTTTCAATTAAAACAAAATAGTTTTTGTCTCTTAGTCTACATTTTTTTGTTGCTATGTGTAGAACATTACAGATGGATCAACGTCAAAGGTTGAAATACCATGCATTTGATGAGAGAATAGTTGATGAGAGTGACATGGACAAATATTCATGTCCATGTAATGATTGTCTTGGTGGAAAGGTGAAAAAAAAAAGTCAGATTTATCGACATATGATAAGATATGGGCATAGTGGTATAAGCCCTTGGAATGTCAATTATTACGAAGATATGATAGAATGACAGAGTGTGAGAGATGAAGAGGCACCAAACATAGATGAAGAGGTAGCAATGTTAGACGAAGGGTTTGAAGTTGATAGAATGTTGAATGAGGGTCTAAACGATGATTGGGCCAAGTTGATGGAGGATGCTTCAAAGCCTTTGTATGCTAATTGCAGGTTAAGTTGTTTGACAAAAATCCTTCAAATTCTTAACTTACAAGTGGTTTTTGTAATGTAGATCATGGTAGGATTCAAAGGTTTTCAAAGACAAAAAGCACTGATTTTGATAGATCACCCAAACACTCACAAACTCTCTTCAATGAAACATGGTTTCAAAGGCTACAAATACACCAAATAGTGGTTTCAAGACACCAAACTCTCAGTGAACCTTTGATACACCTTATAAATCACAATATTGATAGGATTAAGCCAAAAAAACTCTCTTAGAACACTGGTTCCTCCATTCTTCCATCGCTCATACCCAAGAGACCTATTTGCTTGTAGTACTCCAAATGACGAAAAATGGGTACAACTTTCCAACCAATTTGAATCTCCAAAAATAGAAAATATTTTCCATAACCCATTAAGGCATTCTTAAACATATTTGGAAACCAAATAGACTTACTTTGAAAAGTAACCTCCTAAATTTGACTGTGATGTTATCTTAAAGGCCAAATTTAGCTTATTTGCATGAGGTTTTATTGGTTCTCTATACCTCTGGACTCAAAATTCCTCACCCAAAGCTTAGACACATCATATACTTTATGCACATGCTTATTAAACCATTTCCCACTCTGTTCCAAAGCCTTTTTAACAAACCCTAGCTTCTAGCCATCAATTCAAACATGAAAATCATGAAAATCACCTAGGGCAGCAACAAAACTTATGCAACTTACTTTCCCTTGTACCTGCAAACACAACCAACTTGGAAAACACCCTAATCTAACCCATTCCACCGATTTACAAAGGTTTCCATCGGTGGAATGGCTTTTTATTCCCTTTTTAGACTCTCAAACCCTTAAAATGAGGGATTCACGACAATTTACAAGAAATTGACTCAAACAAGCTTATTTCTCAATGAAATCTCCTCAAATCAAGTTTATTTGAAATCTAACACACTATTCTATCAAATACAATAAATATTATGACCTGGTAATGCTATACAGGTTGTACAATACTTGCAAACAATAAGGAAAAAACTAAATCTGCAGGAAACAGGGTACTTTTATTTAAAATCTCTTCAAGATACAACTCTCTACACTCTTTCTCACCTTCACAAGGATCTTTAAACATATTACAACAGTTATCTTTTATGCCCCTTGAGTTTCCAATGTCCAAAACCCTTCCCTTTACAAAGTGACTCTTCATATTCCATTTCTTGCACTTTTGCAATTTTGACAATATTTGCAAGATTTTACAATATTTGACAACTTGACCATAAAAAATCCTAGAAACCTAATCAAATGATTTAAATACATTAAAATGGTCCAAATATGACCTCATTACAATCATAATATGATGAAGACTCCAATATTACAAGATTGCCTCATGGAGGCATGAAGTTTACATGGTGCCCTGCACCATACTCCTAGGAAATTTTTTTGCCTCAAGTCCTCTTGAGGACAGTGCTGCACAATTGATTCAAGCTTGACAATATCATTCTTCAACCTCCAAGTAATCTTTGCACTCATAAACAATTGAAATTTTTCATTTTTCCCTTGCCTTTAATTGGTTCTTCCTCTGAAAATGGTGTTGAACCTAACTTCTTTACCTGTCATTCAACCTTATCCTACCATTCTAGCAACATGTTTCTTAATCTATTCTTGCATTTCCAAAATCAATTCATCCTTGACCTTCAAACAAGCAAAATTGAACACCAACTCAATATTATTTCCCTCTAAAATAAAATTATGTTTCATACCTATTGTTTCAGCATCTCCATGGTTTGAAATGGTTGCATCCTTCATGTGCTCTTCCTCGGGCATATACCCATCTCTCTCACTGCTTCATCACAAAATCTCTCACAACATACTATCCATCTACCCAACAAAGATCCTGGAAGATGCTTCCTCTACCCAATCTCTCTCTCAGTAGAGGAACTCTACACCTTCTCCCCAGCTTCATCTCTATTGGAGGACAGTGATCACAGACCTCTTCCATGTCTGTAGCAAACACACCTTCTCAAAACTCTTTCTCTCTTGCAGCTTTAAGATGGACCACAAGCACCTGCAACCAACACACTTCACAATCCACTAGATCAACCAACTCTAATACCAATTGATGCAGAGTATGGTGGGCCTCAAAAGTTTTCAAAGACATAAAGCACTGATTTTGATAGATCACCCAAACACTCACAAACTCTCCAATTAAACATGGTTTCAAAGGCTACAAATACACCAAATAGTGGTTTCAAGACACCAAAATCTCAGTGAACCTATGATACACCTTAGAAATCACAATATTGATAGGATTAAGCCAAAAAAACTCCCTTAGAACACTGGTTTCTCCATTCTTCCATCGCTCATACCCAAGAGACCTATTTGCTTGTAGTACTCCAAATGAAAAAAAATAGGTACAATTTTCCAACCAGTTTGAATCTCCAAAAATAGAAAACAGTTTCAAGAACCCATTAAGGCCTTCTTAAATATATCTGGAAACCAAATAGACTTTGAAAAGTAACCTCCTAAATTTGACTGTCATGTTGTCTTAAAGGCCTAATTTAGCTTATTTGCATGAGGGTTTATTGGTTCTCTATATCTTTGGACTCAAAAATCCTCACCCAAGGCTTAGAAACATCATATATGGTCTGTACATGCTTATTAAACCATTTCCCACTCTGTTCCAAAGCCTTTTTAACAAACCCTAGCTTCTAATCATCAATTCAAGCATGAAAATCACCTAGGGCAGCAACAAAACTTATGCAACTTGCTTTCCCCTGCACCTGCAAACACAACCAACTTGGAAAACACCCTAATATAACCCATTCCACCAATTTACAAAGGTTTCCATCGGTGGAATGGCTTTTTATTCCCTTTTTAGACTCTCAAACCCTTAAAATGAGGGTTTCAGGACAGTTTACAAGAAATTGACTCAAACAAGCTTATTTCTCAATGAAATCTCCTCAAATCAAGTTTATTTGAAATCTAACACACTATTCTATCAAAGACAATAAATATTATGACCTGGTAATGCTATACATGTCGTACAATACTTGCAAACAATAAGGAAAATACTAAATCTGTAGGAAACAGGGTACTTTTATTTAAAATCTCTTCAAGATACAACTCTCTACACTCTTTCTCACCTTCACAAGGCTCTTTAAACATATTACAACAGTTATCTTTTATTCCCCTTGAGTTTGTAATGTCCAAAACCCTTCCCTTTACAAAGTGACTCTTCATATTCCATTTCTTGCACTTTTGCAATTTTGACAATATTTGACAACTTGACCATAAAACCTCCTAGAAACCTAATAAAATGATTCAAATACAATAAAATGGTCCAAATATGACCTCATTACAACCATAATATGATGAAGACTCCAATATTACAAGATTGCCTCATGGAGGCATGAAGTTTACATGGTGCCTTGCACCAGTTTGGTTGAACAAATGAGAGTGTAGATCAGTTATTAGCATTATTATGTTCATTGTTACCACCTGACTCCACATCACCAACAAAATGAAGTCTATGTAGAAAGGAAATCACTAATTTAATGTATAAAAGGCTAAAGCAGGTAAGCAATCTGTAGGTGAGAATTAAGAAATTCCTGTGTGAAAGACGGTAACTTTTGTAGAAAGGAATGTGCTCAATATGCTGTTTTGAGATGAAGAGTTTTGAAAAATATAGGATTTTTGTTGTTCAGTTAGTTTTGATCCTATAAACAACAAATGCCTTCATAAAATCCACCTGGGGTTTTATTATTTCTTCTCGTATGAAGGTAGAAAACTGAAATCTACAAGGCCGAGCTACTATATAATCAAGGTGAAAGCAATAAAGAGAATGGAGCATAATTATATATGTTGATTCTCAGGAAATGAAAGGAAATGAAAGTAAATAGCCAAAGCTCAAATGAAGTTTGTACAGGAATACCCATAAGTATTTTATCCAAAAAATGTTGCTACAGAATGCCATGGTGAATTGAGCCCAGCTTTTGAATAAATAACAATACAAATTCTTGTTTATTCTTTCAGCATACCCACATTGGGGTTTCAAATCAAAGCATACATATTTCTTTTTTCCATTTCCAGTTTACCCACATGGGTATTTTAACAGGGATAGCAGGATAAATGTTTTCATTACAATCAAAGATACCCATGTGAGGGTTTTCAACAGCAATGCAAAAGAAGTGTGTATTTTCTTTTAAATATAAGTTATCATGGTGGGGTTTTGTCAAAAAACAAGCTTATGCAGTGCACATGGTTGAGCTAGAGGATAATAGGAAATGCTTCCAAATAAGCATGTTTTTCAAAATACAACATACCCATGTAAAGGTTTAAGCATGAATACAGAAGGAAATAGAAAAACCACGATGGGTCGAGCCTAAGTTTTACATGAATATCAAACTATACAGATTCTTGTTTATTTTCATATACCCATGTTGGGGTTTTGAAGTTAAAGACATATACTCCAATTTTCAAAATTACCCATGTGAGGGTTTTTATAAGAAACAACAGAAAATAGAGAGAAATCATCATGGGTCGAGCTCCATAAGATAAGTCATAAAATAAGGGTGATTTCTTCAAAATGACAGATACCCATATGGGGTTTTTGTCTCTAAAGCATTAGATATACAAATGATCTCATGGGTCGAGCCCACAGAGATTCCAAATTCCCAGTAGGAGCGTGAGTGGCCGTGGCCTGTCATATTCTCAAACTTTTGTAAGATTTGTGAGGAATGAAAGCAAATAAAAAAAAAAAGCTTACCATTGTTGCTTGTTGAAGATTAAGAAGTCGTGGCCAAAGCATTCACAGATAATTTCAAAATTCAGAGTTCGAGCTCATATATGGCAGCCAATGGGTACAAAAGACATAGAAGCAACAAAACAAGCACAGGAAATGAGTAAATGTATCAAACAACTTGCTATAGTCAGAGGCCTTTATTCTCAGAAAACGGCTCAAAATGAAGCAAAGGAAAGAGCTTGAAAATGACTTACCCATGATTTGCAAAAGAGGAATCACTAATTTGAAGGAAAGAATCATGAGTTCCAAGCATCCTCAAACTGAAACCCTAAGCATGGTGGTGGCGGCGCATTTTCTTCTCAACAAGGCTTTCTCTCCCGAATGCAAATGAAGTGAAGATTAGGGTTTATTTTGGTTTTGTTATGTTGCCCTAGTTCGAACTTAGGGGCTTATCATTTTTTGCATTTAATATCAACTTTATGCAAAGTTTAGAATGGTGACTTCCCTAATGCTAGGTTGAACAATGTAGAGGTTCATGTTATGAATTTTTCCTAAGTCTTTGTTTTGTTTAATGAATTATTTGAAGACTTTAGACCTTTAGGTGAAGCCTCTAACTATTTTCAAGGGAGTTTGAGAAAATAAATTAGATTTTGGAGGGATTGCTTTAAGAATAAAGATAAGCCTTAGACTATTTTTATTGATTTTAAAGAAATCAATTTAATATTCATGCCTATTTTTGTTTTGATTGATTTTTTAGAAATCAATTATAGGTTGGGGAATTGTTTCTAAGGGAAAGGAGATATGAATAAAAGATATTCATATATTTTTATGATTTTTTGAGAAAATCAATATTGTAATGGAGAGATAAGTAATTTTTTTGCAAAATATTTTCAAAAAATCTTTAATTGCAAAAATAGTCAAATTGAGAAGATTTAAAGTCTGCAAACTATGTAAAGCAAGAATAAAACAAGTTGTTTTATTTCTTTGCTATTTTTAAGATTTGTGAGAAATATTTCCTTGGTCGGATTTGAGATTCCTGTTGGAGAGATAAGGTGTTTTTTTTAAAAGCAGAATTGGTCTTTTTTTAGGAGCTTTTCAGTATGTATTTGCAAAAAGTGTGTTTTTTCCGCTTTGGTGCATACTTTTGAGGCAGTTTTGATACCTTTTCCTTGAGATTTCTTCTTGAGCTTGGATTAGGGTTTTGGAGGTATATCTTGTGAAAAACTTAGTGTTTTTCCAATTCAGATTTTAGTTTCTTGCTCTCACACATTTTGGAGCTTGTAAACTTCCTTTGTACTCAATTTAGACAGATACACTCTTTCAGTTTCAATAAAGTAGCAGGGTTCTCCTTCTCATTTCTTGTCTCAACCTTGTAACAGCAATTTGATGTCTTTGTGTTTTCAAGCTTGAAGCCTTATATGTATTGCTTTTATGAGTCTTTGCATAGAATTTCATGTTTTCAGGTTGCGTGTTGTGTTTAGTACTTTTAAATCTTCATGAAAATTACTGATGAAATCATGTACCAATGAGATTGTGAGAGCTATTGTAATAGAGGAATTGTTGTGAGTGATAGAATCTAGATTTTCAGAAATTACTGTGAATCGTTAGTTAGTTTTGAATTTCATTTTTAGTTGTCCTTCTATCCTTTTCCTCGAAGATCACTTAGATTAGGATTATCATTCTGAGAACCAACTCACTCTGGAGATTTGTTCTTGCAATGAGTTACCCACAACTCAGAAGCGTTTCCATGTGTCAATAGATTGTTGAACTTTCAGTTTCAGCAGGGTGCAAATCTAATTGATAACAATTTTTGGCACGCCCGGTGGGACTCTAAAAATAAATTTCAGAGAAGTTTTTAATGTTTCAAAGTTGTTCTTTGGTGTATGTAGCAGGTTATTCAGCCTTTTAGAGGCCTATTTCAATATACCTGGTGGCTCCAGTTCTGATTTTACATGTAGACTTAGTGCAGCCTGCGCATGAGAAAGGTTCAAACTAGATCAAGTGTTGCACCTTTCGAATACCGACAATTGTCCCCACCACGAAGAAGAAGCAGAATAGAAAAAAGGTTGTTTGAAACAACTGCAAGGTCAAATTCAACATCTCTTGTTTTTAGCTCCTTGGTTTTATCACCAAGAGTACCAGTTCCAATATCACAAGCACCGCCAATGGTAGCGCCAAGGCAACACCTATTTGTGCCTTTTAATGGAGCCAGTCCATTAGACATTGCTCAACATGACGACATCCCAATTGCAACCCTTAGAAGTTTTCCATACTTCACCGGGGAGGATCTCACAACACCGGTTGAGCATATTCGTGACGTGGCTACCTTATACTCAGTTCACAACATCACGCAAGAGAACGTTGTGTTAAGGCTCTTGGTTGCAACACTCAAAGGGAAGGCATTGCAATGGTTCAGAGGTCTCGCAGCCAATTCAATCATGACATGGGATGCATTAGGTAATGGTTTGTATCAATTTTTTGCTGATAAATATGATAATCTGTCTCTATTAGAGCAATTGAGCACCATTCAGAGGGTGCCACATGAACACTTGGTTGATTTCAACTACTGATTTCAGAGAACATGGGATAGGATCCCTGCAATGGTAAAACCTTTACCAACACATGCTTTTCTATTTTACTTAAAAGCTTTGAATAGTAAGATTTCAGTCATGACTCAATCTATGGGTGGGCATACACTCCCTAACGCTTATGACATAGACATTAGAGCTAAGAACTATCTCATCCAAGCTGGAGACATAACCCCTAGACCTCCTATGCCTTTGCTTCCATAAATACAACCACCTACCCCTATTGTTGTACCTCCCTTAGCTATTGTCTCGCCTGTTCCAACAATAGGTTATCATAACGCAGCCCAAGAAATTGTTGCTCCAGCCCAAAACCAAGAGATTCAAGAGATTAAAAGCTTACTCAAGACCTTCGGGAATGATCTTGTGAGCATTAAAAAGCAAGTAGGTCATGAACATAAGCCTTACCAAGCCACTTATCAGCAAAACCAGCCAAATAGCCCTGCCTTTCAGAATGATTATCAAGGCCAAAGGAAGAGTTTTAATCCAAGACCGTTCCAGCCATACAACCCCAACACAGCCAGTTCGTCAAAGGAACTTATGCCTCAGAATTATATTTCCCAGCATTGTGATTGGTGTTATCCATGCAATCAGCCCCATAACCAATCAGCATGTGCTAATGGCATGAGAAATCAGGCCTTAATGGTCTAGAATAGCTATGCTGGTTTGGAAAATGTTGCAGATCATAATCAAGAACAACAAGATAACGTGGAAGTTGCCTTGACAAACTGGTAGAGTTTCGAGTTCTGTGGCGTGAACGGACAAGATCAACAAAGTTCTCCTATTTCGGCCAATACCAGATCAAAAAAGAGAGCTATGGATTCGGGATAGCAAGCTAGAAATTCACAGTAGCAGCTTACAAAAGATAAGCAACCCATTCCTCCATCAAATGTTAATGCTGCAGCATAGCCTAAAATGCAGATTATGCAAAGAGGCCAAGAGATACTTGGCAAGGAGCAGTCAAAGACGCATTTGCAGCCTTTGCATAAGCAAAATGATGTTGTTGTCACAAAAAACCAGCATAAGGTAAATCCTACTTCTTTTAATATTGTTGAACACCTCAGAAAATCTATTGTCAGCATGTCTGTATTAGATGCTTTACACATCCCAATTCAGAAAATTTTGTTGCAAGATGCTTTAGCTGAGTTGTCTATTTCTGATGATACTAATCAAGGAGTTGCTAAAGTCGTACTTGCAAAAGATTTGGAGGTTAAGAATGACCAGAAGAATAAAGAGGTAAAGCCTCCCCCGTTTTACTTAAGTCTGATTATTGGCAATAAAATTGTTCATAATTGTATGGTTGATTCTGGTGCCAGTAGTTCAGTCATTCCTAAGAGTTTAGCAAATAAGTTAGGTCTTGTTTATGAGCCTAACCCCTAGAAAGGTGTAGTGCAATTAGATGGGTTTGTTGTTAAATATGTTGGTATAATTAAGAACTTGGCACTTACCTTGCATGCATCCCTGAGTTTTTCTATTCATCAGGATATACATGTCATTGATTTACCATCGCACTTCGCCATTTGCCTCTCAAGGGATTTTATAGCTAAGCTGGGTGGGTTTTTGCCCTCTGATTGGTCTCATTTTTTTTTAGAACAAGGTATGGTACGAAAGTGACTATAAAGTCTGAGCCTCTAGCCAAAGACCATATCTAACCATATTCCCTGAATCCTATAAACGCTAACCTCTACGCCACCTCTGTACTGGAGGAGCAAACAATGACCTCAAACTGCAGCACCCTTATAGAAAATATGAATCTAGATGGATGGGCAGCCGAAGATTACGAGCTGGATCCTTTTCAACACACAGATGAGATAGGATTAGGAGTCTATATGATTTGCGAATCTGATTTTAATATGCCTAATCTTTGCACAGAGGAGGAACAGTCTGGAGAAATGGAAAATGAGCTTTGGAAGCTTTACTTTGATGGTTCTAGAAGTAGTATAGGTGCCGGAGGTGGAGCTATGTTGATTTCACCAGAAGGTGATAAATATTTTTCAGCTTGCAGATTTTCTTTCAGCTGTTCAAACAATACAGTTGAATATGAAGCGTTGGTGCATGGCCTCGAATGGGCTCGGAAGAGAGGTATCAAATGCTTGCAAGTTTATGGTGATTCATAGTTAATAGTAAACTAGGTCAGAAATCTAAATGCTATAAAAAATTATTTGCTTAAGAAATATAAGCATCGTGTATGGGATTTAATGGAAGATTTTGATGCTTTTAACATTGTTTCAGTTCTTAGAAATGAAAATAAGCATGTTGATAGACTCACTGCCATAGGAGCCCAGTTTGATATTCCCAACGAGATTCATAAAGTAAAGGCACGTCAATATGTAAAAATAGTGGTCAGACCTTTCATGCCTAACAATAACGTGAGCTGGTAGGTTTTTGACAGCAATGAGCAAATTGTAAATTTCTTAATTGTTGAAGCTGAGTTTGCAGATGGAAACCAACAAAAGTGGTAGCAGCAGTATGATAACCAAATTGGGCAGTTGAAGACCAACAAGCTGCCAAAAGGATTGGTGACCTTGGAATCTGTGTTCAATTCAGATGACCAAGTGCGGAAAGACAAGTGCAGCCTGACTGTTAAAGAACACTATGAAGCAATTGAAATATTTAAAGGAAAGCTTCTCAAACTGGGAAAGGTATGTAATAAAGAGGGACAACAGACATTTATTCTGTTATGCCAGAAATTTAGTGATGTTTTTGCTTGGGAGTACAAGGATTTGAAAGGTTTTGACCTTGAACTAGCCCAACATACGATTGAACTAGAACATGATGCAAAACCAGTAAGGCAGAAACAGAGACCTCTTAATCCCAAATTAGAACACCTTATGAAGGTTGAGTTGAATAAGCTAGTTGAGAGTGGTATTATTTTTCCTATCAAGCATACTTTTTGGGTGTCAAACTTAGTTCCAGTTAGGAAGAAAAGTGGGCAAATCATATTGTGTGTCGATTTCTGAGATTTAAATAAAGCGTCATTGAAAGACCACTAGCCACTCCCTTCCATGGAGCAAATTTTGTAGGTAGTTTCTGGTTCTGACAGATTTTCTTTGCTAGATGGTTACTCAGGTTACAACCAGATTTTGGTTAAGCAAGAGGATCAATTCAAAACAACATTCACAACTAAGTGGGGCACGATGGCCTACAAAAAGATGCCTTTTGGCTTATCCAACGTTGGAGCAACTTTTCAGCGAGCGATGGATATGGCCTTTCACGGCCTTATGAACAAGTTCATTCTGGTATATTTAGATGATATTAATATTTTTTCCAGAAATGCTAATGAGCATCTTGATCATTTAGAGCAGATTTTCCAGAGATGCAGAGAGTTCGGAGTGTCTCTCAACCTGAAGAAGTGTATATTTTTGGTACATGAGGGTAAACTCCTCGGACATATTGTTTCAAAACAAGGTATTTCTATCGACTCTGAAAGAGTCTCTGCAATTCTTGAATTACCATTACCATCTCACAAGAAATGCTTGCAAATATTTCTTGGAAGAATAAATTTTGTGAGGAGGTTCATACCAAATATTGCAGCTTTGTTGCAACCTCTCACTTCTATGCTTAAAAAGAATATGCCTTTCAGTTGGACCAAGGAAGGTAAGAGGAGCTTTAAGTAGATAAAGGAAGCCCTTGCAGCTGCTCCTACTCTCATTAATCCAAATTTTGACAAAGACTTCATTATGTATGCCTTTGGAGGAGTAGATACAATTTCAGCTATGTTATGCCAGCAAAACAATGAAGGCTTGGAGCAGCCTGTAGCATTTTTCAGCTAGGTATTACATGATTATGAGGTGAAGTATTCTTTTGTCGAGAAGCATGTTTTTTTTGTTGTCAGAAGCCTAAAAAATTTCAGGCATATGTTGTCCAACGGTAAGATTCACTTGTTGGTTGCTCATTCAACTATTAAGGATTTCTTACTTAACAAAGATATTAATGATAAACGTGTTGGTTGGATAACCAAAGTGATGGAATTTGACATTGATATTAAGGTAACCAAGCTCGTTAGAGGCAAGGGTTTGTGTGAACAAATTGCAAGAAATGAGGACATCAGCTTGAAAGACGTTGAAAATGTTGACAGAGTGCTAAACAATGATGATGCAATTCTTGTTCTGATTTCTTCTGCTACTTGGCTACAACAAATGATTCACTATTTACAAACTGGTGAGTGCCCTGAAGGCTTGGATAGAGCAAAAAGAAGGTATTACAGATTGTAGGCTATTCCTTTTGCAATCATTGATGGAATTCTTTATAGGAGAGACTTTCAAGGTGTTTTGTTAAGGTGCATTCAGCCTGATCAAGTTGATAAGATTTTAGCATAATTTCATGATGGGCCTTTAGGAGGCCATTTTGCTACAAGAACAACTTTGAAAATTATGGGAGTTGGTTATTACTGGCCAAATCTGTTTAAAGATGCTATTGCTTGGGCCAAAAATGTGAAAAATGTGCTTTATTTTCTGGAAAACAGAGGCTTGCAGCTTTGCCTCTGCATCTGATTCAAGTGGAACATCCCTTTGCCAAGTGGGATGTAGACTTTATTGGTCCTATCAATCCGCCTTCAAGTGCGGGTCATAAGTGGATACTTATTGCCATGGATTATTTTACCAAGTGGACTAAGGCAGTTGCTTTGAAAGAAGCAAACAAGACTTCTAAGCTCAACTTTTATCAGGACTTAGTGTCGAGATTTGGTACTCCAAATTCAATAATCTCTAAAAATGGTTTGGATTTTATTGGTTTAAGGATTTCTGATTGGTCAGTTAGGAATAACATTTATTTGAGCACATCTTCTAATTATTATCTGTAGGGCAATGGCCAGGCAGAATCTACAAATAAGAATCTCATTCGAATAATTAGGAAGACAGTTGAGGACAATCAACGAACATGGCATGAAAAGCTAAAGTTGGCACTTTGGGCCAATAGAGTGACTCCTAAAAGGGCCACTAGTTGTTCTCCTTATGTACTTGCTTATGGAAAGGAGGCTATGTTACCAGTTTCTATTGAGTTGCCTACTTTGAGTTTTGTTAAAGAGTTGGAATTGCTGAATGAACAACCTCTTGAAGTGAGATTTGCACAGCTGGTAGAGCTCGAAGAAACCAGAAAGGAAGCATTAAGACAACTGGAGATACATCAAGCTCAGATGAAGAGCTCTTTTGATAAGAGGTAAATACCACGAGAGTTCATTATCGGTGATTTGTTCTTCAAGTGGAATGAATATAAGAGTAGACCTGGACGACATTCCAAATTCGATGCAATTTGGGACAGGCCTTATGTAATCACGGAGTGCAAGGAGCACAACGCTTTTCAGCTTTCCAAGTTGACTGGAGAGGTGTTGTCTATCCTAGTTAATGGGATCCACCTCAAGCATTTCCTCTAAGATAAGTTCTATCTTGTAAATAAGTAGAGTAGTATTGCAAATAAGTGTGTTATGCACATTTCTTTTTAGTAGTTTTATTTTCCCTAAGCGTTGTTGCACGTGTTCTATTGGCCATCAGGGCCTGTTAGTTTGCTTTCTTCTTTGTTTCGTTTTGTTTTGTTGTTGTTTGGAGTGTTGCAGTTCAAATTCTGAGTTTCATGAAGGGGAAAATTTGACTCCGTGCCCAATGGAGTTTTTAAAGGCAACTGATCTAATGCTTAGCTGGCAAGCATTCAGCGGAAATCCCCAAAATGTTAACAATTTTTTGCCACAGCTCAATTGGTGGAGTTGGTTAAAATATTGTTATATCTTAAGTGAAAATTACAGTTATTTTTGCATTATGCTTAAGTGTTGTTTGCACTTTATTCATCATTTATCAAGTGACAGTTATGCAAGTGTTTTGAGAAAACTAAATTTCAGAAGTATTACTCATGTTTTTGCAAAATCAAATGGAGCACAGAACTGAATATACAAATGATAAAGCAAATTGCTTTCATTTATTTCATGAATTGATTCACATTACATATGTTCATTTGATTGCGAGAATGCAAATGACAAGTACAACTTTGCATTTCAATGCTTTTTCTTTTAGAATGGAAATGCAAGAACAAAAGTTAAATATCCACACAAGCCGTCGTTTTAGCTAATTCCATTCATTGCGGAAAGTAAACTATATAGCTGAAGGTAAAAGAAATAAGAAAGCAAATAGCAGAAGACATATCCATCATTGCCTGATTTTTCATCTTCGGTTGAGATGTTGTTGCCTACTATGTCCTGCTTCTACTCCTGGGTGTGCCTGCAAGAGATTGATAGGGGTGTCAATTAAGAGCTTCGCATATGAGTTATACTACAAGCTCTACCAACAGACATATAATTCACTCTTTGAAATGCATGGAATCAACTAAAAGAAGGAATAGAAACATGAACTAAAAAGGAAATATCATCATCATATATTGTTTTTATGCTAACATCGTTTGTTTCCTTGTGCAAGTATAGGAAAAGTCATGTAGCTGATTTTTTTTTTTGAAGACTAAGCATGTGGGGAAAAATAGGCTCCCACAAGGGTAGAGCTCGGCATGCTGCCCCTTATACATTACAAGTGGGCTGAGAAGGAGATTGCAATCATCATGTTCATCAAGAAAGGAAATATACAACTGAAAGAGTAAAACAGAGTTCATCCATCAAGTTATTAAGCCGACTGTTCACTCATAACAATCAAGTATGCTTCCTGAAAGCTACAGGTGAACAGTAGGTTTAAATGAGCTCAATCAAATCAACTGAGTACATTATTTTCATGATTTAAATCACATGTATTGCTGAATAATTTGCATTTTTCTGCCATGGGTGTTATTATGCATCTTGTTTCATGTTACTACAACAATGTTCTATCTCATAATCAATGATAGTGAACAGGCATACATAATGCCTCAACGAAGAGAACTGTTACAAATTTTCATTTCAGAAGAGAGCAAGGCATAAGACATTTTTCATAATGGAACATAAAAATGCATGAAGAGTGCCAGGTAGAAGAGCATACATTTAAAGGACAGTTAAGCATGGAGAAATGTGAAGAGTCTCAATTTCCCATTAGAATGAAGGATTACAAGAATCAATACAGTATACAATAGCCAGCTATTTAATAAAGTGAAGAGGATGAAACAGCAAGGACAACCAGTTTCATTTTTGGCTGAGGGTGCAATTGTTGCTTTAAGTAAAGTTTATGCATCACTGTTTAAAAAAAAAACAATCAAAGTACATTATTTTGGAGTTTTGTTCTATCATTCAATTGTTCTATCAATCAAGTATATTTTCAAAGAATAATTGACCAGTGTTAGACAGACAAATATAGATGGATTGCACAAGAGTTACAATGTGAAGTGGTTGTTTCCAGAATGAGCTGAGAATGACAAAACATGGAGGAGCTTTACAGATGCAAGTTGGAACAATATAAAATAACATAAAGATCACATTAATGTATAAAAGGCTAAAGCAGGTGAGCAATCTGTAGGTGAGAATTAAGAAATTCCTGTGTGAAAGATGGTAACTTTTGTAGAAAGGAATGTGCTCAATATGTTGTTTTGAGATGCAGAGGTTTGAAAAATATAGGATTTATGTTGTTCAGTTAGTTTTGATCCTATAAACAACAAATGCCTTCATAAAATCCACCTGGGGTTTTATTATTTCTTCTCGTATGAAGGTAGAAAACTGAAATCTACAAGGTCGAGCTACTATATAATCAAGGTGAAAGCAATAAAGAGAATGGAGTAGAATTATATAGGTTGATTCTCAGGAAATTAAAGGAAATGAAAGTAAATAGCTAGAGCCCAAATGAAGATTGTACAGGAATACCCATAGGTATTTTATCCAAAAAATGTTGCTACATAATGCCATGGTGAATTGAGCCCAGCTTTTGAATAAATAACAATACAAATTCTTGTTTATTCTTTCAGCATACCCACATTGGGGTTTCAAATCAAAGCATACAGATTTCTTTTTTCCATTTCCAGTTTACCCACATGGGTATTTTAACAGGGATAGCAGGATAAATGTTTTCAGTACAATCAAAGATACCCATGTGAGGGTTTTCAACAACAATGCAAAAGAAGTGTGTTTTTTCTTTTAAATATCAGTTATCATGGTGGGGTTTTGTCAAAAAACAAGCTTATGTAGTGCACATGGTTGAGCTAAAGGATAACAGAAAATGCTTCCAAATAAGCATGTTTTTCAAAATACAGCATACCCATGTAAAGGTTTAGGAATGAATATAGAAGGAAATAGAAAAACCACGATGGGTCGAGCCTAAGTTTTACATGAATATCAAAATATACAGATTCTTGCTTATTTTCATATACCCATGTTGGGGTTTTGAAGTTAAAGGCATATACTCCAATTTTCAGAATTACCCATGTGAGGGTTTTTATAAGAAACAATAGAAAATACAGAGAAATCATCATGGGTCGAGCTCCATAAGAGAAAGTCATAAAATAAGGGTGATTTCTTCAAAATGACAGATACCCATATGGGGTTTTTCTCTTTGAAGCATTAGATATACAAATGATCTCATGGGTCGAGCCCACAAAGTTTCCAAATGCCCAGTAGGAGCGTGAGTGGTTGCGGCCTGTCATATTCTCAAACTTTTTTAAGCTTTGTGAGGAATGAAAGCAAATAAAAAAAAAAGCTTACCATTGTTGCTTGTTGAAGATTAAGAAGTCGTGGCCAAAGCATTCACAGATAATTTCAAAATTCAGAGTTCGAGCTCATATATGGCAGCCAGTGGGTACAAAAGACACAAAAGCAACAAAAAAAGCACATGAAATGAGTAAATGTATCAAACAACTTGCTATAGCCGCGGCTAGAGAGGCCTTTATTCTCAGAAAATGGCTCAAAAATGAAGCAAAGGAGCTCGAAAGAGCTTGAAAATGACTTACCCACGATTTGCAAAAGAGGAATCGACTAATTTGAAGGAAAGAATCATGAGTTCCAAGCATCCTCAGCTGAAACCCTAAGCATGGTGGTGGTGACGCATTTTCTTCTCAACAAGGCTTTCTCTTGAAATCCCAGAATGCAAATGAAGTGAAGATTAGGGTTTTTTTTGGTTTTGTTATGTTGCCCTAGTTCGAACTTAGGGGCTTATCATTTTTTGCATTTAATATCAACTTTATGCAAAGTTTAGAATGTTTGACTTCCCTAATGCTAGGTCGAACAATGTAGAGGTTCATGTTATGAATTTTGCCTAAGTCTTTGTTTTGTTTAATGAATTATTTGAAGACTTTAGGCCTTTAGGTGAAGCCTCTAACTATTTTCAGGGGAGTTTGAGAAAATCAATTAGATTTTGGAGGGGATTACTTTAAGAATAAAGATAAGCCTTAGACTATTTTTATTGATTTTAAAGAAATCAATTTAATATTCATGCCTATTTTTGTTTTGATTGATTTTTTAGAAATCAATTATAGGTTGGGGAATTGTTTCTAAGGGAAAGGAGATATGAATAAAAGATATTCATATATTTTATGATTTTTTGAGAAAATCAATATTGTAATGGAGAGATAAGTAATTGTTTTTGCAAAAGATTTTCAAAAAATCTTTAATTGCAAAAATAGTCAAATTGAGAAGATTTAAAGTCTGCAAGCTATGTAAAGCAAGAATAAAACAAGTTGTTTTATTTCTTTGCTATTTTTAGCAGATTTGTGAGAAATATTTCCTTGGTCAAATTTTAGATTCCTGTTGGGGAGATAAGGTTTTTTTTTTTTTTTTTAAAGCAGAATTGGTCTTTTTTGAGAAGCTTTTCAGTATGTATTTGCAAAAAGTGTGTTTTTTCCGCTTTGGTGCAAACTTTTGAGGCAGTTTTGATACCTTTTTCTTGAGATTTCTTCTTGAGCTCGGATTAGGGTTTTGGAGGTATATCTTGTGAAAAACTTAGTGTTTTTCCAATTCAGATTTTAGTTTCTTTCTCTCACACATTTTGGATCTTGTAAACTTCCTTTGTACTCAGTTCAAATAGATACACTCTTTCAGTTTCAATAAAGTAGTAGAGTTCTCCTTCTCATTTCTTGTCTCAACCTTGTAACAGCAATTTGATGTCTTTGTTTTTTCAAGCTTGAAGCCTTATATGTCTTGCTTTTATGAGTCTTTGCATAGAATTTCATGTTTTTAGGTTGCGTGTTGTGTTTAGTACTTTTAAATCTTCATGAAAATTACTGATGAAATCATGTACCAATGAGATTGTGAGAGCTATTGTAATAGAGGAATTGTTGTGAGTGATAGAATTTGGATTTTCAGAAATTACAGTGAATCGTTAGTTAGTTTTGAATTTCATTTTTAGTTGTCCTTCTATCCTTTTCCTCGAAGATCATGTAGATTAGGATTATCATTCGGGGAACCAACTCACTCTAGAGATTCGTTCTTACAATGAGTTACCCACAACTCGAGAACATTTCCATGTGTCAATAGATTGTTGAACTTTCAGTTTCAGCAGGGTGCAAATCTAATTGATAACAGGGACATATAGGTCAATGTACAAATGCTTACCGCAATACTACGGCAAACAAATATGAATACCGCAGGGTGCCGGTGAGAACATGTTAACAACTAAAGTAAATTGTAGCCCCACAAGGGGTAAACAATGAGACTGCGGTATGGTGGTGAATAATCACTCAACTAATAGAATTAACCCGTTGTCCCATGAGAGTCCAAAGGGGTGTGCACGGGGTGGCGGTACTGCTACCGCTGCCCCACCATAGTCTTGATATAATAGTGCAATATGGTGGTAAATTGTCACTCTACCGCTAGAATTAACCCGTTGTCCTGTGGGAGTCCAAAGGGGTGTGCGCGGGGTGGTGGTACTCCTAGCGCTACCCCGCAGTGGTCTTTAAATGATAGAGTGGTACTACGGTACAAGCTATCAAGCATTAAATGATTACACTATTCGATTTCTCAAGATCAACAACATGTATTCAAACTCGAAATATGGGTAGGTTTTGAAATATTTTGCATGAATTGACATTAATAGCGAGGTGACTGAGCTCAACAACAAATATTACTTGGCACTCGATGACATTTTGGAAATCATTCACAAAGCTCAGCGTATCGGAGGAAAGGGAGTTCAAGTGAGAAAACTCTACAACTATTATTTCACCAGGTAAGTTCACAGAAACCCTCTGTAGCAAGTGTATAAGAACTGAATTTGCTTCTACAAGTAGACACCTAAAAAAACAAGTAGGAGTAAATTCTTCATCATACCACCCAAAAGAAGTCAACTTGTGAGTAAAAAGGAAGAGTCCACAATTCCTAAATCAAAGAAGAGGTCCCTGTAACAATCCATTTTAGATGTGTTACCTAATTCTGTAGACAAAGGATTCAAAAAGGTGTTTAAAGATATAGCCCATGGATGTAGAGACCCAATTATCCCTATCTCAGGGTGAGATCTGTTTTGGTACTTCTATGAAAAAAGGGTTGAGAAGGTTCTAGTTTCGAATCCTTGGGCCTTAGATTTGGCCAAATTGGTAGTCCCAAATGTCTTTGTAGATGTTGAGTTTAATAGTATTGGCACAATATTATCACCCAACTACCAAGACTATAAGAATTCTAGATGGTTCACCATTAGTGGTGCTGACTAAAGATGTAATTATAGAGTTTTTTTATGTTAAACAAACAATCCATCACTAAGATCGACTTGGAAAAAAGTGAGGAGGATTATAGGAGATTGAGAAAAACCTATGGGAGTGATGAAATTCCTTTACACATGAAAAAGGGTGTAGACAATAGGAGGATACCTATCTCCCCCTCCCAAAATGAGCCATTTGTTGTAGAAGACTTCCAAGTATATTTCAAAAGAACTTGTTTTTCTTTGTGCCAATTACTTGGAATAGATGCTCAAGAGAGGATGCAAACATATCTCATGATGATGGCAATGAGGATACAAAATCCTGAAGTCAACATTGAGTATAACTTTGCTACTGAAATTGAGAAAGGCCTACATGAGGGATTTTTGCAAGTAAGAGAGAACTTAGCTCCCATCACTTTCAGGAAATACTCTCTACTGTGTCATTTAATATTGTACCAAAATAGAAATAGATGGACTAAAAGAATGTGTTTGGGAATGATTGATGATGAAGGGAATAGGTTGCTTGTACAAAATTGATTTTACATATGGGATAGTAGATGTAAAAATAATGATTATGTAATACTTCATCATGATTTCGTAGTAAAGGTCATGGCCACTCTTGGTCATATTTCACAGAGATTTCCTAATAAAATCATGAAAGTATTAAGACCTTTAACATTGAAGCCAGAGCAGGGACAAACTCACAATTTCGGTGACTGGTTCTTCTTAGCAGACCAAACAGTAATAAGGGTTTATGGGTGTCCTCAAGCCCCACATGTTTTACCTAAATTTGTTTCTATTTGAATTGCATTTTTAGAATTTATGTGGCAAATATTATGGATGGAGTAGGATGTTATGAAAAGATAGAAAAAGGGGACATTCCTCCCTGACCTAACTGAATGTGAGGGGCTATCTGTAGGGTCTGACACTCTTGCATAACTGCAGCACTATTTGAAGATGTGGTATTCATTGAATTCACGGGGAGAAAGGGTCTTTGATCTTGAAGGGAATATTAATTTTATAAAGCAAACACTTCTCACTAAAGTTGGGATTACCCATGTAATGGATTACGAAGAAGATGTAATAATAAATTGCTTTACACCTGATGAAGTTTTTCAAAGGAAGAGGAAGTGGGAAATCATAAAGAGGCTTGAGGAGGAGAAGAAGAAAAGGGAGAGTGGATTCCAAGGATTCTATGTTGAAGAAGAGGATCCTATCAGAAGGATGAATGTAATAATTGACAACTTTGAAAATTATATGTCGAACCAGAAAAGAAACCTAAGGGTCAGTCTTTGAAACCCTCCAAGCTTCCCATCAAACCAAGTGGTATTGTAATCATAGAGCCCCTACCAGACACTGCCACAATACAATTAGAAGCATCCCCTGAGCAACCAAGTCCTAAAAGGCAGAAGACATATGGAGTGGCCCCCTTAGTGGCATATGAAATAAGTGAAGGAGTAGGGGATACTGAAGAGGTAGCCAGTGTACTTTTGAATTTTAAAGATGATGAAGTTGATCAGCCACCGCCTAAGCTTGCAACTGATGCTCACAAACTAGATGAAAGAGTGGATGTACATGGGCATAATGATCAAGAAGTGCATGATGATGAAAGGGTGATTGTTACCCTTAGATTTATTGAAGATGATGAATTTATTCAAACTCTTGAGTTTAAGGATTTTTGGTTTAAAATGAAAATAAAAGAATTTGAGGAGAGAATCCAAATTAATAAGATGGGAACTGAGGAGTCACAGAATGACCATATTGTTTCCCAGACTCTTGAAGAACTCATGATTAATGAAATTACTGTTAGCCCCCAAGAAGCAAGAAAATTGGTCTTAGAAAGCAATATACTAATTATTCCTAGGATGGAGTTTAAAAAGATATTCTTATTGGATCAAGTAAGAAGCCAAGAAGATTCCATGTTGGTTTTTGAATTCAATTCAAATGAGGGAATGAGTGACACATGTTACAATCCAAGACTCGAAATGCTAGCCTTTTGGACCAAGCAAAAAAGAATAAAAAAACCAAGATTGCTTGATGTTGTACAAGAAATGAGTGGGAATGCCATGGTAAAGACACATCAGCATTGGAGGAAAATGCTATGACAATGCACTCAGCAATGCTTACTAGGGATGCAGTTAAAGCTATGGAGCTTAGATTGGTAGAATATGAGAAAGCATAGGTTGATCTGAATGATGAAGTGAATAGGTTATTCATAGAAAATGTGAAATTGAAACAACAGTTGAAGGGAGTAGGTCCTTCCCAAAGCACATAATTAATAGTATACCAACCCCCTTCCATCCAAACTGATACAGGTGAAATCACTGTTGAACAAGTTAATGTGCTAAAACAAGAAATTGAGAAGTTGAAAAAGAGTAATGAACAAGCAAAGGAAAGAGAAAAGAGAGAAACCCTCAAGGTATTGGAACAGATCTTGGAGCATAGGGTTAAACTAATTGTGGAAAAATTGAAAAATGTGTATGAATGTTGTGTCTCCTTGTCACAAGCAGTTGATCAGATAAAGGCCCATGTACCTATATTGGACCCCTTATTCAAGAAATGGCAACCTGTACATCACACCTTAATGACTTTGTGCAAAATTTTACAAAGGAGTGTTGAGGCCCCCATAGCTTTAAATCCTATTGAGAAAATGGTCTGAATGGTCACAAGTGAATTTCAATACATGTTTGCAGAAGAGTAAAATATCAAGGCAAGAATGGATTCATTTCACACAGTAAAGTAGTGGTTCATGCCTAAGATACTAAGGGATGATGATCAATTGAAAGGCTCCAAGGATTGGAAAAATGAGTTTATCAAAATTATTCCCAACTGCCTCACTAATATACAGAAGGATGGTGACATAAATATTCATCGCCTCAATTTAACCTTGGATGGAATAATTGCAATGGATGTTGGGTACTCAAAATTCATTGTGGATACCAAAGTGTTATTAGACAGCAGATGGAAGAGTCATTTGGCCAAAACACAAAAAATCTAAGAGTACAAATGGCCTCATGATTACACGGTGTACCAATGGGAGGAGACATATCTAGCTCCCCCAAAAGAATAGGCCTTGCAGTGAAGTACCAAGCCTTGCAAATACTATCATGGAGAGAGGATCTTGCCAGATCTAAATGATCACGGGTACCTCACAATGAGTAACGAACTTTTGTATCTTGTGAGTGTTGTGGACTTCAACATCTGATAAATTCTCTTCACTTCTCATCTTTCATTGCTTTTAAAGTTGTATGCAATCCTATGTAAACAACGATAATTAATACTTTTTTATTTATGTTAAAAGTGGGTAATTGACAAGACACTTTTTGACATGTCAGTCAAGATTTTTTTTGAAACGTATTATAAAATCTTTTTGAAGATCAATAGAATGAAGTTATAATTGGTGGTCGAATTCTAGTTTCAATTGTTTGTTGAAGTGAATTAATGAATGTTATCTTGTTTTCTCCAATTTGATCTTTCCTTGTTATTTAAATCAATATATCAAGGGTATATTTGGTTTATCAAAACACATTTGTTGTCAAACAATTCATTTTGTACTACATTTTGGTGTCAAATCTTTGGTAATTATGGTTAGTTTCATCACATTCAAATTCTGAATTCTGGAAGATTATATACAGTAAATAGATTGATGGTTGTTTGGATAGTGAAATTAGCTCTCTTAGAAATTATCTGAAACATCTTGTCTTGAAATATCTAGAAGGATTATTTTAATTTAAGAGGATTTTGTGGTTATTTTTCTAACAATGATATTACAGTGCAACTAGCTTGCTATTTTCATTCAAGATACAAGTCATGATCAAATTCAAACATATACCAAGAAGATGGTACTCTACTTAAAACCCTCAACCTTGAACTTAGTTTAGTCTACTTACATGGGGATATTAAGGAAGTTTCTAAAAAATTAATATATATCATTTGTTGTTTGTGAAGGAGAATCCTATGAGATCCAATATGGTAGTGGATCAATATTCGGTTTCGTTTTTGCTAATACTGAACGAGTTTAGGGTGTTGCATCAACCAATACATTATACTTCAAAACATTAGATTTTATAGTTATGGTGGCTGATATAGATCCTCCTGCCATTCTTGATCCTTTGATTTCATTGGCCAAAGATAAGGTATTGATTTTTTCTCTCTCCCTGTACCATTTTGAATTTCGACATTATTGCAACCTTTTAAGATGTCAAATGGGCATTGTAACATTTTTAGGTTAACTCCATGTGCCATGCAATACTTGAATCATTCCTTAATTTTTGAGAGACTTTCCTTCAATCATCTTTGATATGTTTCAACCATTCCATGGAAATCTTTACATCATGTAGATGTTGCAAAGGTGGATTAAAGGGATCGAAACCAATAAAATGAACATAGTTCGATTCTTATTGTATAGGGTAGTAATCACATGGGTAAAATGGTGGGATTGAAACTAATGAAATGATGTTTGACATAGTACAAAACCCTTTTAACTGTGAAGTTTTCCCATGATCAAATCCCCTAACTTGCTACCCTTTTTACTAATTTTTATGAATTGTAATAGAATAAACCTAATTAACTTGCACAGGAACATCAAATTTTTAGACTTATACTGATGATGAGTTTTGAACCATTTGGTGATGCTTTTGTGTATTTGTTTAAGTAGTTGTTTTCTTGCAAGTTTAATGGATGCCTTAAGTTTTGTTATTAATCATTAGTTTTAAAATTACCATTGTAGAAAGTACCTTATGTGTTTGTGCCTTCAAAAGTTGAATTGGGCGGTGCTTGTAAAGTGAATGGAGAAGATGATGTCACAGTTGGGAAACTTGTTGTGAAACATCAGGTTAGTAATTTTTGGATGTTAAGGCTTCCCAGTTGGATATCAAAGATCTTCTATCATCAACTTAATTTCAAATTTATGTATAAATGGATTCTTTAATGGTGCAGGTCTTTACTAAGACAACACATGAACCAGGGTTGACATTCTTGTTGTCCAGGTCTGATGACATTCTTGGGCTTGGTTTCTAGGAAATTTATGTTGATAATGTTGTTCTAGTCTAGTTAGTGTTGATAGCCTTCATTCTATAATATGTCAACTTCATTCTATAATCTAAGCGTATCACCTTTCTTAAATTTTGAATAATGTTCTGAAATCAAGGGTTCAATATGCATATTTCAGGCCTATGTTGAACACTCTGTTTACGGCATTTGTTGACAAGGCTACAACTTTTTTAATTGATTTATCTTTCTGCTGTGTTTGGACTTTCTTTTGTAAACTTGCAATACATAATGCACTTTTATTCTTTCTAAATTGAGACTAATATTAATTTTTTTGGTTCTATTGAGGCACAGCTTCATTCATGGCGAAAAAGGAAACACCCTATTGCTCATATCAGATGGCACGTTGCATATAAAGGAGGAAATACTCTAGCTGGGTTATTGTTGACTACGTTGAAGGTCAAGAGAACTTC
The DNA here is from genome assembly GCA_007258455.2 of Sequoia sempervirens. Lineage (NCBI taxonomy): Eukaryota > Viridiplantae > Streptophyta > Pinopsida > Cupressales > Cupressaceae > Sequoia > Sequoia sempervirens. The sequence goes on along the minus strand of VDFB02373365.1, from coordinate 170,706,270 downwards.
ATAAATGGGACACGATCAACACTCTCCTTGGATTCTACATGTTATAGCTTGCTCCAGGAAGATTTCCCATGTTGTAGAAGTTTTAAGAGATGAAAGTGTTGGAGTTAAAATAACACTGAGAGGGGGGGTGAATCAATGTCTTAACAGATTTGACAAATTTTAACAATTCAAAAACATAGCTTAGATTTGATCTCAATGTTATTCTGATTAATGCATTCATGAGTTGAATGTAATCATTCATAAACAGAATTGAGAAAAATAATAATCCCAACAGTGAACTAAAACAGCAACAACACAGTAAAGCAGTGAGAACACAGAAGAACAAAGTGACACAAAATTTTCCGAGTGGAAAACCCTCCTGGGGTATAAAAACCACTCCCTAAATGCCTTCCAGGCTTAACTTTTAATCAATTGTTCACAATGCCTTATAGGCTGATTTTTGAGCACCCACTCAAGGAGCACCAACCCCTCATTTAGAGATATCTATCTCAAGGAGTACCAACCCCTCAAATTATGTTTTGAAAAATAATAATAACTCAGAGGATTTCTTTTTTTTTAGTTAAGCACATATTTCTCTGTTTTCTAGTCTACAGAATACCTTAAAGATTCAATAATTGAATCCCTAAAATACTTCATAGAGAAGAAATTTACAATCTCTGCATCTTGTTATTCAGATTTTATAGCAGAGTTTTATCCATACATTTTCATATATCCAAGGAATGATAATCTCAGAATTACAACAACAAAAGCAGAAAAGAGTTTTTTGCTTCTATATATTCATCTGCTAGATAGGTAACTGTCTTCAGAAGTAACGGAAGAACAACCAAATCACAACAAGAGCCGTTTCACCCAGCTAAGAGCCGTTCTCAAAAAATCTCTAACATATGAGTTCATATTTTTGCATAAAAAGCACAACTGTCCACCACAGAAAAATATAACCTCTAATGCTGAAAGACAAAACTCAGTCAGGGCATCATATTGACTGAGATGCAGAGAGCAGTTAGAATAAAATGGTGATTATAAACTAGTATGAGCAACATGTAACGCATAAATAAAAATACCAGACAAATCTGTAACTCCCATGGCTCCATCAATCACTGTCGAGCTTCCAGCCAGAGATGCACCAAATAAACCTTCCATAAACCACTGTAAAAGCCGTTACAGTCAGCAACAACAGAAACGTAAAAACTCAAGATGGCGGCCAGGCTAGGGTTCGATACCCAGCTAAAAGAGTAAACTCAAAAAAATTTCCCTATTCCTTTTTATTTCCATCGATGAAATGTTATGCCGAAGGCAACTTTAACGTCGCCAGACAACCTTATGTTTGTCGCTTTCACCAAGATCCATCAGAGTCGGGAGAAGTCATATCGAATACATAATGTCACGCCGAGAGCTCATAACATCCTTTTGGTCGATGAGACAAAAAGGTTTTCTCACCGAAATGAAACCATCATTTGCTATCGCTATAGCTTTAGATATCGGAGAGACATCATATAGATCAACTTTTTTATACTGAAAGTTATTCATTTGACTTTGTTGCCAAGACTACTCAATACCTATGCCGACAAGGAGCCTTTTGTTTTCCATCGGCGAGACCGAGGTCACTCGCCGAGACCTCATACCGAAAACCTTTAACTCTTACCGATAATCCTTTTGTGCCAAGTCGGTAAGACACCACGAGATCACCATGACATTTCATCGAAGCTATAACTCTCACTGATGAGATCTTTCCTTGCACGGTCAGTGAGACAATATGAATCGCTAAGACCTCATCCCGACAGCCAAACTTATGCCGATATGCTTATCCAAACGTGGGTCAGTAAGACATGACATATTCGATGAAACATTACACCAAAGATGATTTCCTTTGCCGATATGCCCATTCTGAAGCGGGTCAGGGAGACATAATGAAATCGATAAGACCTCATCTCGACGGTATAACATGTGCCAATAGAGAACACTTTTTGTCGCCGAAACATAAGAGAAGTCTTGCCAACAGTAGCCTGTATGATAAATTCAATCGACATGACATCTGAAATGTCTCGCCGATAGGAAACTCAGACATTTCAAAGTGGATCGGAGACCCTCCCATTCTCACACCGATATGAGTAAGCCCGAAAGAGAAACAACCAATACCTGTGATATGCAAAAACAACCATCCTGACAAAGAAACCAATAGAAAGAGAGATTTTGTCATCAAGGACAAACCATAAACACAACTGAGATCCAACAAACTCCCCCTTTGTCCTTGATGGCAAAACACAAATGACTCTCCCCCTTTTTGCCTCAAGGCAAAGAAAAGAAGAAAATGTGCATTGCCATAACACAACTGAGAAGTCAACCAAAATATCATGAGAAACAGCTGCAAAAAAAGAGTACCAGTGCAGAAACCAAGATTGTAGGAGAGCTTTAAGTGAATAAAAAATATAACATGCTCCCCCTAAGCAGTAGCTTGGAGATTTAGTGAAGTAACGATTGAGAGATAACTCCCAATCGAAGTCTCAGCCTTTCAAATAACTCTTTTGCTAAGGGCTTGGTAAAAATATCAGCCACCTGATCTTGAGATCCAACAAACTGTAAGCAGACATCATTAGCCAAAACCTTTTCTCGAAGAAAGTGAAACTTGATAGCAATATGTTTAGTGCGAGAGTGCATAACAAGATTTTTTGAAATATTTATCGCACTAGTGTTATCACAAAGAATGGAAACAAGTTTAGAAACATCAATACCCATATCTAAAAGAGTCTGACTCATCCAAAGAACTTGAGTACAACATGAAGTGGCAGCAATGTATTCTGCTTCAGCAATAGAAAGAGAAATAGATACTTGTTTCTTGTTGTGCCATGCAACTAAACGATCACCAAGAAAGAATGTAGCACCACTGGTTCTTTTCCTATCATCCAAACAACCAGCCCAGTCAGCATCAGTATAAGCAATCAAAGAGAAATCATTTCTTCTCAGATACCAAAGACCATAATCAAGAGTGCCTTGAATATATTTTAAAATCCTTTTAATAGTAGTGACATGGGATTCTTTAGGTGATGCCTGAAACCGTGCAACAGTGCAAACTGCTTGCATAATGTCAGGTCTAGAGGCGATTAAATATAAAAGACTGTCGATCATTGATCTATATTTAGTTTGATTTGTATTAGGAGAATCATCAACCTTAGTAAGTTTGCATCCAGTAACCATTGGAGTGCTAACTGGATGCAATTCATCCATCTGAAATTTCTTAAGCATCTCTCTAGCATACTTGGTTTGAGAAAGAAATATTCCATTTTCACGTTGAGAGATTTGAAGACCCAAGAAGAAATTTAATTCTCCTAATAATGACATTTCAAATTCAGATTCCATTAGTTGAGAGAATTTTTTACTCAAAGTAACATTGTTGCAGCCAAAAATAGTATATCAACGTAAATTTCAACAACCAAAATATTAGAACCTTCAGTTTTAACATAAAGATTACTGTCTACACCTCCTCTAACAAAGCCATGAGAAATTAAATGACTATCCAGCCTAGAGTACCAAGCTCTAGGTGCTTGTTTTAAGCCATAGAGGGCCTTTTTCAATCTGTAAACATGATCAGGCTTATCTTTGCAAATAAATCCTTCAGGTTGTTTGACATAGACCTCTTCATCTAAATAGCCATTTAAAAAGGCAGTTTTGACATCCATTTGATAAACAGTAAATTTTTTGTAAACAGAATAAGCCAAGAATATTTTGATAGATTCTAGTCTAGCAACAAGTGCAAAGGTTTCACCAAAATCAATACCTTCTTGTTGAGCATAGCCTTTGCAAACAAATCTTGCTTTGTTGTGAATAACATTACCATTTTCATCAACCTTGTTTCTATATATCCATTTGCCTCCAATGACATTCTTGTCATCTGGTCTTGGGACTAACTCCCAAGTCTGATTTTTTTCAATCTGATCAATTTCTTCTTGCATAGAATTAATCCAACATGAATCTGTGAGAGCTTCATTAAAAAATTTAGGCTCAAACTGAGTAACTAAACAAAAACCAATTTGTGCCTTTTCATCAGATTATGCAGCCTTTCTTCTAGTTTGAACTCCTGCATTTTTATCCCCAATAATCTGATCTTTGGGGTGATATATAGCTAGAGTTTTCGAGGGAGCATTTGATGCAACCTTTTCAAGACTTGATTTTTCATTTTTAGGGCTTGCTGATTCAGCAATAGACTTTGTTGTTTCAACTCCTTCTGAAATTATTTCAAGTTTAAGTTCTTCTTCCTCATTATCCTGCAAAGATTTAGCAAACAAATGTGGTCTTTCATCAAATTTTACATTAATAACTTCAACAATCTTATTAAGCCTTTTGTTAAGGCATTTATAAGCTTTGTTGTGAGTTGAGTATCCCAAAAAGATACCCTCATCACTCTTTGATTGAAAACTCCCAAGGTTATCATCATCTTTCTTGATAAAACACTTACTTCCAAAAAATTTAAAGTGTTTGACAGAAGCAGTTTTTCCATACCAAAGTTCATAAGGAGTGTGTTTGGATTTCACCCTAAGTTGCACTCTATTCAAAATGTATACAGTTGTATGAACAGCTTCTTTCCAATACATATCATTCAACTTAGCTTCATCAAGCATGGTTCTAGCCATTTCTTTTACAGTTCTATTCTTACGTTCAACTACCCAGTTTTGTTGCAGCATACTGTCTTTTAATGTCGTGTTGTTCACAGTAATCAATAAACTCTTGAGAAGTGAACTCACCTCCTTTGTCAGATCGCAGACATTTAAGTTTCAGATCAGATTCCTTTTCAACCATTTTACGAAAAATTTTGAACCTTCCAAAGGCTTCTGATTTGTGCTTAAGAAATGTGACCCAAACCATTCTAGTATAATCATCCACAAAAAGCATAAAGTATTTTTCACCATTAATAGACCTTGTTCTTGTTGGTCCACATAAATCAGTGTGCACAAGTTGTAAATGTTTTGAAGAAGAATGTTCTTTTGTTTTGAAGCTGATTTTAGTTTGTTTACCACTTAAGCATTCTTTTCACATAGAATTTTCTGGCTTGTTAAGAACTGGTAAACCTCTAACATTCTGATTTTTACTAATTCTAACCAGATTTTCAAAGTTTATGTGTCCTAATATTTTATGCCATAACCAGCTCTCTTCAATTTGGCCCATTAGACACATACCTTGATTATTGTCATTGCATGATGATTCAAGAAGATTGTACACATTTCCTTTTGTCCTCCTTCCAGCTGCAACAGCCTTTCCAAGCTTGTTCTTAATCTCACATCCCTGTGAAGTAAAAAGAACATGATAACCACTATCATAGATTTGACTAACACTTAGAAGATTGTGCTTGAGACATCCCACATAGTACACATTATAGATAGGAGTGTCTTCATTAAGAAGAAGTGAACCTCTACCTTTAATTTGAATACCAGAGTTATCACCAAACTTAACATATCCACCTACATAATCTTCAAGTTTTATAAACTTATCCTTGTCGCCAGGCATATGATTAGAACATCCACTGTCCAGGACCCATAAGTCATTTTTCATAGAATGAAAAGCAGTTTGAACCAACATAGTTTGTTCAATGTTGTTAATAGTCTTTCCAAACCTTTTTAGTTTTCTGTTGTTTCGATTGCAGATCAGCTCTGCAATGTTTGACAGAATGTCCCAAAGTATTGCATTTAAAACATCTGATATGTCTAAAAAAACCATGGTGTTGCTTAAGACCAAACCTAGGCATTCTAGAATTCATAAGCCTACAAGTGCTCACCTTATGACCAAATTTGTTGCAGAAAAAACAATAACCATAGAAAAAAGGATTGACTCTGTATGAAGATCTATTACCTCTTAAAGACTGAACATGATCCTTACCAAATTCTGAGTGATTTGAACCTGAACCTTTGACTTCAGAAGAGGGGTTTTGTTTTGCATGGTCAATTGAGCATTCACCCTTTTCAAAACCAACACCAGTTTTATCTTTGTACATCTTCTACTTGCTGAGCATCTCATTCAGTTTTAGAGTGCTTTCATATTTTTCAATTTCCTTCCTAAGACAGACTGCTTCTTGTTCCAGTTTTTGAATTTCATGATCTTTGCAGCTTACAGTCTCTCGAAGACAGTCTTCAACTCTTTTAGCTTCTTCAAACTGAGTTTTCAGAGAGACCATTTCTTGATCTGGTTTATGTTCTTGAGCAAGAACTTGTTTTTTCAGTTTTTTGATCTCTTGTAAAGCACATTTCAGCTCACTTTCGAGATCTACTTCACCTTCTTCAATGTCAATGGTGTTTGTATCTTCTTGCTGAGTAATCTCAGTCATGAACAAGGTTTCATCTTCTTCTGCTGATGAAACTTCAGACTCAAATTCAATTTCATCTTTGCTAAACAAACTCTTCTTCTTTATGAAGTTGAAATTACGTTTAGGTTTGAAGGCCTTCTTCTTAGGCTATTTTTCAGTTGTCTTGTTGTCACAAATTTGATCATCATAGGGACACTTTGTAGCGAAGTGACCTATTTTTCCACAGTTAAAACATTTAAAGGGAATTTTTCCCTTATATTTTCCTGACCCCTTTTTAAATCTTCTAAGAAAATGGGATTCTTTAGAATCAGACAACTCTGATTCACTGACTTTGACTTTTTCTTTCTTTTCAGTGTTAAAGGCAGTTTCTTTTCCTGTTGAATTGTTTTTGCAAGTTCTCATTTCATAGGCAATAAATATTCTGTGCAGGTTGTCTAAGGTAAGTTTATCAAAGTGTTTCTTTTCTTCTAGGGCTGAAACCTTAGATTCAAATTTGGATGGTAAGGTTCTAACAACCTTTGTGACCACATCAAATTCATTGACTTCTTGACCTAGACCTTTCATTGAATTGACAACTTCATCAACTCTTAGGAAATATTCAGCCACTTTTTCATCATCCTTCATTTTCAACTCCTCAAACTGATGTTTGAGTGTAATGATTTTTGACTGTTTGACTTTCTCATTCCCTTGATATATAGTTTCAAGTTTTTCCCAGATTCCATGAGCAGATTTGCAATGCATGACTTTAATGAACACATCTTTAGTTAACCACATAAGATGGCATGCTTAGCTCTGGCATTTGTTTCATACTTCTTCTTTTCAGTAGCATCAGTGGGAATAGTGGCTAGTACATTGTAATCTTCTAAAACAATGTTCCAAACATCAACATCAAAAGAAACGAGAAAATCTTCCATTCTTATTCTCCAGAACACATAATTTTTTCCATCAAATAACAAAGCTCTGGTTACAGAGGCACTATCTTGAGAATGTGCCATTAAAAAAAACTCCAAGACCAAGATCAATCTAAGGTAATTAAACCTATTAGAGGACCCTACGCTCTGATACAAATTGTTGGAGTTAAAATAACACTGAGAGGGGGGGTGAATCAATGTCTTAAGAGATTTGACAATTTTAACAATTCAAAAACATAGCTTAGATTTGATCTCAATGTTATTCTGATTAATGCATTCATGAGTTGAATGTAATCATTCATAAACAGAATTGAGAAAAATAATAATCCCAACAGTGAACTAAAAGAGCAACAACACATTAAAGCAGTGAGAACAAAGTGACACAAAATTTGTCGAGTGGAAAACCCTCCTGGGGTATAAAAACCACTCCCTAAATGCCTTCCAGGCTTAACTTTTAATCAACTGTTCACAATGCCTTATAGGCTGATTTTTTAGCACCCACTCAAGGAGCACCAACCCCTCGTTTAGAGATATCTATCCCAAGGAGTACCAACCCCTCAAATTATGTTTTGAACAATAATATTAACTCAGAGGATTTCTTTGTTTTCAGTTAAGTACATATTTCTCTATTTTATAGTCTACAGAATACCTTAAAGATTCAATAATTGAATCCCTAAAATACTTCATAGAGAAGAAATTTACAATCTCTGCATCTTGTTATTCAGATTTTATAGCAAAGTTTTATCCATACATTTTCATACAGCCAAGGAATGATAATCTCAAAATTACAACAACAACAACAGAAAAGAGTTTTTTGCTTCTATATATTCATTTTCCAGATAGGTAACTGTCTTCAGAAGTAATGGCAAAACAACCAAATCACAACAAGAGTCATTTCACCCAGCTAAGAGCTATTCTCAACAAATCTGTAACGTATGAGTTCATATTTCTGCATAAAAAGCACAACTTTCCACCACAAAAAAATATAACCTCTAATGCTGAAAGACAAAACTCAGTCAGGGCATCATATTGACTGAGATGCAGAGAGTAGTTAGAATAAAATGGTGATTATAAACTAGTATGAGTAGCATGTAACACATAAATAAAAATACCAGACAAATCTGTAACTCCCATGGCTCCATCAATCACTATCGAGCTTCTAGCCAGAGATGCACCAAATAAACCTTCCATACACCACTGTAAAAGCCGTTACAGTAAGTAATAACAGAAACGTAAACACTCAAGATGGCAGCCAGGCTAGGGTTCGATACCCAGCTAAAAGAGTAAACTCAAAAAATTTTCCCTATTCCTTTTTATTTCCATCGATGACACATTTTGCCGAAGGCAACTTTAACGTCGCCAAACAACCTTATGTTTGTCGCTTTCGCCAAGATCCATTAGAGTCAAGAGAAGTCATATCGAATACATAATGTCACGCCGAGAGCTCATAACATCCTTCTGGTTGATGAGACAAAAAGGTTTTCTCACCGAAATGAAACCATCATTCGCTATTGCTATAGCTTTAGATATCAAAGAGACATCATATAGATCAACTTTGTTATACCGAAAGTTATTCATTTGACTTTGTCACAGAAACTACTCAATACCTATGTCGACAAGGAGCCTTTTGTTTTCCATCAGCGAGACCGAGGTCACTCGTCGAGACCTCATACCAAAAACCTTTAACTCTTATCGATAAGCCTTTTGTGCCAAGTCGGTAAGACACCACGAGATCACCATGACATTTCATCGAAGCTATAACTCTCACCGATGAGATCTTTCCTTGCACGGTCGGTGAGACAATATGAATTGCTAAGACCTCAGCCTGACGGCCAAACTTATGCCAATATGCTTATCTAAACGCGGGTCAGTAAGACATGACATATTTAATGAAACATTACACCGAAGATGATTTCCTTTGCCGATATTCCCATTCTGAAGTGGGTCGGAGAGACATAATGAAATCAATAAGACCTCATCCCAACAGTATAACATATGCCAATAGAGAACACTTTCTGTCGTCAAAACATAAGAGAAGTCTTGCTGACAGCAGCCTATATGATAAATTCAATCAACATGACATCTGAAATTTCTTTCCGATAGGCAACTCAGACATTTCAAAGTGGATCGGGGAGACCCTGCCATTCTCACACCGATATGAGTAAGCCCAAAAGAGAAACAACCAATACCTGTGATATGCAAAAAGAACCATCCTGACAAGGAAACCAACAGAAAGAGAGATTTTGTCATCAAGGACAAACCATAAACACAACTGAGATCCAACAGAAAGGGGCATGTGCTCACATTGAAGGGCTTCAAGCATGCATTTCCTTCATTGCAGAAGTCTTTTGGAGAAGTTTCTTTCTTGCAGTCATTTCTCTGCAATATTGTAACTCAGATTTTTAGTCTTGTGACTGAAAATAACAATTATAATACTCTATTTGTAATCTATAACTAGAACACCTTTCTTTAATTAATAAAGTTCACCATTTTTTCCTTCTCAATGGTTGTCTTATTGTGTGCAATTGATGATTGATGTGTATTTCTATGTTTTATGCTTAAATCCTCAAATATAAGTCAATTAAAATGACTAAATATACTACTAATTGACATAAAGTAATAATTAAATTGACTAAATATACTGTCAATTGATAGAAATCAGTGAATAGTGAATAAAAATGACTAAATATACTACCAAATTGATCAAAATGATGATTAAAGTTAATGACTAAATACCCTACCAATGCACAGAAATCAGTGAATAAAAATGACTAAATAAGTGACCAATTAACAACAATCAATGACTAAATATATCAGTGAATAAAAAAATGACTAAATAAGTGACCAGATTACAACAACCAATGACTAAATCAACAACTAAAAGTGACCAATTAAATATATTAGTGAATAAAAATATGATTAAATAAGTGACCAGATTATAGCAATCAATGACTAAATCAACAACTAAATATAACAGTGGAAAAAAAGTGACTAAATAAGTGATCAGATCACAGCAATGCATGATTAAATCAACGACTAAATATACTACCAAATTGATCAATCAAAACAACCAATAAATAACTAAAAATGGTTTAGTCATCATTTTGGTCGTGTTATATATGACTCGCAATAAACTACTAGTGGTCACGTGACCAACTGTAGTTATTTATAAGCAGTTTTTAGTAGTTTTTTTAGTAGTTTATTGTTGTTTTTGTACTAGTGCATGGTCTACCTTAAATAAGTGGATATCCTGCAAGGTTGATTTTTGGTTGCAAGAATATAAAATTTGTAGGATACTCCCATGAATCTAATGCTATGACTAAGTCCTTAATGATCCCCTTAGGTTTCATTATTGACCAATTTTCCAACTGTAAAAAATTTGGCGTAGGTCTAACATTAGCTAGCTGAAGTAGCTACTTTGTCTCCTTATTCATGAGATTAATTGTTTCCCCTAAGTCAATCAAGGTGTTCTTAATAAGTGTGCCATTTATCTTAACATCCACTACTGGACTTCTAGGGTTAGTATATTTAGGGATAATTATATTCCCTAGTATAATATTAGCAAGGTTCCCTAGAACATGAACTGTTTGAGGGTCCTTCCTCTTTCTCCTTGGTTCCTTAAGGTAAAGGTCTCTTATTGCATTGGTATAGATTGGGATATCTTTGATAGCTTGAATGAGGGAGATTTTGATACTAGCATCCTTAAGCTAACCCAATAGGTCTATCTCAACTTGGGTATGATGCTTTTGAATGGCTAAATGCTTAGGGAAAGGAGGCTCTAGATTTGAGGTGGACTGGTTTATCTAATTTGACCTAGGCTCCATAGGTGAATTATCTAAAGCTTCAGTTGTGGGTTCCTCATCCCCCATCTTAGTGATTTGAGTGGATAAAGGCCCAACCAGTGTGTTTCCCTGACCTGAGGTGGACATCACTCACGTCGACCCCATAAGTGGGGTATTGTATAGCTTCGTTAGTATATGTCTATTGGACATGCTTGTTATTGGGATTAGGTGCAGGTTGGGTAGGTAATTATGGTGCTCTTGGTGGCTGATATGTGGGTTTGATGGATTGGGCATAATAGCCTACTATTGTGGTTGAGAAGGCAGCAAAGGTTGTTGATAATTTATATTTTGGTTGTTCCACTGCTAGCCTTTTTGTCATTTTGGTTGCCACTAATTTTGCTACACTAGCCATTGAGGGTTATAATTGGAACCTTGAAATTTTTACTATGGCCATGCATTTAGTTGCTGCTAGTTCCAATTTTGCTAAGGGTTTTTCCATTGCTGAGGGTTTTTCCATTGGTTTTGGGTATTTGGCCAAGGCTGAGAATTCCAGCCAGAGAAATTCTGATTATCAATTGGAAAAGATGTATTGAAATTTAAAGGGTCTTGTGGCATACCTTTTCTTGGTTTCCATGGCCTTCTTTGTGCTATATAAAACAATTATCCATATTCTCCTTCCAGTAGTTGAAAATCTAGTTTCTCTTATTTGTCTTTTGTGATACTTGCCACCCTTTTGCACTTGTAGTTGGATTTTCTTTTTCTGCAATTGGGGTAGTATCCAGTAAGCATTGCTTCAACCTCCTCCTGCTTCTTCTTTACATGTAGAGTGTCCAACTGAGTAGCTAGATGACTAATAATATCTTCCTTCATGTTGGACAGTAGGTTACTTAACTCCACTCTTGAAACCCCATTATATGCCTTTTCAATAGTAGATGTTCTTTCCCCCCTTGACCTTTTGGTAAAGGTCCAAAAATAGTTTCTACAGACCTTGCAGATATATTCAAAGGGTAATTGAGACACATCCCCTTGCCCAATAATATTGAGGGCATCCATGCAATCATCAATGACTCCTCTTAAAAACACAAGATTTAGGGATTCTTTTGAGAGTCTATTCTATGGGTTTTTCTTCAAGAAAAATTAGAACCTTTCTACATAATCTTCCAATGTTCATCCTCTTTTTGAGTCATTCTAAAAATATCATCTATTCTCCCATCAAATCATCTGTAATAGTCTTGGTATTTCTCCAAGATTTTTTTTTCATGGTGTCCCAATTTGGAACATCTTTGCCCAATCCCATAAACCATCTCAGGGAAACATCCTTCAAAGTTATAGGAAATAACTTGAGTCTATGAGCATCAGTTTTGTAATCAGAGCTTCTACATAGGACATCAAACTTGAACAAAAATGTTTCTAGATCTTCAGTTGCAAAACCATAGAAGATCGGTAATGCTAAAGGAGGTATATTCTTCAACATAGTAGCCCTCTTTTGGCTGGTAATTAGAAATTCAAAAGTCACACATTCTAGTGGATCATTCATTGCTCCATCAACAATGGTTTGGAAGGTCCCCTCTTTGTTTGCAGTAGATGTTGGTGAAAGGTAATATTCTTCTTCACTAGTACCCTCACTCTAATAACTGTAGTCACCAATATCTACTCTAGCTTGTCAGTTTGAGGGAATAAATCTTCCCAAAGCATCTCTCTACCTCCGCATATAATAGGTATGACTTTGTATAGCAACGGCTCCTACACAGTGTTAGTGAAATGCTCTGGTATTTGAAAAGATTAAACCTAATAGTCATAATACTAAAAGAAAATTATAAACTAGGAAAGCTTGGAAATAACAAAAACTAATCTTTGAAAGTAGCACCATCCCTGACAATGGCGCCAAAAATGTAGAGTCCCTACTAATGTCTAGTAAACTTGGTGGAAATCACACAATTCAGAGGGAAAACCTAACTAAATAGTCCACTTGAACCTTTGGAAAGACCTTCATTGAATTATCGACTAGGGATAGTAAACTTGCGATGGTACTAGCACTGTATGTGCTTTCAAAGACTTAAGATTACCTAATTCATCCCAGTACAAGTGTTATACTTGTTGAGAAATCATAAAACTGCAAAACAGTAAAGGAAGTAATGTTGATACTATTGTTATGGGTACCTATAGTATAAGACTGTAACTAATTACTTTCAAGAAATGAATGCTAGGAATTAACTGGTACTAATAACCAAACCTACCTTACACTCTGGAGTATAATAAACTCAAGTAATTACACTATAATTATGAAACAAGAATTATTCATGAATCCATTAGTGACTGTAACATAAAGAATCTATTTAACTTAACTTGCATTTATGAAGGAGCGACTAAAATAGAAATGAAATAATAAGAAATGGAGTGAAGGACAGTTACCTTGAGTGGCCCTTGCTCAAGAGGTTGTCTTCACTAATCTAAACCAAATCTAACTTCTTATATTAACACAATCATAATAACTCAACCATTCATTGCACAACTCCAAAAGATCACATAAGATTCCGCTGAGATATCTTATTTATGAAACAATGATTTGAATAATAAATATTGTCTGCATAGAAAAATAACTAATTGAAAGTATGTGGTAACTATATTTACTCCTGAACAAAGATCAACTAACTAACTCACTCTCTAACCTAAACCATTGATCCATACATATAGGCACAGGGGAGTTTATTAAAACATGACTCTAAACTAAAACCATAAACCACCACTCCCTAGATATCAGAGTGTGATAAAGACTTAGATATCTAAATTGTAACTGAAAAGGAAAAAGAGTCCAAGTAGGATTGTGATTCTGTTGTAATAGAACTGGAACGTGGAATGCTCAAATCAGTTATGTTAGAATCCTAATTGTAATAGGGTTCTTCTCCTCCAATATCTTTATTGAACATCATAATGATGCACAATCATCTTCATTAAGTGCCTCCATGTTGTACTTGTTGTGCTCCATTTATTCTGGAACCTCCCCTGTTTTGTTGTATAAGAACTCCTTTGGCTACAAGTTGCACCTCGCAGTTGTTGCAAGCTACAATCCGCCTCTTCTAATTGTAAAGAGTTAGTTCACAAAACATGCACGTAATAATAACAACCATAGCTAAGCACATATATCAATTACATTTCATACATATCCACACATAAACTATGCAATAACCATCACATCATAACCATATTTCCATATACTTTAAATTAGGTTCAATTTTGCATAATGAGTATAAAAGATAGCATAGTGTAGGAATATGTATAAGATAAATGTCTAGTAATGTCTATGAACTTTCATAAAAACATAAGAAAATTGTCTAATGACTAGACTCATCACTTCCATCCTTTTCCTAAGACTTGGTTCTCCCTTGTCATTGGATCCCATCCATTCCTCTATCCTAAACATCCTATCCTCCATCCAATATTATCTTATCCAATCCATCTATCCTTCCAATCCAACCATCCCCATCCAATCTAGTGCAAATGCAATCAATCCTAATCCATCTTGCAATCTAGCCCAACATCCAAAAGTAATCCATCATTTTGATCCAAATCAACTGATAATCCATTGGCCCACTTTAATCCATTATCATCATAGGGATGTATCCTTCCCAATCCATGTGTTTTTTTAATCGTTAAGAACACAATCCTCGGGGAATACATTGTTTTTATCATTAACTTTATTGTCCTTATCATCATCATCATCAATCCATAAATCAATCCATCAATCGACTTTTAGCTTGAATTGGAGCATAGTCCTTGTTTGCTTTTGGTTTATGTGCATGCTTGCTCGTTGCTTGTATGTGTTATCTTTGTTTGTATTTATCATGGTCTTTTACACTCTATTGCCACAAGGGAATCATGGTCTTCCATAGCATGGTGTTATAAGGCATATGTTTGCACTTGACCTTTTTTTATCACGTACTTGGCACATTATCATCCTAGTTCCTTATACCTTGGTGCATAATATCAAATACAATATTAAATCTAGGTTGCTCATATCATTGCATCATGATGATCATCCATCCTCCCTCTCCATTCACATCTTCATCATCTTTATCTTCTCCCATCAATCCTTAAGTAGTCTATCTTTTTATCCTTTCATCCTCCTAGACCTCTCATCCATTTTGAGAGAACACATGTATTCTCCTAACCCGCATGTCCTCTCGAGGGGGCATACTACTACCTCCTCCTCATCCTTCCTCATCCTTTCTAGTGATTGTGGCATCATGCCACTAGTTCTTATCCCTTCCCTACCCACTATGTTTTATTCTTCTTTGAAATGATGTTACTTCTCTTAGTCACAACATCATCTCAAAGTGGGGAAAAATGTAGACACCTAAAATAATATTTAATTAAATAAATACTTGTTATTTATTTAATTTAACCCCTTCCCTTATCCTAATAATTAATTAAATAAATATTCATTATTTATTTAATTAATTTCCCCATTACCTTTATCCACCACGTTTAATTAAATAAATCTACATTTATTTAATTAATCCCACATTTTTCCCACATTCCTCTAAAATCCCCTAACCCTACCTAAGTTAATTAATCCTTGATTAATTAAATTTATCCCTTTCTTAATCATCATTATCCCATTCTCTAACTTTTAACTACACTCAAGTTAATAAAACTTCAGTTTATTAACTCAACCCATCCTCATTAAATCAATTAATCCTTGATTAATTGATCTAACCCTCATCCCTAATCCTCATTATCATTATTTACTAATTTTAAATTCACTCACCTCCCTCAAACTTGTCACCAAGTGACAAGTGTCCTAGCCTACCCTCTCCCTTTCTCTCACACATGTGTGAGATCTCACCTACCCCCACTCTCTTTTCCCAATGCGTGCTCATACATGTGTGAGCAGACCTCCCTATTTCACCTCATCCCTCTTGTGACACTTGTCACAAGGCTAATCCTTCTTAATTTCATGATCCAAACCCTATCTCTCTTTTAATCTCATTACTGGAATCAAATAATCAATCCTAGCCCTTGGTTCCTCTCATCAAAATTTTATATAACGAGGCCTTGACTCTCATTCTTGAAATCCACATTCTACATATCCTTATGTTGCCCAAATATCCATTGAATCCATCTCTATCCTACCATCATGCTGCCCAAGTATTGAGGAACCACATCCAATATCAACATTGGAGAAAATCTGCAAGACATGGGTGCATCTTGTGAGCTCAATCCATGAGGAGGGAGCAATGAAGGTATAGTCTTATTTGTGTATTTACTTTATACATTTCCATCAATTTACCTTCTTAATCTATTTTTCCTTCTTCAAAGTGAATTAAGAAAAGGGAGGGTATACTACAGATACACAAAAGACATACAAGGAGCATGGAATCTCAGACAAAACATGCAATTTTGTTTGATAGATTTCTACATAGATGGTGCAAGCAAAGATCACAAATAAGAGCTATACACAAAACCACTATGAAAGTATCTTTTAAGAAAAACATTACACGATTGACTTGGTTCATAGAAAAAGGAACAAGCAGAGGGGTGGTATGGATAAATAATAAGATGGGTGTTGATACAAGTCTACACTATAATATGAATGCATGGATTGCGATGAGCCCTAAGTACATGCAAAATTAAGAGATTTTAGTTTAAAATTCTTAAGAAAAGAAGTAATAACATAGGAATTGTGAGGAATACGACACAATAGGATCCATTCAGACCTTGTGAGTTTACCTTAAGGTCAATGTTTGGATATCGAGCACAAATTCAAACTCCAAAAGGCTTCCTATTCTCCTCTTGGCTATCAATGGTCTGATCCCCATGGATTTTCTTCCCCAAATTTCATTCCCTTCTATCTGCTTTCTGATTTTTCATGCCAACATCACATTTATACACTGCGTAATGTTGGGTATCTCCATTGCCAAAAAAATCCAAAAGTTATGAGCAAGAAGAAAAGGAATCTACACCACCACCCACGATACCCACCACCTTCCTATTCATTAATGCATTCTTTAAAACTTTCCATGCAAGGGCCGATACTCCCCATTAATGCTTCCACCTCCATGTTTCATTATTAAACTATTTTAATATTTTCATGCAAAAGAACAGTTACACAGGCAACCGTTACAAAATAAAAGAATACTCTTTCACTTTTCTCGACATGCAAATTTTGTTCACTTAATAATTAGTTTTTAATAACTTTATTTATTGACCTTTATTTTATATTAAACTTTATTTAATTAAATAATAATATTATTGCAGTACAAATTTTATAAAAAATAAAAAATTGTCAAAAATTTATATAAATAAATTTATATATATAATAACAATTATATATTTCTTATATTATTATATATAAACAATTTACTTTCAAACCATTTTCATTCCATAACAAAATAGTTTTCATTATTTAATTATTTTTCCCAAACATTCGATATTCCAAAGATATTTTTTAATTTCCTTAATAATTTAGTTTTCTCAATTTAATAATTAAATTATGTAAGAGAGTGAGATGTGACAATATCAGAATTTTTAGATGAAGCAATATTCACCATCACATTGACAAACATGTGGAAGCTATACTTTGATGGTTCCTATACATAGCATGGATCATGAGCATGTACCTTATTCATCATCCCTCAAGGTGATTGTATTATGTAGTCCTATAGGCTAATATTTCCATGCACCAACAACATAGCAGAGTACAAGGCTCTCATCATAGGGTTAATAATATCTATTCAATGGAAAATCCAAAAACTTCAGGTCTATGGTGATTCCCAGTTGGTGGTAAGACAAGTCAACAATGACTACCAAAATAAGGATGATAAGTTGATTCCATACAAGAAAATGGTTGATAGCTTTAAAGACTACTTCATAGTCATCACTTTTGAGTAGATTCTAATAGTTAACAACAAAGCAACAAATGTTATGGCAACCATTGGATCTTTACTAGACATGCTGCATAATAGTCATAATATGAATTTCTCATGGAGCAACTTCTCATATCGAATTTTGAAATCCCTAAATTATAATTCATGTGCAAAATTGTTGATCCTGGTTCCCCTTGGTGCCATGATATTTACATGTACCTTCACAATGGTATCCTTTCATCTGACCTTACTAATAACTTTCGCAAAAAATATATATGAAGATCCTCTTACTTCATCATAGTTGGTGATAACCTTTACCAAATAAGTCTCGATGGAACCTTATTTAGATGTCTTAACCAATAAGAAGCTTCAATTTCCTTAAAAGAGATACACAAAGGCATTTTTGGGTCATATTCGAGTGGTGTTATCTTAGCAAAGAAGGTGCTTAGAATAGGTTATTATTGGCCTATCATGGAACAAGAGGCTAATCAGTTTGTGAAAAAGTACTTACAATGTCAACATCATGGTGATCTAATTCATGCTCCAACACAGGAACTTGACCTATAACAACACCTTGTCCTTTCTCATAATAGGGTCTTGATCTCATTGGAAAGATAACACCTACCTCATCTAATGACCACAAATTTATCATCACCACCACTAAGTATTTTATGAAGTGGATAGAAGTCATTCCCATGACCTATATCATAGGAAAATAGATATATAAATTCATCTTGAACTACCTGATAATTTGCTATGGTGTTCCTCAGGGCATTATCACAAACAATGGAACACCCTTCAAAAATTAGGATGTCTGAGAACTTTGCAACCAATTCCATATCCAACATCGTTTATCCACGCCCTATTATCCTCAAGGAAACAATCAAGCTAAAGCATCCAACAAGACTATCCTAAAGATCTTGAAAAAGATTGTTAATGACGTTGGTCAAGATTTTCACTTACAATTGAATCCCTCCTTATGGGCCTACCAAACTAGTATTAGGACACCCACTAGTGCCACTTTGTATTCCTTGGTCTATGGAGTTGAATCCATCTTTCCCATTGAGATCGATCTCCCATCACTAAGGGTTTCACTACAACACCTAATTGATGATGAAGAGTATCATACATCCAAGTTGAATGAGCTAGAGTTGTTGGATGAGCATCATCTAGAAGCACTGAATCAGTTGCAAGCCTATCAGAATCATCTCTCTAGAAGCTATAACAAGAAAATAGAGGGTAGACATTTTCAAGTTGGAGACCTAGTTCTTAAAGAGAATCAGAAGAATCAATTGGATCGAGACAACAAAGGGAAATTTGAACCTAACTAGTTAGGACCATTTGTCATTATCGTAAGCTATGGATCTAGAGCATATCAGTTAGCAACACCTGAAGGGGATCCCTTGCAAGATCCTATCAACAACAGTCATCTCAAACGATTCAATAACTAGCCCATGAGGGGTATCTTATTCCAAAAAAAAACAAATACAAAAAGTATAAAAAAATCCAAAAAAAGGGATAAAATAGTAAAGAGAAAAATCGTCCTCTAGTGAAAACCACTTCGGTTGCACTTTGGGCAAGTACCTTGGTGAAAACCTGGCAAACATGAACCTTATGTAAATAAACACCATCTATCAAATGCTCTTTTTCTTATCATCCATCCATAATAAAACCTCCATCCATCCACCCATTCATTTTTTATCCCTCCATCGGCATCCTTATCAAGGCTTGCTATTCGACAAGTATCTATTAGTACTACTTAGTACTATCCTTAGGTCATCACATTTAACCCATAGTAAAGTGGTTTAACATCAGACTAGGGGCATATTCCTATACCTAGTCATCGGATCAGATTCTTCTATATCGCCTAAGGTCATTTGAAAACTCTAAATCCCAAAAACATCCATATATTGTTAAAATCCCAAAAACATTCAAATATGTTAAAATCCCAAAAACATTGAAATATTGTCAAAAAAACCAAAAATATCCAAATAACTCAAAAAATTTAAAAACATCCAAATAACTTGAAACATCAAAACATCCAAATATCAAAATCCCAAAAAACATTATTATTAGCCATCCAAGTATGAGCTAATATTAAGTCCAAATAATCGAACTACGAAGCCTCTACACATCACGTAGGCAAGGCCATCAAAGATGAGCCCTTGAGGAATAGGTCTGGCCCTTAGGTCTTGTTATCCCAATCCATATATTCAAAAAACCAAAACATTAGAAAACATTAAAGCCCCAAAAAAAATCCTCAAATATTTTGTGAAATCCAAAACATTCAAATATGTTGATAAACCAAAAAAAAGTCAAACATATCCAAAAAATCCAAAAACAACCTTAAAAAAAACATTTCAAAAAGTCAAAAACATTTGAAATTTTCTAAAACAAAACAAATATTTCATCCATCCCATCTCACTCATCACTCATCCCCAATAAAATTTTCATCCACAATAATCTTATCGTCATCCCCACCTTTGGCAAAACAAAAGAAGCAACTACAATTGTTGAAACACAAAAAATTCAGCCAAAATCATGAGTCTTGATCATTGTCAAAAACATGTCAACAAGATTTCATATCAACAGCCTAAATATTTTCAAATCTAAATCCCCATCCAATGAATGTCTTAACAAATAGATATTTCCTACAATAGACACCATTCTGGATATCAACTAAAACAACTCTCTTTGGCAAGAGATATGATGGCATTAATGTTTTTGCCATTTTTGATCTTTTCTTTTGGTTTTATCTTTTTTTCTCATTTACACCGCTCACTCGAAACTACCTTGATCTTCAATATCTTGGTATGTCTAGAGGGGTACGTAATGGGGCATGGTCATTTCTTTTATCTGTTATGTTTGTTGGATGTTCTTGTAATATGACCTTGGCGAATACTTTCCTTGTGTGTGCAGGGATAGTCTCGAGTAATACAATGGCTAGTGCATATCAGGTTCTTTATACATTTTGTGTATTGGTCTCCTTGATTTGATGGCTTTATTATCTCACATGATCAAACAAGGTTTTTGTATGTCAAGTATGAATAAGGATACTCCTATCTATTTGTAGAGTCAAAGTCCATGCAATAGATACAATGTCACCCTAGTTCTTCATACCTTGGTGCATCGTGTTTACTTGCTATATCAAAATAAGGATTACTCTACATTATGTTGCATAATCTAAAAAGAAAAATTAAAATCATCTATCCTATCTCATCACATATCCAATAAAGTCTTAGAATAATCATAGATTTATTGGTATCCTGATCAATATCATCATCTTATTCTATCTCATTCCATTCTATTATAATCATGCATTCTTCTATTCTATCATACTAACATTACCATTCTAAATATCATGACCTACAACAAAAATATATGCATCTCATCCTGTATTCATACACTATTAGTAGCATCCATATCATACATCATGCATAGTCATCATATATCATATGGAAATACAAAATGAAAATCATGACCATATCATCATCCACACATACATCCTGAATCCACAAATCATTAGTGACATGCATCATATCATCATAAGCATAATAAATTTATATCCATCATCGCACATCCTGGACACATGAAACGTCTCATAACACATGCATTCATGCATACATTTTCATTCATAATCAAAGCATACACCATAAATGATAAATGCATAAAATAACATCATATATAATGGTTGCATCAAAATGATCTCCTCTCATATATCATCAAAAAAATGAATATCATGGTACATATCAAATGTTTCATATACATCAAAAATATGCATGAGGTTGTCTATAGCTGATGAGTGTGTATAAAATTCTATCTACATCAAAATTAGAATAGTCTACCTTGAGCTCCCTCGATCCTCTCGATCGGGAGGAGGTTGAGCTGGTAGTGGCCCCATGGGCTATTGTTGATGACCCTATCCATCTGACAGAGCCAGTGAAGGTTTACCAATTGATCCATCTGATTTTTATCAGACCTACAACACTCCTATGAGAATATCTAAGTTGTTGCCTATGCGCGAACACTGCCATGTCATATATAGTTTGGTAATAAGTATCCTCAACCCGTAAAGATTGAATACCCTCAATATTTTGAGCCAAGGGAATGGTTTTTCCCTGAGCTTGTACAGTGGCCTCCAACTACTGTCTATGTGTCCTCTCTTAGTCACACTCTATAGTAATCTGAATTAGTTGAATCTCTAGTTGTTTCCTATGAGTAGTCTCGATATCTAACTATGTTCGGACCTGATCATGCTCAACCCTGAGATGATCCCTCACTATCTGGGTATATGCAAGTTTTCTTAAGATACCATCTCTCTCTTGTTGAAAACCATCATGCTCATAGCACACCCGATCCCTCTGAACTGTAAGATGACCCTCAACCTCTAATCATCAAGACCACCTCCTATGGCTTCCACCTATTGCTACTGATGACCTTGATCACCTTGTGGTCCCTAAGTTGGTTGTGGAACCTATGTACCCTATCTTGGACCCTGTCCCCTATCCTTGGCCAAGGGAACCTCAGCCTCTGCCCTTTGTCTCTTTCGGCTTTTCCTGCCAGACTCTCCTCGTCGCCTCCGACCGCTTACGTTGCCTCCATCTGAATCTGTGAATTTCAGAGGTTTATGCATAGAAAACCAAGCATCATTTATTGTTGTGGTCCTCATATCATCTTGACCATCCAAATATACCTATGGAATTGGGACTAAATGATTGAAATCAACAATGGTTGTATGTGGTAGGGCTATTGTCCCCCACTCTGGGATCTCTCTAATTGTACAATTAAAAAACATGGTAATCATCTCTAGGAGCATCCTACTGCTCCCCAAACTATTGTCTCACCCTGTCGGGTAGGTATCTCTCCAATATATGAGGTGTGTAGCCTATGAGCCACCGATTCTTTCTATAGTATGGTAGTTGCTCATGGTCCTCCTTCCAGGCCTCTACATCATTCCATGGTCTCCATATGAACTCTATAACGTCATTAATGATGGGTCACCAATGAGATAACTCCCCCATGTCATGGTGAGTTATCATGCCCTTATATCTAAAATGAAAGGCTCTCTAGCCTCTCAGTGTAGCTCCCCAATTGATCGAAGCACTACAATGTGCTCCCAGGACCAGATGCGTAATAATGTGGCACTCACAGATATGATGTTCATATGCCTATACACCACTTAATGCATGTCGTGGTATAGGTGTGCAAGGATGTAGGGTCCCCAAGCAAAAACAACTCCATCCTCAAGGATCCTCTCCAAGACCCTCCCCCATCTTGGGTTGAATCTCCTCAATCATCTATCTGGCATGATAGGTCTGCAAATGAGTCCAACAATCACAATGGTAATGTTGTTGAATCTACCAATGTATCCTCTAAGTTCAATTTGTCCATCCTTGATCTCGATCTCCTCATCTATCAGGACTTGATCCATCACCTCAAACCCTTGATATACATTATATGCGATGTACTCACTATGAATTGACACCATCAATATATGCCACACATCCTCGAGTATGACAGTCAATTCGTTGGTCAAAAAGTGGAAGGAAGAGGTCTCTAAATTCCATCGCTCAACCACCATTGTCATTAATGCTAAATGGGCCCAGATCTCTGACATGTACGCAACATAGTATAAACTAAATGCATGTAGAAACTCAACCTCCATGGAAAAAAATTTGGTAATCCACTCTAGAATTGTTGCTCACCGCTCTTGAGAAAGGAGAGGGACCATGACAACTTGCAAGCATAATGCTAACATTATTTTTCTTAAAATTTGCAAAAAAACGTAAATCAAATGCCTAAAGAACAAAAGCAAGCCTTTTTGACAAAGGCGTTATGCAGTGCCAGTTAAAGGCGTCACACTTTAGCAAAAGTGTCACATTGTCAAATCAGTCAAATGCATCACACCCTACCAAAACATATGTGTCACACTTTTACAAGGGTGTCACACCCTAATAGCGAATGGTGTCACACTTTCACAAAGGTGTCACACCATTTTTAAAACTCAGCATAATTGAAAAACCTTGATGCTTTTGACAAAGGCATCACATCGGATGAAAAAGGTGTCGCATCGAGTTAAAAAGGTGTTGCATAAATTTTGACACCTTTTTTTACCTAATTTTTAGCCTACCTCTAGCTATTTGGAAACATGTGCAAGAAAAAAATTAATGAAGTACATATCGGGACACCTGCATCGATTGGCCTCTAGAATTGACGGACTCAATTCATGTGATGTAGGGATTGAACAATGTGTGCCATAGTAACATGGTCTCTACAAGGTATTGAAGGCTAGAATCTCAATGGGCTTTCAAATCTCTCAAAGTGAAGTGTGCAAATGAGGCTAAAATTCACCCAAATGCATATGTATGCCTAGAAAATCCTAGGGTTTTTCCCTACAACACAAATTTCAACACTGGCTAAGCATCTTGATCAGTTCCTAGGCTTCCTAAAACTCCATTTTTTGTCCTCTTTTCAATAGACCTTGTCCCGTCATCATGTCACGCTCTCAACCCAAATTTTTTTTTTTTGGTCGATCTCTTGAGGGGGCAGTCTACCATCATTCCTTCATCTATTGGGGCATAGTGGTTCATCAAGAAAAATTATGGGAATTTTTTAAACATTTCCAAGTAGCATCAGGTCTTTGAAACAATGCATCAGGTACATTGCTTCAAAGAGGGGCAAAATGTAGACACCTAAAATTGTCTAGAATATATCACACATCTCGATTTCACATACTAACACCATTTTCCTCATTATCACCTAATTCCTTTATTTAATTAAATAATGTCCAATTATTTAGTTAAATTCACTTTTCCCCCTATTAGTCGAATAATTAACATTATTTGATTAATTCATCATAATTCATCATTTTCATATTAATTCCCCCTTTGATTAAATAATTCCCAATTATTCAATTAAAAATCTTAATTCCTCTCATCCTCACAATTAAATAATTTTCATAATTGTTTAATTGACTAATTTTTCTCCAATCCTCCAACTTACACAAAGAGTATTCATTTTTCAAAAAGGGAATATTCTCAATTCAAATTCAAATTCTTTCCTCCAATTCAAGATATCTTTGACCTCTTTTCTATGAAAAAGGGATATTTTGGGCTCTCATGAATTATCAACCATTGACCCTCCTTGATCCTCCCTCATCTCCTTGATCTCTCATCCATTGATTACCATTTTCAATCCTGGTCATTGATAAAAATTCCAAAAATCTATAAAACAAGCCCTCTCAAACATGAAATCCATTTAGAATTTGTATAGCATCCTTACTCTCTAGAATTCCTAAGTCACTTCTTGAGAATTTTAGCATCTATTTTGTGAATCACACCTCTCACCAAGATTTTCCAACCATGGATTAGGAAACTTTGAGCAATGCACATCACAAGTTTGCATCAATCCACAATGGTATTGAAGGTTTGCTTGTCCTTTTGATTCAGTTGTTTTGAATTATGTTTCATTGATTTTAATTAAATCTTTATGGAAATGTTAGCTTAATTTCATTGAATATGGCCTTGTTTGATCTTAATCTTGTAAGATCTTGATGTTTTTAGGATCTAAATACTTCAATTATATTGTTGTTTGATCATTCATGCTAACCATACAATACTCACTAACTACCAAACCACTATCTATACATTAATGCTAGCCAGAATCCTAGCCATTGATAAAAATTCCAAAAATCTATAAAACAAGCCCTCTCAAACATGAAATCCATTCAGAATTTGTATAGCATCCTTACTCTCTAGAATTCTTAAGTCACTTCTTGAGCATTTTAGCATCTATTTTGTGAATCACACCTCTCACCAAGATTTTTCAACCATGGATTGGGAAACTTTGAGCAATGCACATCACAAGTTTGCATCAATCCACAATGGTATTGAAGGTTTGCTTGTCCTTTTGATTCAGTTGTTTTGAATTATGTTTCATTGATTTTAATTAAATCTTTATGGAAATGTTAGCTTAATTTCATTGAATATGGCCTTGTTTGATCTTAATCTTGTAAGATCTTGATGTTTTTAGGATCTAAATACTTCAATTATATTGTTGTTTGATCATTCATGCTAGCCAGAATCGCCCTTTTGTCCTTCCAATGTGAATATATCTATCAATTATTTTAAGAGTTGTTGCATTGTTCTAGATGGAATGAGGCTCAACCTGCTTGAGATCATTAGTTAAGTTGTTCCATCTTTGGGAGAGGTATCTCTTCATAGTTTCCTCCTTTGCTTTTTCCTTTGCCTCATATTCACTATAAACTGCTTCTATCCAAGGCATAATTCTATTACCATAGCTTGGTTTGAAAATTCTTATGTGCCATTCCCTAAAAATGTCCCTTGGATTCCTTGATTCAGCCATAATGGACAAAGGGATGTTGGATTCCATTTGCTTATAAGCACCATATTGTTGTCCCCAACTAATCTCATTTTGCACCCAAGACATAAATGCTCTTAATTGGACATCTCCAACATACAACAACGGATTCCAATCATGGTATTGAGTTACAACATAATTATGCAAATAAAACTCAAACAAAAAATTCTTCATTTCAGGGGAAGCAATCTGATAAGCATTGAAAAATTCAGTAGGGGTCTCAATAGAAGGGTTCAAACCTGAGACAATTCTTTCCAATCTAAAAGAAAGATATTTCTCCTTCAAATGCAGAGCATAGACCCTTGGAGGGGTCCTACATTCCAAAATTTATGGTACCAAGGCTTCCATATCATCCACCTTCTTCTTTAAGGTGGAAATTTCTACATCTTTGTCTTCAATTTCCTTGTCTCTCCTTTGAATTTCCTTCTTCAATATACGTTTTTCCTCCTTCCATTCCTCTTCTCTTCTTTGCATCTCTTTCCATAAATGCATGGCTACCTTATGCATTGAGAAATCAGGGGAGTTATGTATTCCTATCAGCATCTTTTCTGGCACTAGTGCTATCTGCAAGGATTCGGTTTGTCCCATCAATTCTGGCTGCAGGGGCTGATTGTTCTCCCAATTGGGGTTGTTGTTGTAGGAACTCCTACTCTTGTTTTTGCTATGGATTTTGCTGCAGGACCTCTTGCTGTAGGAAATCCTGATTTTCCTCATACTCCTGATTTTCCATTTCTCCTGCAATATTAGCAAGATCGGCCAGTGTTATGTTTGTTGCCGTGTTAAATATGCCCTCTTCTTCAACATTCTCCTGCCCCATTGGAGCTTCTATTTCCCCTTGTGATACTTCTCTCGACTTAGGGATTTCTTGTGGAGACGTAACAAAGGCTAGCCCAACTGGTCTTGCTTTCTTAAGAGCAATCTCATGTTTTTCTTTGGCTGTAGGATGAACAGTGTCAACCTTTCTCTTCTTAGAGCTTGGCACCTCTTTTTCTGTTGGCTGCATTTTGGCTTTTCCTTTTCTTGTTTCTACCTCTCTCTTTTGTGCCCTAGTTTTCATTAAAATGCCAAGTGGAACATCATCATCAGAGTCAGGGGAAGAACT
Source organism: Sequoia sempervirens (assembly GCA_007258455.2). Classification (NCBI taxonomy): domain Eukaryota; kingdom Viridiplantae; phylum Streptophyta; class Pinopsida; order Cupressales; family Cupressaceae; genus Sequoia; species Sequoia sempervirens. The sequence continues at coordinate 170,678,941 of VDFB02373365.1, read as the reverse complement.
TTGTTTTTCTAAGTGCTATGTCCCATGAGAGCTAATTTATATGGTTTCTTCTGCTACGGGAGGGTTTACACTAGGGCTTGCACCAGAGGTTGAAGCACTAAGAGTGGCTTTAGCCATGGTCAATCTCCTATTAGACCTATGAGGTTGAGGTAAAACCCTAGGTTGCAAATGCTCAAGTCTAATCTGATCAATTTTTATGAATTCTTCCCAAGTCATTCCAGACATATTATGCAGAGACTTTTCAACTAACAATTTAATCAGGAAATGGTGGGAAAAAGAATTGTCCCTACCTTTCTGAGTCTCAACCGCCATGATTACAAGAAGGTTGTATAGCACATTCGGCACATTCATCCTCCTTTTGTGCCTCATGTGATTCAGAAGCTTAAAGTGCATGGAATGCAAATTCAATTAGCGACCTTCACAGGTGATATTTTATGACATAAATAGCTATCTGCTTCCATGGCTTGGGTAGAGACATTCTCTTCACTCCCTATTTATCTATGCTCAATGGAGGTTCGTTTGGCTCTGTAAATTCGGCCCTAGCTGACCTGGCGTCTCTGGAAGCAGGGTAATTTTCACCATCAGTAGGTAACCCTATAACTTTTGTAATTATTTCTTCAGTTGCTATGACCTCCAGCCCTTTTACCGTGGCCTTCCCTTCAGACAATGTCTGGGAAAATTCTAGTGCAATTTCTTCATCAAAATCATCTAGTTTCAGGAAGTAGTTTATCCACCCGCAGTTTCTAAATTCGGCCATGCATTCTGCATCCTGCAATAATACATCGTGTATTGTGGGTTCATTTCGAATTAACCCACCTCCCATTGTCTGCAATCAAACAAACACTCTACGGTGTCCTTCTTGCAATTTCGTTTGAAAATCAAATTCACCTTCCTACAACACTTGCTAACTTTCCAATGTTGATGTCAACTGAATTCTCCTTTTCTAACTTACCCTTTTCCTGCAACGCAGCTTAAGATATGACAGGGTCAATAATGGCAAGGAAAGAGTAATAAAGGAAAGCTCTGATGGAGAGAAATGGCGATGGCAATTGGTGTCACTTCACACAAGTGAGTCGTCCTCTCACTCAGATTTCAAATCGGCTCAATTTAAATTTTGTTGACATAGACTAGCATGGACTAACATGTGGGTAAAATCTTCACATCTTTTTCCTTCCCCCCAACCTAAATTTGGACATGTGTCCTCACATGTGAGATGGTGATTTGACAGGGTAGGGAATATTGGTATGCTATGGTGAACATCCATACTAATGTACAATGATAAAATGAAATGAACTTAAAGACAATTAAGATATAACAATTAATGCGCACATATCTGAATGTGTGGAGGATGCATTGCAAAGATTATGGAGAAAGTATCGTTCACCTTTTTAGGAAATACGTTGAGCAATTAATGAAGATGAGGTGGGATGAGGTGATGTGAAATGAAGCGATGTGATGGTAGAGAGAGAAAGGTGGAAATGGATGGGCGGATGGGTGGATGGGTGAAGAAATGGAATCCCATGGAAGTGGAAGTCTTTATTATGACAAGTACGTACCTTAATTAGCCAGAGGGAGGGACACTATGTCCAGTTCCTTTGGTTGTAGGAAGCTCAGGTGCTACATGCTGAGTGAATTGTTGTAGGAACTCCTCCTTGGAAGTTGGCTTGTGATACAATCTAAGGCGGTAACCATTGACAAGCAGCTTAAATCTGATTGGGTCAATAGTAGTGAGTTGTACAACACCATTAGGGAATACTTCAGCAACCTCATATGGTCCTAGCCACCTTATCTGCAATTTTCCTGCATTGTCCTGATATGTTGAGTCATAGAGTAGGGCCCAATCTCCTAGTTGGAATTTCTTGTCCTTGATAAAAATTTCATGCCACTTGATTCTTTGATTCTACACCACCTCAGTGTGATGCAAGGTTGCTCTCCTTATCTCATCCAAATCATTTAGCTGCATGATTCTCTCTTTTTGTGCCTCAGAGATATCCATCCCTAAGTTTATTGTAGTCCTAAGAGTCTTATGTTCAAATTCAATGAGCATTGTGGTTGTCTTTCCATACAGCAACTCAAATGGAGTGAAGCCTGTAGTTGTTTTCTAGGTAGTTCTGTAGGCCCAAACAACTTTTGGTAATCTGTTTGCCCAATCCTTTCTATGGATAGCTACTATTTTGGTCAAAATAGCTTCAATTTCTCTGTTGGTTACCTCAACTTGGCCATTAGCCCGAGGGTGATAAGGAGAAGACTTCATGTGTCTGATGTTGTATTCATTGACTAGTGTTGCAATAAGGGTTGATGTGAATTGAGCCCCTTGATCGGTCACTATCTCTCGTGGAACTCCATACCTTGTGAAAATATCCTCATAAAGAAATTTTTCAACCTTGTTATCTCTTGCATGTTTCATGGCCTTAACTTCTACCCATTTAGTTACATAATCAGTGCATACCAGAATATAGGACTTACCATTTGATGGAGGGTCAATGGGTCCTACAAAATCCAATCCCCATTATCAAAGGGAGTGATTACTACCTAAGGGAAAAGTGGCATCTCATCAGATTTGGTTGGTCTGCCATCTCATCAGATTTGGTTGGTCTGCCCATTCTTTGGCATATGTCACATTTCCTTGTATACCTTCCTGTATCCTTGTGTAGTGTTGGCCAGTAATATCTTGTGTTCAAAATCTTCATTGTTGTCCTCTTGGCTGCAAAATGTCCTCCACATGGTTCGTTGTGGCATGCATGCAAAATTTCATATGTCTCATCTTCTCTCACACATCTCCTCATGACATGGTTTGGTCCAGTATAAAACAAACATCCAACAATCCATGAGAAAGGAAAATATTTTTCAATGAGTGCCCTTCTCTCTTTTGGAGAGAAGTGAGGAGGAACTATACCTGTGACTAGATAATTAGCTATGTCAACATACCAGGGTGTTTGTACATTGATAGAGAATAGATGCTCATCAGGAAAAGAGTCATCTATGGCTTCATTATCTTCTAATGTAGTCAAGATTGAAAGAAAATCTGCAACAACATTGGCCTTCCCTGGCTTATCCACAATGGTTATGTCAAACTCCTGCATCAACAATAACCATCTTGCTAGTCTACCTGTGATCAAAGGTTTATTCATGAGATACCTAATGGTTGCATGATCAGTATGCACAAAGATTTTGTAACCTGTTATCATGTATTGCCTGAATTTGTTCAGGGCATAAATCACTGCTAGCATTTCTTTCTCTGTCATTGTATAGTTGAATTCAACTCCTTGCAAATTTTTGTTAACAAAATAAATGGCATTTTCAATAGCTCCTTCTTTTTGTCTTAAGACCGCTCCTATGGAATAATCTGATGCATTTGTATGGATGTGGAAAGGAAGCTCCCAATTAGGTCCTTTGAGTATAGGAGCATGAGTCAAGGCTACCTTTAAATCAGAAAATGCCTTGTCACAATCTTTAGTCCATTGGAACTCAACATTTTTAGTGAGCAGGGTATACAATGGTGCTGCTATTCTGCTAAAATCCTTGATGAAACGCCTATAATTTCCTGCATGTCCCAAGAAACTCCTAACATCCTTTTTTTTTGTAGGTGTGGGAAGATTCGTGATTACCTCAATCTTTGCAAGATCTACTTGAATTCTTGTGTGAGAGATGTAGTGCCCAAGAACTACACCTTCCTACATCATCATGAAGCACTTTTCACTTTTTAAAGAGAGATTGTGATCTTCACATCTCTGTGGGACTCTCCTAAGATTCTCCAATGCTTGATTGAAATCAACACAATAGGTAGTGAAATCATCCATATAAATTTCCATGCAGTCATGAGAAATGTCTGAAAATATGCTAATGACTTCCCTCTGAAAAGTTGTAGGTGCATTGCATAAGCCAAACAGGAGTATTGAGTAGGCATAGGTCCCCCATGAACAAGTAAAAGTGGTCTTCTCTTGGTCTTCTAGTGCAATTTGGATCTGGTTGTAGCCGTTGAATCCATCTAGAAAAGAGAAGTATTGCTTTCCTACAAGTGAGTCCAAAACTTGATCTATGAAAGGTAAGGGAAAATGGTCCTTTTTGGTGGTAGCATTAAGTTCCCTGTAATCAACACAAACTCGACATTTCCCTCCTTTTTAGGCATAATCACTAATGGAGACAGCCACTAGATATCTGAGATGGGGTAGATAAATCCTGCATCTAGCAATTTATGTAGTTCTCCTTTTACAATTTCTCTCAGTGCAAGGTTAATTCTTCTTTGTGGCTGCCTCACTGGGGTGCAATCATCTCTGATATAAATTTTGTGTGTGCAAAGTTTAGGATCCAATCCCTTCATCTCATGATAGTACCACACAAATTCATGTTGATGGGTCCTTAATAAATTTTCCAATAGCAATTGTTGTTCTTTACTTAGTTTGTTGTTGACATTCAGATACTTTCCTTTTGACACCTGTACTTGTGTAGTTAATTATATCATAGTTGCTTCATTAACACATGGTACCTTGAGTTCATATGGCAGCAATGTATGGGACATACCTATTGCTACAAGAAGTTCATCTACAAAAATAGTGATTGTAGGAAGAGTGGCTACAAGAAGAACATCTACAACAATTGTTGTAGGAAGAACAAACATAAGTGTCTTGACTAGAGTAGTAGAATGAGAGGATGATGCTTCCTCCACTTCACAATGGTTCTGAATAATGTTAACCAATACTTCATCTTTATCTTGAAGCTGCATGAAGGAGCTTCTGCCTAACATCAAAAGTTGTGCCACCGAATTAACTTCCTCGGCCTCTTCACCAACATGTGGCCATATGGGGTTATCTTCATCATGGGATGGTTGAGCAGGAGGATAACGAATAAAATTTTTGGTGCTCCTTCCATCAGAAATGGTCATGTCTCTTGAATGACATCCAATATATGCATCCGCAGTTGCTAACCATGGCCTTCCAAGAATAATGGGATACCCGCCTAGTGTAGCTTTAGGAGAAAGAATCATGAAGTCTATTGGGTACTCCCAGGAGTCTAGAATCACCACAAGGTCCTCCACTATGCCATCAGGCTTAACAGTAGAACTGTCAGCAAGCTTCAGGACAGTAGGAGTAGATCTCATGCTTGCAAAATTTAGTTGTTGTAGGATGTCTTTAGTCATTAGATTTATTATTGCCCCTAAATCAATTAGAGCATTCTTTATTTGAATCTCATTTATAACAATTGTTACCATAGGACTACTTGGGTCATTGTACTTAGGGATAGTTACTTTTCCAAGCATGATGCTAGCTAGTTGTCCCACCACATGAACCATAGTGGGGTCTTTCTTCTTCTTGCCTAGCTTCTTGAGGCATGCTTCTTTGATTTCCTTGCCATAGATTAGGACATCCTTTATGGCCTGGAATAGAGGGATCTGGACACATATATGCTTTAGTTGATCCAAGATGTAAAAATTTGTATCTTCTTTTTCTTCCTTCTTCTTGGCAACTTCCAATCTCTGAGGAAATGGTGGTTCTTGCTCAGTTTGTTTGGCTAGGGTTGGTTTGGGATTTTTAGGTGCACTTGGCTGAATGGGATCATTCAGAGATTCATCTTCCTCTTCCACAGGAAGCTCAATAATAATGGGATTGGAAGGGGTTGGTAAAGTAGTTCCTAAATGCAAGTGGATTTCATTAACACTCATAGCATATGCAGGGAATTGATTTGAATCAACAAAGTATACAGGTTGTTGTTGTGGTTTGTTATTTGGATTGGGTTTGGGTTGAGCTAGTAGTTGAGTAGGTTTAGATGCATTTGAGCTTGAATTAGCAGGTGGGGGCATTATAGCAGGCTGATGAGGCTGAGAAGGTGGTTGCATGTAACTGGTTTCCTGGGTAGGCCATTGATGTCCTCCCCTCCATTGATTTGTTTGCTGCTAATTTCCTGGAGGTGGCTGTCAATTCCCTTGAGGTTGCTACCACTATGGTGGAGAATTTTGATGATTGGGACAAGCATTTGGAGGGTTACTCCAAGGATGTGGTGGATATCCTCCATAGCTGGATGGCTATGGGGGCTGTCATTGGTTGCTAGATGAATAGGAATTAAAATATGGCCCAACATAAGAGAGTAGATCTGGTGGCATACCTTGTCTTGGAGCCCAGGGCCTCCTTTGTGCAACATAGTAGAATTGATCTTCTTCAATCTGGATTGGCTTGAACTTGAGTGCAATCTGCTTGCCTTCAATATTAGCTGCCATCTTGCATCTGCAGTCCTTCTTCTTTTGTCTGCAATGGGGGCAATACTCTACCAACATTTCCTCTACTTCCTCTTGCTTCTTCTTGGCCTGAAGTGTATCTAGCTGAGTAGCTAGATTGTTTATAATGTCTTGCTTGAAATATTCCAACAAATGAGTAATCTCCATTCTTGAAACTCCACTGGTAGATGACTTACCCATGGAAGATTGGTAAGCTCTCCCTTTCTTTGAAGCTTCCCTAGAGTAGTTTTGGCATATTTTCTTGATATCTTCCCAAGGAACTTGGGTGATATCTCCTTTGCCATCAGGTCCAAGGCTTCAGGGCAACTCTCATTGATTCTTCTTAAGAAAAGGTGCTTCTGTGATTCTTCATTGAGGGTATGGTGTGGGGATTTATGTAAGAAAAACATAAAGCTTGAAATATAATCTTCCAGGCTCTCATCCTCCTTTTGTTGCATCTTGAAAATGTCACCTCCTCTCATGTCATTGCCCCTGCAATACTCCTTGTATTTCTCAAGGAATTCAGTCTTCATATCTTCCCAAGTTTCCATAGTATCTCTACCTAGGCTCATGAACCATCTTAATGCAACTTCTTTTAGATTAGTAGGAAATAGATTAAGCCTATGGGAATCGGTGGTATAATCATAACTCCTATAGAGTATGTCAAACTCAAACAAAAAGTTATCAGGATCTTCTGTGACAAGTCCATAAAACTTGGGGAGTGTTGAAGGAGGGATATTTTTTATGTTTTCAACTTCATTCTGATGGAAAATGGGGAAAGGAAAAGCTGGTTGGTTAGGTATGTTTCCATTTTCATCACCCATGCTTGCTTGATGTAGTTCCAAAGCAAAGGGGTTCTCAAGCTGATTTTGGTCCTCGAAGGAGACTTTAGAGCTAGTCAAATCAGGGATTTCATCAGCAAAGGGGTGTAGATCTTCTTCTTCTTCTCTTGGTAGGTTCTGATATTCAACTAACTGGAATGGATTAGGATTGTTAGGAAGGAATCTCCCATAAGCATCCCTTCTCCTTCCTTTATTCATGCGGTATCAACGCACTATCAACTAGCTCACACAAAGAATTGGTAAAGAATGAGGGGGTTCATTACTTCCTAAATGAGGGGTATACTAAGAACAACTTTCATAAATACTACATCAAGAAAACTATCAATGACTCCCAAGAACTTCCTAGTTTGACACCATCCCCAACAACGACGCCAAAAATGTCTGCCTCCTACAATGGTTTAACAATTAAGCTCTTACAGTTGTGATTCAGAGATTGGACATCTAAACTAAATAGCCATTCGATCATCATGAAGGTGAATTTAACTTGTCAACCTAGGGATGTGAACTTGAAATGGTCCAACACAGTATGTGCACTAGGAACTCAAAGTGGCCATTCTTATTCTACAGCTAAGAAAGACACAAATGCTAAAAGTAAATTGCTTGGAATGGAATAACATAAATCCTAATCATCAATCAACAACTACATCAAACTGAAATGCATGACAGGAATGAAAATCTAAGTGAACAAATAGGACACTACTCTATCTACTTTGGCTGCAGGAACAGTCACAAAATGGAATTCTAGTGGCTACAGAAACAGTTGGTGCCAAATTCTTAACTAATTACTAAACAAAAAGTAATACTAAACTAATACTAAACTAAAGGATGGATTACTCACCAAGTGGGCCCCCTTGGATAAGTATCCTCTAAAGACTAATGAGAACTCAGATGCTCAAACTCAGAACTTTATTTTATTCACTATAAATCATGAGTACAAAAGAGTAATATATCTAAAAACTTAAGAATGCAAGTATAATATCAAATCGCGCAACCCCCAAAAAAGGAGTGTTTGATCCTTATTTATACTATCAACTAAACAAGGCAGTCAACTCCATGAACTGGGAGGATGTCGTTTAGGGAAAATAGAGAAAGTGGAGCGGTGGCAATTATGCATGCATGGAATCTGGTTAGACATGTAGGTCCAAACACAAATTTAGCACAACAATAACACCTATGTTTGCTCAACATCATTAAAGTCCACTACAAGGCGGTTACATTCGGTTCGCATGGGGAATCTCCTGTCGTCGACCTCCTTTGACCTTTGAACGATTCCCTGGCTGGACATTATGGTGCATGCTCAACTGGCGGTATCTTCCTCAATTTAGCATTCCTTAAATTAAATCTACATGGCAATATTAGTACACACAATAATTGCATATCTGTAACCACCTCAAAGAACATTCAGTAACCACATGCAAGATTAATATAGATAGTCCAAACAACATGACATTATCATTAAAGGTTTACATAAATAACATTAAGCCCAATGTCAATAGTTCTGAGGAAATATCATAAAAAGTATCAACACTTAACATCAAGGTCCATGATATCTTCAGCAAATAAACCATAAATTCTACCCAAAACTAGACCATAAACTAGGCTCATCACAAACCCTAGTAGTCCTATTATAGATGTACAAATTAATGACACACTCATCAAGAATAATTTGATCGATCTAGGAGAAACAATCAATGTGATGATAAGAGAAACAATGAAAAATCTTCAACTAATGGATCTAAGACCTACACCCATAATTTTACAATTGGCAGATAGTTCACCAGTGGAGCCAAAGGGTATCATTGAAGATTTAGTAATCACACTAGACTAATAGGAATATCCAACAAACTTCATGGTCATGCAACCTAATTCCAACCTCAGAGGATACCCATTAATCCTAGGTTGACCATGATTAGGCATAGTAGATGCATTTATCGGATGTAGATCTAAAAAAATTACCATTTCTAATGGGAATGTGACAAAAAAATAGTCCTCTATCCACCTACATAACCTCATATAGAAATGGAATAGCCTATTTGGACAAACTTGGAATATGATGATCAATATTCTCTCTAGACACTCATGACCATTGAAAAAATCCTAATGGTAAATATTTAGGATGAGGATGAAATTCTTTCCAATAACATACAAAACTCTTATGGGATGGACCTGCAACAAGACCAATGTCTAGCTTGTTTGAATTTCCCATTGCACAATATTATACATACAACAACCTTTAAATCTACCTCACATTTATTCCATACACTAATCCCACTGAATTGTAATCTTAATCTATTAGGGTTGGATGTTTCTTATGTCATGAATTCTACCATACCAATGGAAATAACACTTGATAGAACACTTAATACCAACAATCAATTGATAGTTTCCCAATAGTATGTGTAGACATCTAAATTTAATCACTTCCATATGATTAAATTTACTTCCTTTCCATCTATCGTATTAATATTAATTTATTAAATTAAATTAATATTACACCTTTTGTCTCGTATCGATAAAGTATTTAATTTAATAATTAATACTTTATCTTTCATCTTATTCCTCTCTAAATTAATAAATATGCTAATTTATTTAATTTAGTCATTTTCCCCCTTTTTTTGATTTAAAATCAATTTAAAATTCCCCACTTTCTCTCTCCTTGTCACATCCTCCATAACCTTGCCCTAATCCGAATTAATTTAATTAATTCATGATTATGATGTGCATCCTCTTAATCAGAGATTAGTGTCACATCCTCCTACATTTGCCACTTGCCTCTAATCTTCCATTAATTAACCTAATCCAATGTTTGCACAACCTTAACCAAGGTCATTAGCTAAATTTAATACCACTTTTTGGTCAATTCTTCCATTTTTCCTTTTTGGACATTGACCCCCTTTCCCATGTGAATTTTTAATTCACATTTATTTGTCCTAGATTCCTCTCCTTTATATGTGAATTTTTAATTCACATTCCATTCTTCCAAGGCTTCTAGAACCTTAGACTTGTCACAATCTCCACATGTGACCAAGTCCCACCTTTTTGGAGCCCACCTTTTATCCTCTAGATCATCCTAGGAATGTGAATTTTTAATTCACATTTATATCCCCAACCACCTTTCCTTTTCCCATGTAGATTTTTGAGGAATTCTAAAATTCCTCAAATGTCCCTTTCACTCCCACTTGGGGACAAGAAATCCCTTTTTGTGGAAATCTCCTCACTCCCCAAGGTGCATGTCCTTTTTCCACCTCATGTACCTTTTGACACCTCATCTCCATCTCATATCCCCTTGGCCACTTCACCCTCCACATGTCAAGATGTGAGGGCTTGTGGGTTCTCAACCCACCATAGCCCTTCATCTTGACCTTGTTGGATCAATCTTGACCATTGAATTCTCTAGAGAATTCAAGATCCTCTATAAATACCCCCTCCTCTAAGGCATTAAACACACTTAGTCATTTTGCAACTACATGCTGCCATTTTGTGCACTCATCTAGCCTACAATTACATCCACTTGCATTCACATCCAAGCACATAGTAAAATCCTCCATTTTAGCCACATCAAGAGCCATCAAGGAGCACACATATCATTCTAAGCAAGGGCCAATCAAAGGGATATCAACAACAAGGAAGGTAAAACCATTTGTCTTGTGCTATCTATTTTCCTTATTGTTTTGTCACTCTCTTTTGGCTAATCTTGAGGTGTCCTTGGTTTTCTTTATCATTCGTATTTTGAGTTATTTTATGCACTAGAATAGGATAAATTTCAAGGTATACAGTATGAATTGATTAATATGTTGCAATCTCACACAAAAATTTCTTGGGAATATCATGACATGAAGGGCATAGATCTTCATCTTTGTGTGGATAGAATCTACATCAATGAGGGATACAAACTAGTAAGGCAACCATGATAAATGATGAACCCAGTTGTGAAAAATATAGTGAAAACAAAGTTGCATAAATTTTTGGATGCAGGGTTCATATATCCACTATTAGACCATTAGTGGGTCTCCCCATTAGTGATAGTACCTAAGAAAGGAGGCAATTGGTGGGTACATGTAGACTATACAAAATTAAATTCAACCACAAGGAAGGATTATTTTCCTCTTCCCTTCATTGATCATGTGTTAGATTCATTAGTAGGGAAGAAATACTTTTCTTTCCTAGATGGGCTTAGTGGCTACAATCAGATAAAAAATAACTCCTGAAGATCAGGATAAAACCACCTTTACATATCCATGGGGTACATATGCCTACTCGATTTTACCATTTGGGGTTGTTTAATGCACCTACAATATTCCAAAGAGATGGTATGAGCATATTTTTAGATTGTGCCCATGACTCTATAGAAATATATATGAATGACTTCACCACCTATGAAAATTATTATGAAGAAGCACTAGTAAACCTAGAGAAGGTCCTTCAGAGGTGCCAATATCACAATCTCTCTCTTAGTCAAGATAAATGTTTCATGATGATGAATGAAGAAGTGTTTTTGGGACACTTTCTGTCAAGTTGGGGGATTCATGTGGATCTTAATAAAATAAAAGTGATCTCCACTCTACCTACCCCCCAAAAGAAAAAAATATGTGAGAATTTTTCTTGGCCATGCAGGATAATACAAAAGATTTATTAAGGATTTTTGTAAAATAACAATTCCCTTGTTTGTCCTCCTATCTAAGTATATTGAGTTTGAATGGACCATTTCCTACCAATAAGCTTTTGAAGCTCTTAAAACGTCCCTCACAAGGACACATGTTTTGAGATGACCTAACTAGAAAATTCCTTTCCACATACATATAGATGCTTCTGAATTTTCCATAGGTGTTGTTTTAAGACAAAAGGAAGGTAATTTGGAGTATGTTATTTATTACATAAGTACAAATCTACAAGTTGTTGAGCTCAATTACACTATTACATAGAAGGAAATATTAGCATTAGTCTATGCAATTAACAAATTTAGACACTATTGTAATGACAAAAAATAGTCCCCCTTGGAAATGGTACAATCTCATCTAATTTAGGAATAACTAATGATAAATTGAATTTGATATCACCTTGATCTAGTGTTACGATGTGTTTTACACATCCACATTAGGTTTAGGACCCTTCTAAGCTGAATAAACTTAACTCTACCTTAATTTAGTGTTGTAAAGTGTATTTATTTACACCTTCACATTAAATTTAGGAGGCTTGTAAATTAAGTGGACCTAATCTAGTGTTGTAATGTGTTATGCACATTCACATTGGATTTAGGACCCTTCTATGCTAAATAGACCCAATTTTTCCTTAATTTAGTGTTGTAAATTGTATTTATTTACACTTTCACATTGGATTTTGGGCCCTATTACATTTATGACCTTTATATCATCATTAATAGGCCCCTATCACCCTATATTATGCATCCCAAGGCATATTTTGATAAATAAAAAAACCCGACAAGATCAACATATAAGCTTAATTTCTTGACTCCCCGACACTTTAGGACTAAAAATAGCCCCTGTGGGACCCATTTGCCACCTTGGGTGAATGAGTCCCATTTGGCCTATTTTTAAGGTTCTGAGTGGGAAAAGTGGGTTTTTAATTTAAATTTCTTCCATGTTGGCCTTTGGGATCAAATAAACAGTCATTTGAGTGCATTGCCTATATGAGAAAGCTTCCAAATCATTATTTCATCAAGCATTCATATTAGCAAGTCAAGCATTATAGATTTAAGGGATTCCAAGACTTCACAAGATTGTTAAGAAAGCTTTCAAGATCATTTCTAAGGCATTCAAGGGAAGATTCTTCATCAATTGTTGCAGCAATTCAAGATCCATCATCATGGCAAGGTTCTAATTGCATTATTTCATGTTCATGCTTCATTATCTTATTTCATCATTTGGTTTAATTACCTAAAAGGGGTTTGACCAAGGCAAACCCCTATTCCCTAACAATCATCACTTTTTCTCTCTTTGTGTGATTGCAGACTTAGGTACTTTGAAGACTTGAAGATCATTGAGGATTAGGTTGTAAGCTTGTTGGAGTTGTCCCCTTATTTGCAAGGTCATAATCTTCACAAGAAGGTCACCTACAGCCCCAAAATCAGGGTTTCGAATCCAAAAACACAGAGGAATAGAAAGAGCAGATTTAGAGGTGTAGATCAGGACTTTGAAGTTCCAGAAAATCCAAAATGGACTCATTTGCCACAAGTGGCGAATGAGTCCCATTGTGGGTGTTTTTCAAAGATTTTTACATATTTGGATACCCATTTGTTTGAAACCCGCTTCTGTGCAAAAATCCAAATTTGGGACTAATTCATCAAGAATGGTGAATGAGTCCCAATAGGTCAAAATTTTAGGATCAACAGAATTTCCAACCTTCATTCAAGCCTCTACAAGTTTTCAGGTGCACACTTCTGGTCTTATAGCTTTCTATTTTGATTTATATGCATTTCTAGGTTATTTAGTTCAAGTTTGTATTCAATTAGGGTTTTGCATTATAGCTTGCATTTCATTATCTTTTCCAAGTCTAAACTTGGTGGTGAACCCTGTTAGGGTTAGAGATGGCAGATCTAACAATTAAATGCAGATTTAATAATAAAACAGAGAAACTAAAACATGCACAGAATAAATCATAACACAAAATTTAACATGGTTCACCCAATCTGGGCTACATCCACCAAACCGTAGCCATCCAATACTTTTATTATCTAGTGAAAAAACCTATTACAATCTTGCGAATAATCGCGTTTTTCATCATACTGAAAATACCCATCCGAACCCCTTTTTACCAAGCTTAGAAGCTTCCAGATTTTAGGGTTCTACAAAATCAGATTTTTCTTTTTTCATTGATTTTTCCCTTTTTCGGTGATCACGCGAAAAAGTAGGAAGAAAAATTTTCTCGGGGTTGCCGCCCCCGAACCCCCACCCAGGGCCCGGCCCGGCCCGGCCCCAGACCCCAGCAAGGTCAGGGGGCCAGGATGTACAGTATACCATGGGCTATACAGTATAGCATGATCAGTTGCCACATACCAACAAACCCCTCATTAGATCATATTCAACTCATAGGATAGCCCTTAGCAAGATCTCTTTCTCCCTTGCATTGAGATCTTAAGGGCTATCCTTGAATAAAATTGGAAAAGAGGGTATGCTTTATTTCCAAAACCATATGATAGAACCCAAACCACTTTTTCACCATTTCATTTTGGTGAACCTACATTTAGAACACTAAATTTATGATTTGGAGTGCATTTTCATCCTAGATATTTCTTGCATTAGGATTTGCATTGGTTAATTTGTATTCTAGGGTTTCAAATTTTGCATTAGTGAAAATTCATATAGCTTGCATTTTTGCATCTAATTTCACTAAAAATTATTCAAATTTTGCATTTGCATCTCGGATCTAGATCAAATAACATAAAAAGCATAAAATTCCATTAAAAATTCAAAAAAACCCCTACTGGGACTCATTCGCCACCTTGGGCGAATTAGTCCGAGTCCAAATTCTGAATTGCATTCTGCAGAGTTAAATTTGTTGTTTTCAAGCCTTTGTTTGTTGTTATTTCTTTTTTGTTTCAGTTCGATTGCTTTTTGTTACATTGAAATCATTAGAAGTAGCATAATTCACATTCATTGCAATTGTGGATAGAATTAGTTTCTTGCATTTTTCATTCTCAACATTAGTTCATAGTTTAATTAGATCATATCTCATTTGGAATTCATTCGAAAACGAAAACAAAAAACAAAAAACATTAAAAGAAACAAACAAAAAATGGTTAACTTTAGAGAAAGCATATCATTCAAACCCTTTAGTAGTGATGAATTTGACATGTTAGATGAAGCCCTTGATGACTTCATCTCTCCTAGATCATCCACTAAAGGTTTGATACAAGAAGATACAATCATTGAAGATCATGAAAGTCTTGTTTGTCTTCCTTCCCCTTGGAAAGATATTATGACACACAAAGTTGAGATCATGGCTACTACTTTACCTAGTCTCCATTCATGTCCCAACACCTCCCCTACTTGTGACAATGCTTTAGTGAATATGGATACAATCATGAACGATCATGGCAAACACATTTGTGTGGAGGATATGTTGATATTAAGAGATTCAATAATTGAGTGCTATGACAATCCTACCTCTCCTACTTGGGAGGACATTATAGGACATGGAGATATAATTGTAGATAATCATGACAATCAAACCTTTCCTTCTCCTAATATATCTTCTAGACATGAAAAAGATAGTTTAGTGTTAGAAGATACCTTATTGAGACTCATGAGAATCTTATCCCTCCCTTTCCTGATGCCCCTACCATTTGGGAAGACATGTTTGAACAAAAAATTCTAATCATTGGTAAACATGAAACTCATAGTTATCCTTCTCCTGATGCCTCTCCTATTTGCGATAAAGCTACTTCACAAAATCTAATCCTGAAATGTGATAAACCTATTGTTTGTCACTTTCCTAAAAGCTCTCCTACTAGGGTAGATATTATGGAACAAGAGAATGAGACCTTAGAGAAAGAGGATGAAATTATGGACAATAGTCAAATTTCCCCTCTCCTAATATCTCTCTTATTGGTGAAGAAGATATTATGGTGTTACAAGACCCAATCGATAAGAATCATGAGGAAAACATTATTAAACAAGAAAATGCCATCATTGACACACAAAAAAATCTAACCATTGATAACCTCCTCAATTGTGATGAAGTTACTTTAGAATAACCCATATTTGAATGTCATGAACGTCTATTTTTTCACTCTTCTAAAAACTCTCCTACTAGGGAAGGTATCATGGTGCAAGAAAATGACAACATTGACACACTTCTTTCAAACAATAGTAATATGTCTTCCTTAAATGAAGATGATGAAGTGAAATTAGACTCCTATTATCTAAAAGATCATGAAATTAAGGATAAGTCCTTTTACATTATGAACATTAGATATCCCTTAACACCAACCACACATGTAGAACACATACAAGAGACAGAAAAACAAAAGAAAATTGAAGAAGCCACAAAGTTATTGGAAGATGCTTCAGAAACCTTTGATTTCATACCTATATTC
Source organism: Sequoia sempervirens (assembly GCA_007258455.2). Classification (NCBI taxonomy): domain Eukaryota; kingdom Viridiplantae; phylum Streptophyta; class Pinopsida; order Cupressales; family Cupressaceae; genus Sequoia; species Sequoia sempervirens. Next base: position 170,662,836 of record VDFB02373365.1, on the reverse strand, counting down.
ATGGGAGAATACAAGATCATAACAAAAGGGTCTAAAAAGGGAAAAGAGAAACCGATAATTGCAACACAAAATTCAAAAACATTCACTTCAACCACTTTAGAAGAAACAACAACATACACGACAAACTTTGATGAGGTTGAACAACCACAAAATCCGAAAGAAGTAAAAAATATTTATGGAAGAGGTTTTGAACTTATGAAGCAACATGGGAAAGGATGTGATGCTCTATAACAAGGTATCCATGTCCCTATAAAGCCTAAAATGCAAAAAATGACTAATGATCTTGGTTATTTTCCCTCAAAACAAAAACCTTCATTCAATGTCAACACTATCACAAAAGATTCTTCCAAGAAAACTTTAACTTTGATGCATCCAAAACTGATAGATATCTCATTAAATATGTATCAAGTTGATACTTTGTTTACTCATCATAATAAATAACATTAGTTGTCGCTTCTTTCCATGTAATAGTTGTAGGATCATGGTATACTCACTATTGCATGTCATTCCCTTTTTGCAAGGAGCAGCATATCATCATCCATTCTAGGCTCACCCTTGTCTTGCACTAAGTGGGGCAAGGGGGTTAGAAATCCTTATACCCATATGTCACTTTTCATTGTATCTTTCGGCTATTTGATCACCTTTCATGTACATATAAGAGCAAGCTTGGGATGTGGACGACATGCCTTAAGTTGGCTCGCATGTGACATACTTATCCATGATGTAGTTCGATTTGGAAACATATGAATTGGCATAGGGATTTCCAAATTGGCTCTCATGTCTTCTTTCATGTTAGCATTTATCATTGGATACTTTAAAGCAACATCTCGTAGTGATGGTGTAGCAACCACTTTAAAGTGTGGGCATACATCAATGCCATCTTTTGGAAAAATTTCATGGCGTGATTTTTATGTTTTCTTGTGATGTGTCCTCTTCTTGGTGGTGTCACTGGGTTTGATGTCGTCTAAGAGCATATGATCTACTGACATGGCATGATGTGAATGATGCATCCCATGGGAGACGATCTGACACTTTTGACTTGTCCTCTCTTGGATACATTAGGCACAATGCTCCCTAAGAAGACCGTTACATGAACAAAGCAAAAGCCCCTTTAACAAAAAATTTACATATCAAAAGCATTTACAAAAAGCATTACATTGTGGTGCCTTATCAAAGTTATTAGGAGGATAACTTTGGTATGGTTAGTATGATGGGAAGCCGACACACTAGCATGACTTTCTCATTATACGGTGGGGAGCCAACACACTGGCATGACTTCACCACCTATGAAAATTATTATGAAGAAGCGCTAGTAAACCTAGAGAAGGTCCTTCAAAGGTGCCAAGATCACAATATCTCTCTTAGTCAAGATAAATGTTTCATGATGATGACTGAAGAAGTTTTTTTGGGACTTTCTTTGTGTCAAGTTGGGGGATTCATGTGGATCTTAATAAAATAGAAGTGATCTCCACTCTACCTACCCCCCAAAAGAAAAAAATATGTGAGAATTTTTCTTGGCCATGTAGGATAATACAAAATATTTATTAAGGATTTTAGTAAAATAACAACTCCCTTGTTTGTCCTCTTATCTAAGTACATTGAGTTTGAATGGACCATTGCCTACCAAGAAGCTTTTGAATCTCTTAAAGCGTCCCTCACAAGGACACATGTTTTGAGATGACCTAGCTAGAAAGTTCCTTTCCACATACATATAGATGCTTATGAATTTTCCATAGGTGTTTATTTAGGACAAAAGGAAGGTAATTTGGAGTATGTTATTTATTACATAAGTACAAATCTACAAGTTGTTGAGCTCAATTACACTATTACATAGAAGGAAATATTAGCATTAGTCTATGCAATTAACAAATTTAGACACTATTGTAATGAAAAAAAATAGTCCCCCTTGGAAATGGTACAATCTCATCTAATTTAGGAATAACTAATGATAAATTGAACTTTATATCACCTTGATCTAGTGTTGTGATGTGTTTTACACATCCACATTAGGTTTAGGACCCTTCTAAGCTGAATAAACTTAACTCTGCCTTAATTTAGTGTTGTAAAGTGTATTTATTTACACCTTCACATTAAATTTAGGAGGCTTGTAAATTAAGTGGACCTAATCTAGTGTTGTAATGTGCTCTACACATTCACATTGGATTTAGGACCCTTCTAAGCAAAATAGACCCAATTTTTCCTTAATTTAGTGTTGTAAAGTGTATTTATTTACACTTTCACATTAGATTTTGGGCCCTATTGAATTTATGACCTTTATATCATCATTAATAGGCCCCTATGATTGTGTATCCCAAGGCATATTTTGATCAAAAACCTGACAAGATCAACATATAAGCTTAATTTCTTAACTCCCTGACACTTTAGGACTAAAAATAGCCCCTGTGGGACCCATTTGCCCAGGATGGCGAATGAGTCCCATTTGGCCTTTTTTTAAGGTTCTGAGCAGGAAAGGTGGTCTTTAATTTAAATTTCTTCCATGTCGACCTTTGGGATCAAATAAATGATCATTTGAGTGCATTTCCTATATAAGCAAGCTTCCAAATCATTATTTCATCAAGCATTCATATTAGTAAGTCAAGCATTCAAGAGTTAAGGGATTCCAAGCCTTCACGAGATTGTTAGGAAAGATTTCAATATCATTTCTAAGGCATTCAAGGGAGGATTCTTCATCAATTGTTGCAGCAATTCAAGATCCATCATCACGACAAGGTTCTAATTGCATTATTTCATGTTCATGCTTCATTATCTTATTTCATCTTTTGGTTTAATTACCTAAAAGGGGTTTGACCAAGGCAAACCCCTATTCCCTAACAATAAACACTTTCTCTCTCTCTCTCTCTCTCTCTTTGTGTGATTGCAATTTAGGTTCTTTGAAGACTTGAAGATCATTGAGGATTAGGTTGCAAGCTTGTTGGAGTTGTCCCCTTATTGGAAAGGTCATAATCTTCACAAGAAGGTCATTTACAGCCCCAAAATCAGGGTTTTGGATTCGAAAACACAGAGGAACATAAAGAGCAGATTGAGAGGTGTAGATCAAAACTTTGAAGTTCCAAAATATCCAAACTGGACTCATTCACCACAAGTGGCGAATGAGTACCACTGTGGGTGTTTTTAGATATTTTTACATATTTGGATACCTATTTGTTCAAAACCTGCTTCTGTGTAGAAATCCAGATCTGGGACTGATTCGTCCAAAATGGCGAATGAGTCCCATTAGGTCAAAATTTTAGGATCAGCAACATTTCCAACCTTCATTCAAGCCTCTACAAGTTTTCAGGTGCACACTTCTAGTTTTATAGCTTTTGTTCTGATTTATATGCATTTCTAGGTCATTTAGTTCAAGTTTGTATTCAATTAGGGTTTTGCATTATAGCTTGCATTTCATTGTCTTTTCCAAGTCTAAACTTGGTGGTGAACCCCTCATTAGATCATATTCAACTCCTAGGACTACCCTCAACAAGATCTCTTTCTCCCTTGCATTGAGATCTCAAGGGTTATCCTTGAATGAAATTGGAAAAGTGGGTATACTCTATGTCCAAAACCATATGATAGCATCCAAACCACTTTTTCACCATTTCAACTATATTAATGGTTATTTGTCTTTGTTCATGTTGATCATACAACAATTTGCTACTTGATGAATAAACCAATGGTTGGTGGATGCCTTGTTAGGTGGCTATTATTGTTGTAGGATTTTGATGTAACTATTGTGGATAAACTAGGTAAAGCAAACGAGGTAGCTAATTTTCTCTCCAGGCTACATATCAAGACAAAAGGAGAAATTGTGGATGACTCTTTCCTAGATGAACATCTATTTTCCTTAGTAATACACATACATTGGTATGCATATATAGATAATTACTTGGTTACAAGGACACCCCCACATTTTTCACCAAGAGAAAGGCACTATTTAGTTGAACGCAACTTCCCATATTCATGGGTGGCTAGCTATTTATTCTACACAAGATGATAGTATTATGAGGATGTGCCTGAGGGAAGATGAATTTTATGATATCCTTAAGGCTTGTCATGATGAGCCTTGTGGAGGATACTTGACAACCAAAAGAACAAGCCTCAAGATTCTAACTATTAGCTATGATTGGCCAACACTTCATATAGATGCAATCAAGTATACAAGGTGTGATTGCTATCTAAGGATGGGTAGACCTACAAATAGCAATGAGATGCATCTGTAGCCACAATTGGTAATTGCACCATTTGATAAAGAGGGTCTTGATTTCACTAGACCAGTAGCTCCCACCTCCAACAACAATAACTATATACTAGTATGTACTGAATATCTAACAAAATGGGTGAGAGTTAAAACATCATATTTTGTTAAAGATATCAAGGTTACAGCATTCCTCTATGAGGAAATATTCACAAGGTATGGAGTGCCTAAGGAGATAGTCATAAATCAAGGACCAAAATTTACTTTAGTTTTGATTTCCCACCTAGTTAAAGAATATGAGATCAAACATAAGAATTCAACTCCCTACCACCCAAAATCAAATGGGCAGGTTGAGGTTAAATATAGGGAATTTGAATCCATCCTAATAAAGACAGTTTAATTGCATAGAAAGGATTGGGCGACAAGGTTACCAAAAGCTATCTGGGAATAATAAACAACCTAGAAAACCACCACAAAATTTATGCCATATGAATTAGTATATGGAAAAAAGGATGTCCTTCTCATTGAATTTGAACATAAAAAACTAAGAACAACAATACAACTTGGAATGGATCTCTTTGAAGCTCAAAAATATAGACTTCACAATCTAAATGCTTATATGAGTTAAGGATGGAAGTAGTTCATCATACATAAATTATTAAAAAATAGAGAATCAAATGGCATGACCAGTTCATCAACACTAAAGAATTTCATAAAGGATGCTGGGAATTGCTATATGATTTAAGTTACAAGGACTACAAAGGTAAATTGGAAACATAGTGGTCCTTGTGAAATAAAACAAGTCTTTTAGAATGGATTAGTACAGTTAACCACAATTGATCTAGCCAAATTCTCTTTGATGGTAAATGGCCATTGTCTCAAGCTTTATAAAAATCCATTGCATAAAGAGGAGTTTCTACATGACTTGCAGCAACAGTTTACACCACCCTCAAAATTATTTGATTCAACATTGCTAACAAATCACGAATACACCATCGAATCATCCATTGTTACATCTGTAGACAAGCCAACTAGCTCACCTACTAATACTCAACAAGTTTGATTCTAGATGAAAAAAAAAAAAACACAAACACACTACATTGCCAATAAACTATACCACGAACAAAATCCATTACCAGATACAAGCAAAAAAGTTACAAGAAATTCTTCTCACAGTACATGTAGCAATAGCCTCGAGGCACTTACACAAGGGACCTATTTTACTAATGCCTGGAACAACTACCTTCAGCTCACTTCCACTCCACATGCAACAACTATCATTCTTAGCATACATAATTATCATCACATCTACATGTAGCCAATTACATGTAACATATCACTTCACTACAAGTCATTCTCATGCATGTCACAACCTTCTTCTTTTGTATTTGGCCTTTTTCAAACACATGCCATTGTTTAGTTAGTTTCTCCATACAATAAGCTACATGTAGTCACATCTAATTACTCCCATCATTACATCTCTTACAACTAGTTGCTACTTGGCAATCGTTCAAATCACATCACATGTGCCACCTTTCTCATCATTGCAACCATTCTAGGTATTTTTCACTTTAACAACTATGATTACCATTAAATTTATTTAATTGATCTAAAATTCACATTCATACAACATGTATTTTATAATATATTTATCCACGATGCTTTAAAAATGATCCCCTCCGTACTTCCCACATACCTTGCCATTTGAGGATAAATTGAAACTTTAAGTTGGGGGGAGGATTCCACATTAATTACAAATGTGGAAAATATTTGTGATGTCATGATAAACCATGTACCTTCATAAGCTAAATGATCAACTAGTTAAGTTACAAGTTATATATACTAGCTTGAGCAATTTTTGGTAAAGGTACCATCAAAACAATTACAGTCACAAACATATAAAGTATAGTCATTTAGAGAAGAAAGGAAATAAGGCATAACAATGAGAAAATTGAAGAAGAATTCATCACAAGACATAGAAAAACAACAAAATGGGGGGAATACATTGTTAGAAAGCAACCAACAGTCCATAGTACATTATTAGAAGACCAAGTATGCTTGCCTATTTTTTAGCAATCCAAATGGCTAGATTACTTCCTTCATCTTACACAAATCAATGAGGTGATGACACAACAATTTTCTAGCACATTGCATAATGATGAAGCTATAGTAAGAGGTTTAAGAGTGGACACTTCAGAGACAACAGTTACAAAGGTCTTCAAACTTCTCATAGTTGGGGAGTAGTTTTCAGTACGATTAGATGCCATTATAGGTTATAATGAATTCATATAGCTAGGAGAGGATTTGGATTCCTTGTCTTAAGGTACTAAATGAATTTACCTACCTTGGTTATGAGAATATGTAGTTGTATACATAATTAAATATTTGATTTATGATGGTAGACAATCTCTCTTGTATACAATACACTTTAAACTATTAAATCACCTTCACCATCAAAGGCTTGTGAACATTCCAAACTTCATGTATATTTTGTTAAAACAAATATAAATTGAGTATAAGAGAAAGATAAACCATTTTATCTTGTCTCATTCCTTTTTAATTGCTCTATTGATAAAGAGAAGCCTTAGTGTCTAATTCCTTGATATTTCTTGGGAATATTTTCTAGCATATAATAATATAAATGACAAAACTTTGAGGCTAAGGATAGATGAAGAAAACATGACTTAGGAGGTAAATGAACTGTCAACAGAAGGAGAAGAGGAACATTTGACTTATTCTCCACAAGTTGTATTACCTACCTACAATAGTAACACACAATCAATGCCAAAGATGCAAGAAACCCAACCTACAGGCTCTAAGACACAACCTGCAACACCTGTTGCCATAGAAAACCCTTCAATGTGTAAGAATCATAAAATAAAATGTACACCTTCCTCTCTTGCATCTAAAAATAAGTAGAAAGGGCATTTATATCCTAAACAACGGTCACACTACCTAATGGAAAAGAACAGTCTAGGAGGAAAGGCCCATTTTCAACAAGAAAAGGTTGTTATAATAGAGTCAAAAACAAACTCAAGAAAGGAAATTTTTATTGATGATAAGGAACAGTGAAGGTGCCTACAATTTATGCATTTGAACACCACTTCAGATTCTGAATCTGAATCATTTCTTCTCCTTTAGCTCTCTCTCATCCTGATGATGGATCATGTAGTATGATTCAAAACGTTGTTGAGAAAAACTACAACACAATCAAATCCAAAAATATTATTCCAACTACAAAATGGATTGTGAAAACTTGATATCTTTAATCTGAAGAGGATTTGTTTGCAAGGAAGAAGAATCTCAAACCTCCTAGCAATCCACCAACCCAAGAGGAATTTTATTCCCAAACTGAAACTGATGAAGAATTATTTCTCGAGGATGAGAAGGAATTACTTTTGAAAGGTAAAAATGAATATAATGAGTTGCAAACAAATCTTTAGATAATCAAGGAATTAGAAAAGCTAAATGGGTACCAATAGAAACAAATAGGGTTGGATAATAAGGTTAAGGAATTGGAAAATTAGTTGCATTCTTATCAACAACAAGGATCATTTTTGGAAAAATTGGCTCAGTTGACCATCATAACAAGAAATAAGAAAACTATAAAACTTATGGAACATATTGACTCCCCAACATCACCAAAAACTACTATTCTAGTTGCCTTTGGGATAAAATTGTGGAACAAAATGGAAGAACTTTCTCAGTCACAACAAGAGTGGAATAGGGAAAGATCAGAAATGATAGTGAAGCATACTAGAGCAATCGAAAAGAACAACTTAGAAATTAAAAGGTTAATGGTAAAAATTGAAGAAATAGTTGATAAGAATGTTCAACTCATGAAATGCAAACCGCTTTCTAGGACCTATACCCTATTCCTATAAAAAACAAATTGAGTTTCCAATTTAGTCAATTAATTAGTGATCTTCCCATTTCATTATCATTGCCAACATTATTTTTAAAATCTTATTAGGAGGCCACACCAAACATGTAGGATCAACTATAGGAATCGTATTTGCATAATCCGGTTATTCCATATGATACTTCCTAGAACCCACTAATTTTTTTGGAGATGTTCAGATATAGGCCTTAGCCTCATTAATCTAAAATGAGCATCAGAGAGGTCAGTTGCGACAACATTATCATGAAAGGGATAAGTCACTTCCCCTCAACATTAGAGAAAAAATAGATGACCCCAATGAGGTAGTTGATGAATGGATTTACTTGGTGGAAAAATCTTGGGTGGAAAAGAAAACCTTGGAATGTAGGGAAAAAATTTATAAAAGATTTCAAGAATTGACATCTAGAATAGGAAGAGAGGCACTCGAGTTCTCCCATGATAGATGGAATGAACTATCTCAGAAATTGAAAAAGAAAGAATCCCATTATATTTTGAACTATGTGGAAAAAGTCATAAGAGTACATAAGCACATCAAATATTCCCTACAACATTAGATTACTTGGTTCCCTCTAAAATTTCATCCTCCCCTTCTCATGCACCCAATTTTGTATTGGACGAGAAGGAAGGAAGCACAAAGGACAACAGAGCAAGCCAAGTGGGAAAGAAGGTTATACTGTAATGCAACTTCTCTGTAGTCCATAGTGGGACAAAATTACACTATAGACTACAAAGAAGTTGCATTACAATATAACCAGAGGTTCTAAATTGCTTGAGGACAAGCAAAAAGCTAAGTTGGGGAGAATGATGAGTCCTAGAATTTTCTTTTTTTCCTTTTTTGAGTTTCATACTTTTCATAATATTTTTTATGGTTTCAAAGACATTACCCATACCTTCCCACTTATTTTAATGATTTAAAGCATCGAGAACGATATATTATATTGATAAATGATTATGTGAATATGTGAATATTTATGAAATTTAATAGAGTTTTATGTTAATTATGGTTATTAATGATGAAAAAATGCCTTTGAATTAAACTAACCCTTGCAGTAAAGGATCTCTCAACCCACAACAAAGGATGTCTGTCAACTCACAACCAAAGGGAATGATCACCTACAACACATACAATATTTTGTAGTTGATGGAGGTAGTGGTCGAAGATTATGGAAATGATTTATTTATAGATCATTCTATTTTCATTAATGTTGCCACCAAATAGAAATAGTCATGAAGGAAATAAGATATTTGTAATAACAGTGGTCATGGCTCGCAATAAGTTTTTCCCTATTAAGCACATATTTAATTATAATAGTCTTATTTAAGATGTAGAGTCCTAATATGATTTTGACACTCTTAACTCCATTAACTTTTCATTACTATTTAAAATAAGACGTAGTCCTCTTCCTATGTTTTTGAGAGAGTCAATAGTTGTTTACAGTTTGTTTTCAATCCAAGAATAATCAAACTCTCTCAATATCTTGTATATATGTTTGATATTGTGAAAGGTCGAGGATATAGTATTCTTGTGTTAAGTTGATTTTAATATAAGTACTATTCATATCAATTTAATACTATGTTCTCATTTTTTGTTCAAATTACAACAAAAATAGATACAATCTTTTCAATGAGTTTATGAGTTCAGATTTAATAAGGATATCATGGGGTTGTAGCAACTCAAGTAAGGGCCACTTGAGGTACTGCAATAATCTATGTAGTTTAGGTTATTAATTACAATAGAATAAATTGCTAAGTTGTATTTCATAGGTTAGAATTAGATTGGATTGTTGACTAGCGATTAATTGCTATTACAATAAGCTACAACATAATTGAGTCATTAAGTCACTATCATCACAACGGTAGTTACCCGTAGCAAATTTATTATTTAGTTTAATTAGATTTGCTTCCAGATAAAATTTATTTTAGTCAAGTTGTTTTCAATTAGTTTTTCTTTTGTTACTCTTCTATACACAACTGATTAGGATGATTTAGGATTCTTAGTTGCACATGCAATGCCAAAATCATCCAAGAATTATGATTCCCTGGCTGATAAATTAAATGTAGCACCTCTAGGATAATGAATTGCTTAATAAGGGATTTGTTGGTACATTACATTGAATGTATGCATTGTCTACATAAATTTATTGAGCATAGATGGAGCTATACAACTATCCATTGGGATATTCTACAAAATTATCTCTTATTTTTCCCAACTCCTAAAAATTTTCTTATATTTGAAGCAAACACAATGTTACAAAAAAACTATTTCATTTAGTATAAGGGTGCTAAGAGTGGTAATTTATTTTTCATACCTCATGGAGCTTAATAGATAGTACCAAAATTCTTAGGTGGACTAGTTAATGCTATTGGAGGTGTCATTTTGGAACCCATGCATCTTGATTGTTATGAGCTACATCGATTCAACAAAGTCTCTTAACAACCTTGAGACAAAAGTGGAAAATTTTCATTTGACTATTCTCGCAAACCATATCACTTAAATAAATGATCCATCTAAACCTAAAATCAGGCATCAATTCAATATGCAAAATATTATTTCCCAAAACTCTTGATAGTTTTCTTACTATGGTGATAAGCATGATGTTGTAAAATTTATTAGTTTGCTTTAGTGTGAGAGTGGTAAGAGCAATATTTTATGTTTCACATCTTCTAGAATCAAATAAAAGTTCCAATATATTTGGGTGGATTTTTTAATGTTACTAGAGGAATCATTTCACTTCCCATACATCCCAATCCTTTTGGGCTACATTAGTTTGGAAAATTCTCTTAAGAGTCCTAAGACCAAAACAGTACCAAAATTTGAGGTGACTCTTCTCTCATATTGTGGAACCTATGAATGTTTTAGTTAAACCTAAAATTTAGAATCAGATCAATCTACAAAATCCTCTCATTGTTTCCCCCAACTCCTAATATTTTTTCTTATATTGACAACAAATGTAATATTGTAAAAAGCATTAGTTTTGTTCAAAGTTAGGGTGCTAAGAGTAATATTTTTCATTTTGCACCTCATGGAACTAAAAAATAATGTCATAAAATATGATTAGATTGGTTCATGCTCATATAGGATTACTTTTTATACCCATGTATCATGATCCTTTTGGGATACATCAATTTGGTAATATTTCTTAAGGGCCCCGAGATCCAAAAGTGTTAAACTTTGGTGCAATGGTTGTATTAGACTATAAAACCTATACATGTTCTATCTAAACCTAAAAAATAGAAATTTATTCAATATACAAAATCCTATCTTAGTTTCCCCAAATTTTGAATGGTTTCCTTAGAGTGGCGATGAACACAATTATAGAAGTGGCACCTTTCTTCAATGTAAGGGTGCTAAGAGTGATCTTTTGTGTTTTGCATCTATTGACACTAAACACATAGTTACAACATATCAAAGTAGGCTAGTTAATGTTATTAGAGGCATCATTTTACTTCCCATTCATCTAAATAATTATAGGATATGTTAGTATGAAAAAATATTAAGACCCCTAAAACCAAAAAAGTGCTTAACTTTGATGCGATTTTTGTTTCATATTCTAGCAAATAAAAATATTTCATTTTAATATATAGTTATGAATTAGATTAATCTACAAAATCCTCTCTTTGTTTCTTAGAAATATTGATAGTTTTCTTCTAATGGTGATAGCGTAATATTGTAAAAATAATCAATTTTGCTTCAATGTTAGGGTCTCGAGGGTGTTATTTAGAAATCCACACCTCATGGAACTTAATTGATATTGCCAACACATCCAAGTGGGCTAGTTATTTTTGCTAGAGGAATCATTTTTATAACCATACATCTTGATCATTCTAGGATACATTGGTCCAATAATGTCTCTTAAGAGACCTAAGAGCAAAAAATTATCAAATTTTGATGAGAATATTCTTGCAATTTATATCACATATGAATATTTTATTTAATATTATAGATGGACATTAGGTCAATCTAAAAACACTCTCTTAATTTCCTAACTCCTAATATTTTTCTTGCAACGATAGAAAATACAACATTTGAAAAAGTTTTAGTTTGCTTTAACATTATAGTCTCAAGTGTGTTATCTTGTAATCAACACCTCATGACATTGAATTGATAGCACCAACATGTCTAGGTGGGATGGAATATATTACAAGAGGAATAATTTAATTGCCTAGGACTCATGATACTTTCAAGATACATTAGGTTGATGATATCTCTTAAGATTTCAAAGAGAAAAAGTTGATCAAACTTTGATGGGAATATTCTTGTAATCCATAATAGCTATGAATGTTCCATCTAAATGTATAGCTAGCCATTGGATCACTAAAAAAGCCTCTCTTGACTCTCCCAACTCCTAACAATTTTCTCACTTGCAACAAGCATACTGTTACAAAAACTATTTGATTACTTCAACGTTATGGTCTCAATAGTGCTATCTTACAATTTACATGTCATGGCACATGGTTTTTGGTGAAATTAAAGCTTAATGAATCACAATGGGAAGAACTTAATAGTTTCAAAGCCTATATATGGTCAAATAAATAAAAAGATATAATCTTTCATAGTCTGCATACATCCTTTACTATACAAAACAAGTATTGGAAAATAAGACAATGCTTCTAGCTAGTTGGATCTAACATTAGCAATGTTGTTGATGTAGTAGTAAATCCTAATGATGGTGTGAAGAATGAATTAATTATTTACATGCTTTCACTTTAATATATATATATATATTTTTGAACAAAAGGCTATAAGTTTATAATATATTAATATGTATGAAATTTTAGTTACAAGGATGCCAAATAAGTTTGACATTGGCTGAGATGACTACCTTTTTCCCTAATTTCAATTTTTTTGCCTTAGACAACCATGGAAAAAATTCTATTACATAGTTATCCCACATACTTGGAGCAAAAAATGGTTGCAAGTCTACAGTATTAGATTTTTTCCTTCCATCTGCCTATCACAAAACAAAGATAATACTTCCTATATATATTAGACTATATAAGCATATCATCATTTATACTTTCACCATCTACAAAAAATGACATTACTGATTTTCTCCTCCAACTAAAGGGCATTGCACTGAGTTTTCACCAATTTCTTCAAGAGCAACATCATTAGCTTGGTTGGTTGATTATGAGTGAACCATGACATTGATATTAGGAACAAGGTGAGGAAACTTTTGCTAATTTTTAGGAACACACTCGTGAGTTAAGAGTATGGCTATTGCATGGTACTTTCTTTTAAACTTGCTGATTTTATCATCTCCCAACTCAAAATGATATTTAGCAAGATCTCTATACAGATGTCCAAAACAATCTAGTTTAATTGACATCTTAAATGCTTCAAGGAGTTCTACATATTTATGCTTGTGAATCAGGCAGTGTCTTGGAAAGAGTCCTCTTAAATATGCTTCACCATTCCACATATCATATGCTTGAACACTTTGAAGAAAAGCATTATTCTCCATAAACACTACATTAACTGTCTTTATTGCAATGCTTAGGACCATTTGATAATCATTCACCAAGTCAAGCAAATTTGAGATAATGATTGAAACCAGATTGGAAGGGAAAATTATCCTCTAAGTTTGCGGGCATATAATTTCCTCACCAATTATAGACTTTATACAGCTGAAGATAGATGAGCAACTTACCTTGAACGCTTGTTGCAACTGCTCCTTTTCTATAGTTCTTGAAAATGGTAGCTCCCATGGTTGCACATGAAATCTTGCCCTATAATTCCTCGAAAGATACTCCATCTCAATAGAGAACCAACTTAACCAACTTAAAGAATGTCCTACCAACTAGTATGTTGAACACAAGTCTCAGACAACACCAGGTGAAGGAATTGAAGACCCAAAATTTGCTTGAAAGCACCATCCTTACCAAGCACAACTAAACGACAACACAAAACAATTGATCGGCAGCATAAAATACCCCACGAATTGTATGAGAATGCATTCTATAAAAGCCACAACATGAGACTAGGAGAAGGCAAAACATTGAGATAAATGTCACAAATTACCACTCAACCAGTGCCTCTATAAATAGCAAAACTGACCCATATAATTATTCCACACGATAGACTCAAGCTTTGAAAGACTTGAGCGAAAAATACAATAGATTATCTTTTCATTAGAAAACATGCTTGAATTGAGTATGCAGGACTGCAAAGTCCTTTCGTAATAAACCTTCCAGTACTGAATAAGCTTAAGGTTGACACCTCATGCTTAAAAGGTTAGCTCCTTATTATGAGTTATAAACCTCCGTACCTTTTCCCTGCACAATAAAACACACATTAGTATTTTAAAAAGAGCTTAATCCTTTATGCACTTGAGATAAATTTTCCCATGCTCCAAATCTTTCGATTAATACCAAGCTCCCCTAAAGTGTATACTCTAAAACTAATGTTAAATACGTTGTTCTGTTGAAACACATGGAACCTGACATATATGTTTGTGCGACCTTACGAAGAATAAAAACAATCCTTTGCTTTTTGGATTCTGTACTAAATCCCATTGCTATCCCCGCTGCTAAATTATATGAGCAAGCATTAATCCAATTTAGGTAGACCCACTTGAATCAGCTTGTATCTATGCTCGCTTAAAAAGATAATGCGGGTACAACATATTCGTCCTTAAGCATATGAATCAAACCAAAAAAGGATTGATAACATCACTTACAATCATTTCACACAATCCATGACACATGTGAATGACTAACTGATAAAATCGTGCTTGCATAGTTGGCCTAACCTTGCAACCTTATGTGATAGCTTTCCACAATCCCCTGCCACATCATATCCTGTATAATTCACCCGCCACTTAAGACCCATACTTGCTCCATCATAGCAACCAATTCTTGAATGCTTTCAAATTTTTTTTTACATAAACTAACAATATGCATTACATCTTCTTCTGATTGATCACATCATAGATTGACAAGAAAAACTGTCAAGTCCTTAACCCCTGCACTAACTTGAATAGCTAAACAATTTATCAAATAAAAGCTATTCACAACCAAATTTAGCTAACCCAGCTTAGAGCAATGTGTAAGCAATTCATGACCGAATTTAGCTAACCCAACATAGAGCAAATGAACCTTAATGCACATCCTGCCACGAAGCATACATTTATTGATATCCTGTGAACTTATCCCTCCAAAATACCTTGCCTTTAATGCTCACATTTATCATTTTCATCAATAAATTTATAAAAAATGAAAAATCAATTTTATATTATGCACCTAGAATACCCCCATCTTTTACCAATATCTCTTGTAATTTAGGATGAAACTTGCCTGATACAACTATAAGTGTAATTTCATTTTCTGATTGTTCACAACCTAGATTAGCCAAAAAATCTGCCATGGTGTTCCCTTCTCTATAAATATGAAGAATCTGATATTGCCCTATTTTGTCTAGCAATGCCCAAATCTGCTTGACTATATACCCCAACCTCCAGTTTACAATCTTATACTCCCGACATGCATTTAACAAGATCAACGAGTCACCTTCTATTTGAATTTTGTCAAGCTTAAAAATGCTTGCTAATTTTAGACCTTGCAATAATACTTGTGCCTCTGCTACATTATTAGAACCATATTCCAACTTGAAAGACTTTGCGCAAAGTACCATTCCTTTATAATCCTTGATGATCACCCCTGCTCCAAAAGATCTTGGATTTCCCTTAGCCGCTCCATCTGTATTTAGCTTGAACATACCAAATGGTGGAAGATTCCATTTTATGTTTGCTTTGTCTACCTTTTGAACTAATTTATGTAAACTCCCTTTGAATGGAAGGCTGAGAAGAGGCCAAGACAACATCAACTTTGAATCCCAATCAGTAAAAACTGATCCAATATGCTTTACTTTTTGCACATACCCATTTACTATTTCATAAATTGATTGCTCTAAAGAACTTAAGATCTGATTGAGATCAAGTTTCACTTTTCTAAAAATGCATCTATTTCTTGCCCACCATATAGCCCAAACCACCTATGCAGAAATAATACTCCAAATTCTTGCAAAAAATGAGTTTTGATAAAGCCTTGGCCAACTTGAAAAAACCTTCCAAATAGTATCTAGAAATGATGATTGCCAATGCATTTTGCTTACTATGAACATCCAACATGAATGTGCTATTGGGCATAACAGAAATAGATGATTAACATCTTCAAATTCTAGATCACAAAGAACATATTTAAAAGGCACAACTATCCCCAGTTTTGCAAGCTTATCACTTGTCAAAATTTTGTTTTTGATGGCTAACCATGAAAAACAACCAGCTTTAGGAAAAATCATTGAGCTCCAACAAAATTTATACGCTCTTTGTACCACTACATGTGAACCATCTTGTGATATTGACTTATAGCCCTCCTTCACTTTATAAGACCTTGATTTTGACTTTGCCCATATTATCCTATCATTTCCAGTTGATTGGAAAAAAACCCGAGCTTGAAGAATAAATTGTAGTAACCTCTTATGTTCATTATTGATTGGTAGCTCTGAAAAATCCTTCCATTGTACATTACCAGTGAGAACATCTACTTGGTGAATGTACTCCTTAACCCTTGTCCCCCATCTATTTGGTAACAAGATT
This sequence comes from Sequoia sempervirens, assembly GCA_007258455.2. NCBI lineage: Eukaryota > Viridiplantae > Streptophyta > Pinopsida > Cupressales > Cupressaceae > Sequoia > Sequoia sempervirens. The sequence goes on along the minus strand of VDFB02373365.1, from coordinate 170,646,146 downwards.
TTTGTACTTTGAAAATCATGAAGTGAATTTATAATTGGACAACCATTCCAGGAATCCTTCCAGAAATGCGCCTCATTACAATTATTCACTTCCCATGTTAAATGCAGAACAATGATTTTCCTACATGAAACTAAAAAATTCCATATTGCAGACCCTACAGGTGGATTTGAAACTATAAGAATTCTTGATAGGCTAAAATTATCCAAGTACTTATGTTGCATGAGCTTGCACCATTTCAATTGGAGCTTTGTATACATACGTCGTACAATTTGAGCACCTAATGCCAAATTTCTTTCCACCATATTGTGAAGTCCTGCTCCTCTTAATTTCTCTAAGCACATTGTTTCAAAAGAGATTAAAGGTATTTTTTTCTTACTATCCAAATTACCAGTCCATAGAAAATTTCTAATCAGCTTTTGAATTTGAACTATAATGGATTTAGGAGCTTTTAAAACTGACATATAATAATTTGGAATCGTGGATAACATAGTTTTCACCATCAAAATTCTCACTGATAAAGATAACCATCTCCCTTTCCAAGATAATATTTTTGCTTGTATGCTTTGGATAATTTTTTGCCAATAAGATATCTTATTTTGGCCTGCAAAGAAAGGAATACAAAGATATTTGCAAGGAAGTTGTGCTTGTTGAAAACCTAACAGCTTCACAATCTATTTCTCAATAACAAATTTTGTATTGAACGCATATACTTTTGATTTTCCCTCATTTATTTTTGTCTTGAAGCACAAGTATATTTATCCAAAACTAATTTTATGTGCAAAGCTTCTGATACTACAACTTTGCCAAAAAGCAATGTATCATCAACAAAAAGAGAATGTTTTGTTGTTATATTTGTATTTGGTATACAAATTCCTTGAATAATTCCCTTATCATGAGCTTTATGGATTGACCTACTCAAAGCCTCCGCTAAAATAATGAACAAAAATGGTGAAAGTGGATCACCTTGTCGTACCCCTTGAGTTGATCCAAAAAAGCCAGCTATTGAACCATTTAGCAACATTGAAAATTTGGCACCTGACAGACACGACATAATCCACTTACACAAATTAGGGGAAAAACCAAATTTCAATAACACTTGCTTCAAAAAAGACCAGTCTACCCTATCATATGCTTTCTACACATCCAGCTTTATTATCATGGAAGACATTTTATTTAGAGCAATGGAGTGCAAAACTTCATGAGCAACAATTGCTCATTTTGTTGTCTCTTTGCTAGGAACAAAACCACCCTGCTCTTCTGATATGATTGTAGAAACAAGAGGATGTAATCGTAAATAAATGGCCTTTGTAAAAAATTTATAAATAGTGTTACAGAGGTGAAATAGGCTAAAATTCTGAGAAAGTATTTGGAGAAGCTAACTTTGGAATGATTACAATATTAGTTACATTGAACTTCTTTAACATGCCACTTGATTTTCTTGACTCCCCCAAAGCATTTAGAATATCAACCCCAATGAAATCCCAACATTTCTGATAAAAGATGGCAGTAAAACCATCAGGGCTTGGGGCTTTATCGGGTGGCATGGAAAATACAACTTCCTTAACTTCTTTTAATGAAAAAGGATCCAACAACCTATCATTATCTTCCTGAGAAACCAACTTTGGGATAACCTGAAGAAGTTCTTATCTTTCCCTTACCAACTATACATTGTCATCCTTATTAGCAGATAACAAAGATGAGAAAAATTTGATGCCTTCATTCTATATATCTTCCTCCTTTGTTATAAAAACACCTGACACACTATCATGAATCGAGAAGATAGTATTTTTTGCTTTCTTGATTTGAGATAAAATATGAAAAAAAATTGTATTCCTATCCCCATCTTTTAACCATAGTTCTCTTGATTTCTTCCACCAGTAGACTTCCTCTCTCAAAAGCAATTCCTTCCATTCCTCTTGCAATTGTCTTTGCTCATAAAATAGAACACTATTTAAGCCATTAGTAATAATGCTTTCATTTATTCTGAAAGCCTTTTGTACACCAAATCTTTCTACACAAAAATATTCTCACACTTGTTGATTCCAAAGTTTTAAATGCTGCTTAATATGATCCAACTTCTTGCTCAGCTGAAATATTCTAGACCCTTGAAAAAAAGGTGCATTCAACCACCATTGCTTTAACAAATTAATAAGTTGCGGGTGCCTAAACCACATAGCCTCAAACTTAAAAGAGGATTGAAACTTTGAATTTACTTTTTTTGGAATCAAATCTAAAGAAATTGCAAAATGATTTGAGGCAACAAAAGGAATTTTTTTTTTATGTTAAATCATATTCACTTACTATCTAGTTCAGAGAAGTTAGAAAGCTATCTAACCTTTCCGAAAATTGAAGAAATTTTTTCCTCCTATTTGTCCATGTAAACCTCCCATTTGGTAGAATTATATCAACAAGAGCATTATCTTGTATAAAAGCGGCAAAGTCTTCCATATCCTTTTTAGGTGGACATATACCACCTTTTTTCTCTAATAAACATGTTATTGGGTGATCCCATAATAGTGGTTTACAATTTTTGGCCAAATTGGACACTGAAATATTTTTTTTAACTAAATCTTCACTTTCGAGAAACCGTGAGGAATTTGAAAATGATGCAAACTAGAGTTTCGTGATATTTTGTCTGTAGATTCTAAATATATTTTTTCTAAATTTTGGAACTATATTGCACTTCTTTTTCCATCTCCCTCCAAAACTTTTTGAAAACAACATTTTTAAAAAGTGACCACCAATAACGCATAACTTTTTTTCCATGAAGGATAAAATTATAATTCTTTCAAATTTAGATTTGTAACTCCAATATCAAGTGCTTCCACTTGGTTAGATAGTTTTTTATTTAATATTTTTTCTTTAATCAATTTTCGAAGTCAAACCAATTACAATTCAGACATAGCATGACCGTATAATGCGTAACTTTTTTTGTATGTATCAAAATTTAATTTTCTTCTATTGGATCAAGGACTTATATCAACACTCATATTTTTAATTTTTTTTTGATAATCTATTATTTTACATGTAGAGAGCTTGATTTTCGGTGATTCACAATAAATAAAAATAAATATAATAATCAAATTAAATTTTATTAAAATTATACTTTTTTGGAAGCTTATAATAGGGACTACATACTTAAAAAAATAAAATTAAATGAATTCATTTGATCCCCCAAAAGGTAAATCAAAAGTGGTTTTTTATCAACATTTTGATAGGTGTAAAGGAGACCAATAGGTATGGTTTAAAACTAGTGGGGTTCTATCAAGGGGGTTTGGTCTAAGGTGGTTTGATCAAACCCTCTTCAATTGGAATCTAAATGGAACTTAAGGCTTAAATCATTATATTTTCTAAAATATGTGATTTCACAAAATTCTCCCAAAATTGTAAACCACTATTGTGGTAATATTGCATTGAAATCACTAACTTTGTCTTGACCCAGGATCCAAATTTTGTTCCCCACAACAACTTCTTGTGAACAATTTAGGCCATATACATTCAACAACCAAAGATAAATCAAAGTGAGTAATTTGCATTAATTTATGCTCACAAATAACCTTGAGCTAATACTTACTAACTTAGCATTCCATAATATAATTAGACCTCTTGAAGCTCCTTGTGATGGCGAATAAAAATAGTTCCACTTGTTCCACTTCTTACTAAAAGATCCAAAAGTCTCATCTAAAATTTTAGTTTCTTGAAGAACTACTACATCTATGCTACAAGCATCCAACTGTTGCTTGACTTGGACCCTTTTGTCAAGGGAATTTATGCCTCTGGCATTCTAAGATATTATCCTCATTGCATCCTAGGAGAGCAACATGCTCTCCTTGGCCTTTTTTGTTTGTCACCTCCTCCCATTTTGCCATCTAATGTAGACTAGATTCTTGTCGTAATTTCCTCTTACAAATTAGTAGCTAAAGATTTCCGCCCTCTATTGGTAGGTGATTTTTTACTCGTAGGAGACATTGAGGACTAAGAAATTGATAATGAACCTAAACCATTTAACAATTCCCCTTCCCCAAATACTTAAGAAGCAATAACATCTATCAACTGTTCACCTACAAAAAATAAAGCTTCATCAACAAATTTCTCAAACTCCACATCAGAGGGTAAATTAGAAGGATGTGAATAAATAGAGCCTTCTAAAACTTGTTGAGGCTGCAAGATGTTACTTCCCTCTTCCTCCTGAATGCCAAAAACATTGAACATTTCTTCACATTGATTTGACAACCCCAAAGTTAGCATTGAAGCACATTGATTCAGTTGTTGAAAACTAACAATCTTAATCTCAGGGACCAAAATATTAAGAGAATGAAGAAAAATGTTGATGGGGGACAATAAAATCTTATCCCAACCAAATGCAAAGGACACAGAGATAGGCTTACTTTGTGTACATGTAAACCTCATGAAATTCCTTGAATTCTTGAAACCAACAAGAGTTGAATGCCTGCCCTTACTTTCCAGACCTAAAAGAGATCTGCCCTGAACACATTCTACTTCGTCAGAGTAAGATTCTGACAAAAAACTAGCTTCACCTTGATATATCTCTAACAAAGAACCACAATGAAGACACCCAACTGTTTTCAAGACTAAAATTTTTGAGGCCCCCATCTGGTGTAACACATTGCCACTAGATCCTTTATATATAATCTTTGTGATTAATACATTAAAATTATGATCCCACTTATAACTGATATCCAATTCCTTAGACAAAGAGGATAAATCAACATTTTGCACAAAATCCTTAGCAGGAGTAGAAAAAGCAACTATTGATTTGTCACTCAGAGAAGAAAAAGAACCTTTGGAGGAAAATCACCTACCTCTTCCATGTTCACTACCGACTCCACCTCACACTTACTTGACTGATGAACTGGTAAATGACAATGAAAACAAATTTTCTTTAGATCCTCAAAAACCACCTTCTGTTTCAACAAACCATAGATTGATTTGATGTTGACTACTGCTGGAAGATTTTTTGTGACATCAATAAGAAGACAAAACCTAATAGGCAGGGAAGGGTTGGAAAATAACTACAAATATTGATGAAGATAAATGCTTAACTAATTACCTAGAGTTTTAATAATGCGATGCTTTTTGTACTCAAGCGACAACCCTTGTAATTGAACCCAAAAAGGAATGAACTTGACCATAGACTGAGAGAGACTAAAATTTGGAGTCCATAAAGAAGTAAATAGACCATGGCCCTCACAAATCCAAGACTTGTTTCTATAAATAGCATTCCTAAAATCTTAATCAGAAAATAAGGCCACAAAAAACCCTTCCCCCTTATCTAAGTAGAAAACTTGATTAGATCCCTCCCGAGTTTGAAAATCCACCATTGCAAAAAAGCAAGATTTGGAGAAAATTTCCAAAACTTATAGGTGAGTGCCACCTCTTATAGATCCTTGATTTTTGGTTGTAGCATTGTATCCCTAAGAGTAACATTTACTTGATCATCTGAAACTCTACTCTATTTCCTTTGCTATTTACGAACCCAAACCTTGTCTTGTATCCCGAAACATTAACATTCCCATTAGAACGAGAGCTATGTGCATTCTGCACACTACACACAAAATCGACAACACCTTTAAACTTATGATCCAATAAAACCCTCTTATTAATGTTAATATTATTAGGAAAAGTCAGGGGAGACCAACCAAATCACTTTTGAATAGAAGATTTTGGGCAAGAAACATGTATGTTAGGGAAACTGGTAGGACACGGGAAAGATGATTTTGGATTGAAGGAAGCTCCAGTTTTAATGGGTATATTATTAGGGAAAGAAGTCAGAGTGCAAGAATCAACAACTACCTCAGACCAAAGCCTGGTAGGAGAAGTAGCTTTACCACTGACTTCCAAATCTGATAGACAAATATCAAATAGAGGTTGTATATCCCGAACAAGTGATTTTCTGAACCGTTGGGGTGGAAAAGGATCAAACTCCTGATAATAAGAGGCTAATCAAGGCCAACAAACACCATTAAACCCCTGCTAAAAACCAAAAACCATCCATTGGACTCCATTGAAGCCTAAAAAATTTACAAAATAGGATACATTTTTCAAAAAAGTCTTGTTAGCGCTACAAGACGCGTTTTGAAGATTGCAAACCATATTTTTCAATTTGGCTCCCTCAAGGAATGAGATTTTCACTTTAATAATATTAATAAGTGATTTTTTTAGTCAATTCCTTTTCGCTTAGGCCTTAGTTGAAAATATGATCACTACAACAAAATTTTGGACTAGAGGAAATGAAATTCTAAGACTTGATGGTAACAATACTTCTAAGGATAGGAAAATAATGAATTTGAGAAAATAAAAAAATAAAAAAGATACAACAAATCTTTTTTCCTTGATGAATACATGTAGATAAGGTATTAATGTATAGGTGCTAGCAAAGAATCATATTACGGTCACTATTAATAATGAAAATAATATTAAGTTTGAAGTGAACATTAAACCATCTAACATATTTACACTCAATCTTGATAATGAATAATATTAAGCCTTGTTATTCAAACCATTTAATCTATGAATACATACAACACACACACATATAAAACCATGAAGGAATACATAATGTCATGAAAATTCCATATAGTGTCATAAGGTCTATAATGTCATATAATTGTATGATGGATATTTTAAAAAGCCATATAGGTAGAAAATGATATCTATCAATAAAATATAAATATATGCATAGAAATACATATAGGCATATGATAATATACATCAACAAATTAGAAATATATGTCTATATGTCATAGAGGCATAAAAAAAAATATCTATACATAAATACTACAGAGTCCCATTGAACAATTGACCTCTCTTGGCCTACCAAGAAGACAAAGAACCAATCTCATAATTGACAACTAGCATTTTTTGATCAAATCTCTTACACTCAAGAGTAGATTGCAACTCCACCTATTAATATAAATAAATAATATATCTAAACTCATATACAAAACACAACAAATAAAATCACATAAATAAATAATCAAATTGCAATTTGATAATCTTTCTCAATTATCCTTTGCTTCTCATTATCCATCCAAGGGGTGGGTGTATTAATTGGAGTTCTCACTTTCTCTTATATGAAAATCATGACGAACCAATTTAGAGAAAATAAGAATGTTATTTTTTTACAATAATTTATAAGAAATTTATAATAATTTGATATTTTCATAACCAACTGATATAATGTGCTTATAGTAATTTTTTGGTGGTTTTCCAGGCTTCGTTAAGCCTATATATTGGAGGCATGGGATAGAGGATGGATAAAAGGTATTTTGGTAAGGTTATGTTACCAATTTTCCATTGGAGGAAGAGGATACTGATCTACTCGTTAAGATAAGAGGCTGATATTGTATTGGGCCTATTTATTATTGAATAATACATTGGTTTGGTGCTTTGGAGGCTAGGATTTTTTGAAAGGGGTTTCCCACACTATATCAATGTCATTGTACTCTTGCGGTTATTTCTATTTTTCTCATTCTTCCTTTTCTAAGTGTAGCTTACATGCTATAATGTTGCTAAAGTTTTTGTAGATTTGATTATTGTGATATTCTCCTTAAAGGGTTAATATGGGAATACCTACAAGCTTAATCATTACGTTTGGTTTTTAATTTAATTGTTAAGGTATTTGTAGGTACTTTTCTTCACAATCCTTTAGCAACCACAAACTTTCCTCTCACCAACCTACAAATAGACTTATCAAATATCACATGCAATACAAAGTCATTCACATTGGATAAATAAATCAAATTTATTACAAGTCCTAGAATATGTAGAACAATAATAAGTTTTTTAACCTCCCATCACTGAAAGACATCTGCACGTTCTCACAACTAGCAATTCGATGCACATTATTATCAACTATCTACACTTCTCCTTCATCATAATGATGGTTGAAAGAGAACCACTCCTTATGAAGAGTCATGATACAAATACAAATCATTTGACCAAGATTATTTATAAATAATATTATGAGAAATAAATAAAGCTTAGAATTCACCATCATCAAAGGATTTTTGATGGAGTCATAATTCTTCTTCTTATTTATATAATCCTTAACATTCCCTTGTTTTCCATAGTTCCAACACTTTACTTTGTTCTTTCCTAGGGTATTAGAATAAAATTGAGACTTAGACTTCTCAGTAGGCTTCTTTTTATCCCCTTTAAACCCTCCTTCATCCTTGGGCCTTCATTGAACATGCAATGCATATTTTGAGCCCTCATCCATATATTTTATCCTAATTTCCTTTATAAGCAAGGTAGCAACAAGGGCATCCATTCTAGGATCTATTATCGAACCACCCATAACAACAATTAGATTTTCCAACAATTTAGGAAAATAGAAAAGTAGTAGATTACACTTGTCCTCCTCATCAAGCTTAACACAAATGGATCCTAAATAACTTAGGATTAAAATGCATTCAAATACTTTGCTATATAGTCCCCTTATTTTATTTTAATGTGTATAATTTTATTTACTAGACTCTTTGTTTGGTAGATATCATCAATTCTTCTCTATATGAGATATGTGGTAGCATCCTCAAAGACATTTAATAGTACATAATTTGCAAGACATAGCCAAATGGTGCTTCATGTCTTTTTATATAGTATCTTCCAATCATCATTAAACATACTTTTTGGTTTATCCTTGTTTAGAATTACTCTCCATTGATCTCTCTCTTTAAGGAGATCCTCCATTTTAAGTTTCCAAATTTCATAATTGGTAACATTAAATTTCTCAATCTTTGATCGAGATGTACTTGCTATGACTTTTAGTACACACACAAATCTACAAATACATAGTAAAATTCTCCCACTACAACACAAAAAATATAACACATAATATTGGATGTATATGGATAAACCCTTGTGAAATAATTCCACCATTTCAAAGAGAGCACACGTACATGTATTAATCTCCAACACAAGAATCCATATACAATAAACTTCTTCCTTCAACCTAACAACAATTTGGAAACACCTATGTACCTAGAATAACTCATAAAAACTCTATCCAATGCATATAATCTATTGAGAAGAGTTGAGACGAAACCATGAGTAGATTCCTAAAACCATGACCACCCAAAACCATGACATGGAAAAAACCTAACACTCCCATGTGACTAATCAATGCATGCATGAACATAAAACATAAATACTCAAGCATCTTTGAACCAAGTGAAGAGTGGGCACAAATCCACAAAAGTAGCACTCCATTATACTCTAAATTATCCTTGTTGAACCTACTTGACATGCAAAGATTCTCCACTCCTTCACCTAGATTCTAAGATTTAGAGAGTGGTGTAAATGAAGTCAAGTCAATTGTAACCACCATCATGATTCCCCACCTCCCTCTTCAATGCCATTACAACTAACAATCACAAGTTACAAGGAGAATAATTAAATAACAATATCCCAAAATTACTTATATGGGCATCCAAGAACCCATTCCCAGATGTTGGGAGATTCAGCATTAGACATTAGGATTGTATTTTATGATTTCTTTTGGTTTTAACTAGGATTTTCATTAAATATCATACTTTCCTAATATTATGCAAATCATTTATTTATGAACATGTTATGAAACATGTCAACTAATTGTGTAGGTTTTTTTATAGTAAGTAAATTTGCAGGTTCATTTGTAAACCTTTGCTTGTTTAAAATGAGCATCATGGTCACAATCCTTAGTGTTCTCAATATGAATAGTACAATAAATATCAATATCATTAGGATAGGTAGCCATATTAGGGTTTAGATGAGCACTCCTCAAAGGAAGATTAGGATCTTGAGTAGATCATGACATAAATAAGAGATAAGAGAATAATCTAAAAAATGTACTTTTAGATTAATAAAAAATAGAGGTATATTAATCAAAAAATTGAATCCTTGATGTGATAGCCAAGGGTGGGTAGGATATTTGAAAGAGATACAAATAAAGCTAAAAAACCCTAATAGAAAAAAAGATATAACTATGTAAATACAATGAAACACAATAGTAAAAGGATAATCAAATTTTGAAATAAGATAAAAATTAAAAAATTGTAGATTCAAAAACTCTAACATGAATGAGATACCTAGAAGGAAAATAAGGTTGCATAAGATCAATTGAGTTCACAAAAAATGTGAAGGAAAATAAACTTTCTTTAAACTTGGTCTAGGCTTATCAAATGAAATGCTTATAATTCAACATAAATCAACCAAGACCAATTAATGCGGTTGTGGGCACATGTGATTTTAAATTAAATTATTATAATAAATTAAATACATCAAATAAGGTTACTTATCTTGATGATTATAGATGAATATTATGAATTTTGACTTCTCAGTTCTAGTAATGGTATCTCTTTGTTTGCACAATGCCCTATATTCTAAATTGATTTTACATTCTATCCTAGGTTGAATAAGTGCCTTTAGGTGTTTCCACATCCATAGATGTATCCTTTTTCTACATGTATTTGATCTCCTCGACTTTGTGCTCTTGCTCTCTACTTTGTTGAATTTACCCTAATTTTCTCTACCTTTTGTTAAGCTTTGAAGATTAGAGGTGTTTAGAAATACATTTAGTGGTCCAGTGTTATTATTTTTCTAGGGAATATTATTTGTAGGTCAACCCCCCAAAACTTATGCAAATGATCAACAAACAATAAGCAATGTCCTAGAATGAGTATGTAGATCATGATTCATTTTAATGTAATGAATTAAAGTGTTCTATTATAGATGATTTCTCCTTAAATTATTCTAAGACGGGAGAGGATATTTGAATATGTGCAAATATGAGACAGTGTCTAAATGAATCTATATGCATGCCTTTAAATGCAAGCACATATCAGTAAATCACACAAACACGCGTTCAATCATAATGACTAGTAGAATAGGTGGAAGTAAAAAAATTGAATTCAAATTTTTGAAAATTAGGGGTTAGATCCATGGACACATGGTCAAACCCATGATTATGAAAATGACCTTGGATAATAGAACAATGAAATCTATATAAGGAATGTGTGTCTCATAATTGTAGTTGCAATAAATGTGATTTTATATATGGAGATGTGCACAAATGAATAAAGTGCAAATAAATGCATGGGAGCATGTGTATGAGGATATTGAAGACTAGGGAATGATCATAACTTGCACAAGATTACACCATTTTTTGATATATAAATATACTAAGTCATTTTCTAAAAAATGGGCATAAAACTAGACGACAATTAGCATGGGTATGTAAATTTCACCATTATAACAAGCTTTGTGTATATTGCCTTTAGTGAAAAGATTAACAAGGTATTGAGAAGTATTTTTTAATATTATAAACATAACATACACATACATGACTATATTTTTGTTTAATGGAACTTGTATTAGCACTATAACATTAAAAATATCTAGTTTGACAATCACTTGCACTCAAAGGTTATATAAGAAATGGTACAATTCCCAAATGAAAGTCAAATTTAATTTATTATGTAGGTTCCAATGTCAAACCATCGGTAATAAGTACACACATAATAGGTACACATGGGTGTGATCTCATATAATACAATAAGAAAATATAGGTTCATGTTTTAGAAAATTCCAACTACCAATATCTTGTAACAAGGCATGAGAATGTAGGCTACACATACAAGTTAGCTACCCATGAGAGGAACATGAACAATCAATAGGCATCAAATCATTTCAAATCTATTCTATATGTTGTGGACTAGACAAATATCCTTAATAGCCAATTGTCATCACTTAGAAATAAGCATATGTAATGGTTATTGCCAAACAATGTTTGTGCTTTATGAATGCTTCCATATTTTACATACATGTCTAATAGGTTTCTCTTTTTATTCTAGATAAGTTTATTCCATTTACTTCCTTATCAACCATTCACATTGCTCTTATTCAATGCCAATCATCACTTTTTGAATGTTTAAGGAACTTTGACTACTATTAAATTTTGTTAACCTTAATCAACAGCTAAAATAATTTGAATCATTATTTGTATTGACGAGTTATAACAAGTTATGCTATTCCAATGATTTTAACAAAATAGAAATGGTGATTATTGCCTCAATCAGATTGCTCTATTCTATCTCTTGAATGACTTTTATTAAATAAATGTCATGAAATCTAATAACTTGTGCTTAATCTAATATCATAGATCTCAAAATTATTCAATCATTTTTCCCTCTTGCATTCCCATCCCTTTTTGACACTTTGTTACATATGTTTAATTCTTAGTTCAACAACCTCCATTCACCATGGTCGTAAACTTTTGCATCGCATGGCTATGGTTTCTTCTTAGACAAGAAAAAAAAGAATAAAGAGATTCACTCTCTAACTCTAGAAAGAATTTATAGATATCAATATAATGAATTCAAATGGAGCTCAAAGTATCTCCAACTTTAAAAAGGATTTATAGATATCAATATAATGAATTCAAATGGAGCTCAAAGTATCTCCAATCTTTTAAAGTGCGATCTCTTACATACATTAAACACATACTCCTTGCCATCATAAAACAAACTAAAAAAGTAATTGAGACAATTCATTTAACAATGATTCAACTAAAAAATGCTATCGAATGAAGTAAAAAGCAATTTAGACAATTCATCTAGTAACAATCTTACTAAAGAAATGCTTAAAAAAAAATAGACAAACTTTTTTTTTTTTGATAACTCAGAGGTATCCCCAAACCATGCGTTCAAATTGCGTAGGCCTTGTGACTCAGCCCAATGAACTCAACCACCCTTGCCTTGGTCTTACTTTTTGCCATGTTTTGGGGGAGGAGGAGGCGAGTTGAGGCGAGACTAGTCCTCTGGGGGTACGGACTGCACCCGACACGACTTGCACCATTATCATTCGGGAGTGTAATCGACCTCATGACCTAGATGGGACGAACCCAAAGCCCTTAACCAACCATGCTACCTGTTCGGATCCACCTTTTTTGTAACATTTATTTAATATGATTTATAAGCTAATGAAAAATATAAAAAAGTTGTGAAGTTTTTAAACGTTTTTAAAGACAAAATTTATACAACCTCAAATAACAAACAAACATCCTATTTTTTACTTTTAGACATTTTAAAATTGTTAGAACCTCAAATATGATATTTTTCAAAATCACATAAACAAAATTTTAATTAATTTTTTAGCCTATCGAAATTTGAGGAAGAAAATACTTCTTCTAAATTTATTGAAAGGAAATTCTTTTGAACCCTTTGAAGTGTTAGAAACAGATATATATATTATTTTATTTTTATGTTTTAATATTTGAAGGAGAGGCAGAAGGATAGCACAATAAAGAGTTGTGGACGGTTGCCATAGAGAAGTTCTTTCGTAGGATCACCATGGCTATAGGCGCTGTTATCTTTACCGCCAATACATGTCCATGGAATTTTCCCGGGCAAAGTGGTATTCATGTGAACCCACATAAGTTGAGATACAAACTCGCAGTGAGATGCAATGTCAGTGACAACAATACCCGCTTGCAAAACTTGGCTTTACAAGAAGCAACTTACGCAGCTGCCTTGCGCTTTCAGGAGAGCCAACAATCAGGTAATTGCACTTTCCTTTTTCTTTCTAAATAGCCCTAATTATTTTTTAACCCGAGCTTTGTTTCCTGTATCTTTCGGGTGAGGTTATAAGTTACCTTTAACGATGTCTGGTATTTTCTTCAACCACACTGTTAAGCAAGGTGTGGGATACGCTGGAGTCATATTCTAAAGATTGTAAATATGGGCCACACGAAAATGTACCCTGTTACATAAACCATATTCTTCAGACTTCAAAATTTGTTTCGCTCTCAAATGTGCCTCGTAACTATCATACTACAAGCTTGCCATATGTCTTTCTCATAGAGTTACGAGCTACCTTTTCACTGGGGATTTGAACCTGGGTCATGCTCTTAGGACCGCCACTATTATTAGTACACGACAATTCCTTAGGAGGATAGATATTATTGTTTTGTTTGATTTGGTGAATTCCCCTCACAGAATAATGGCTTAGTTGCATTGCCCGATGGTACCGTTTCTGTCAAATGCACCTGGCACTTGCACTTGGCCTCATCCGACACACATGACATCCCAATGTGGGATTTTACCTATTTTTAATATCTGTAACTCTGTCCTGTCTCCTGGGGATTTGAATTTGGTGTAATTAAATCATTTAGTTGGGTAAATTAGGAAATAAGAAAATGTGTCAGCTCTTGTTAGCTTCCTTTATTGATGGGATTCATTGTTATTTCTATCTCTTTCATCTCCTTAATTTATGGTATTTAAGTGTCACATCTTCCTCATCAACATGAGTTCACATGATACCTCTATTCCACAATATTGAATTAGTCATTTGGGGGCACTTGTCACCCTAACTTGTACATTTCCAAAGTTTATATATTGCAGTCAATCTTTTGTTTTACATGCCTTGTATAAAAATATTTGAAGGCTATTGCTCTAGTCTTGTTTGTGTATTGAATTACTGTTATCTTGCTATAATTGTTCCTAGGAAGATTTATATTGCATAGTTTTATAAAATCTAACATGGAATCATAGCATGACAATTTAGGTGCAATTTGTTGAAGTTGGGAAAAATCAACTCCATAACTCTCAAGAATCACCTGCAATCAAACACCTGCCACAGAAAGAGAGAATAGCAAAGCTATGGAGGCCAAGAGCTATTGATCCAAAAAAGCATGAATCATTGATGAATGTGCATCTTCTAATGATTATACAATAGAGAATCCTTATAAAAGAATAATTAACCTAGAAATCTTAGGTGAGGATAAAACAAGATCATGACATGTGTCCTCATCCTATGACATGAAACATAAAAAGAACATGCCCTAAGTAAGCTTAAGTAATTAGAGGAAAAAGAACCTAATAATTAAATAAGTAATTAATTAGGAAATACTTTTTACTCTAACACCTCCCCTTAAGTGCAATTTAGGGATAAACTCAAACCTCTAAAGATGAATGCATGATGGGTCTCAACAAACAAGGCCTGGTGAGGTACCCATGTACAAACAAAGATCTCTCAAAATCGGAGAAAAAGGAGAAAAACCCAATGGGAGAAAACTCATCTCCAAAAGAGAGAAATACAAGTGAAGGACTGGAGAAGCCTCCAAACAAGAGTGAAGGATTGAGAATCCTCCAAAACAAAGTGAAGGATGAAGAAGCCTCCAACCAAGAATTGTCCCAAAAGATAGGAAAAAAGGATGAACATGAAGAACACCACTGAATCATGAAGAAGCTGCAAACATTGTCGAAGAATGACTGCTATAGTTTTTTAGTTACCAAGGTGTATAGTTGTAATGATCTCTAGCCAGATTCCAATTCAAAACACAAACAAATCTCTGAATTGATATAAATAACTCAACACCCTGTAATGAGCTTTAACCAGAATTCAACTCAACTCGCAAACAATCTTAGAACATAAATAACTCAATGAAAAGAAAACTCAAAGAATCAGAGATTGAACATATATATATATATATATATAATGCGAGAAGGAAGCTTAGTTACACACTGTCAATGGAGTGATATAGAAAAACTATTGCTTGATCCCGATAAGCAGAGCTCCCAGAATGTTTACATTGTTCCCTAGTGACTGTACGCTTCACCTCCGAATGCAGAAACCTTTGGTCCTGATGATAAACGGATACCCGCAGCACACCGCCACTGTGATAGCATATATGCAACGAATGCGAGACAGATTCCAGTGATGGCCCTTAGCAAGACGTGATGGATATGCAAATCATGAAATCTGGATACGACGCCTTCCAGCAACACTTGACTTGACTTCGGACATGAAGATGTTTCCGATTGCCCTGGCGCTGCCACACCAATCTTTGTCTTTATATTCGCTTGTCTTTTCCTCAGAAGAATGGTGTAGTGATAAGAGTCGCTTGGGCTCCTCCGATATTGCACACTAGTGTCGACTCCTCAGGTTGTGGATTAATGATTGCCGAAGATGGCCATTATCAAATCGCCCAAGTGCTTGATTCCGGTGAAGGCGGATGTGGTTGAAGCGGCTAGAGCCGATAGGCTTGGCCTGATCGATGAAGGCGACCCTTTCCACCAACAAGATGCTAATCATTTATTCCGGTTGCTTCCTGTGTGCACAAAGTCATAAATTTAGAGTTCGCTGAAAAATCAGGGAAAATAAACACGAAATCATAGGCTTTGGGGTTCTGTCCAGACCTGTGTGCCCTTGGCTGTCCTTAATTTGCTTATCCCTGGCTGTCCTTTCCACAAGTCTAGCGGCTGTTACCTGAAAATTGTGTACATCCCCATCTCTAGTAAAAGATCCCAAGTTAACTTTAGTGATATTAAAGTCACTAATAGTTGCTTGTCCTGCATCCTTTTGTGTGGAGGGATGTGCTACTTCTACATACATATTCCCTGTATCAACATCCTCCATCAATCTGGATGTGGTCCTTAATTTCTTAGACTTGGGAGTTCTCTGGACTGTTTTCCTTTTCTTTGAGAGAGTTTGTTCTAGCCAGGAGGTGGTGGTAGGAGTCATCATGGATTTGGTACCAGGAGATGTGAAATGTTAAGCTCTCCTAAGGGGAGGAGTACTAGAGATTAACACCTCAGGAGAAGATGGTGGGGTAGGGCCTACCCTTGGCGAAGAATTTTGTGGTGCATTTGGTGGAGGAGAATCAAGGACACGGGGAAAAGAAGAATCACTTACTTGTGATGGAGAGGAAGGCACATCCACTATTTCTTCTTCTGCTACTTGTTTCTCCTTCTCCTCCTAGGTTTGCTTTTGAACATCATCCCCACAAGTCTTCTTTGGCATCCCTTTTTCTAGAGGATCCTCATCGCCATCTCCTTGTCCACTTGGGATCGTTTGTTGAGTAGAGGAGGATGGTTGCAAAGTGGAGGATGATGGTACTTGGCTACTTTCCCCTTGATGATGAGTATCCTAAGACTTTGGAGGCATAGGGGCATTTTTTTTGCTGTCTTTCTAGCCACCCAGTCTTTAGTCCTCTTGATTACCAATGCAGTCTTGGCATCAATGCTTTTAATCTCCTTAATGCTCCATTCCATTGACACAATAGGTTGTGTCTGTACATGATTGATAATTATTTGGATAAAGAAGTACATCCAGTCTTCAAAATCATGAGCCCTTTCGTTACCCTTTAGTCTGTGCAAAAGAACTATCATATTGGAGATCTCATATGCGAAATGGGTCCTTTGTAGTTTTTTAGGTAATTGAGATTTACCCTTCTTTGGGGTGGCAAACCATTCTCGAGCAATAACATTTTTATATCGTCTCTTCTTTTCTTGAAAACGTTAATGTGAACTAATGAAATTGAAGTTTGTATATTCCTGTATAAGAGTGAATTTGCACCCCATGTGCAAATCCCCTTTTTGCCTTTATCCACCTGTTCGGAGGCTTAATTCCACCTAAGCCCATTGCTTGCATCCCACTTGGCACCTGTTTTGAGCATCGGTGGAGGCGTTTCTGTTTGGGACGCCCGCGTGGCGCACAGACGTTCGCGTGGTGCGCTTATGTCCTTGGCAAATTCCTGCGGCTGAACCTGTAGAGGCGTTACACTTCTCATTGGGAGTCAAGTTGTAACGGCCCCTTCGGCCGACCGACCCGAATATGGCCATTTCTCTTCATCTCTTCTTGATATTCATTCCTCCAACATTCATTCGAGCTTCTACACAACTTCTACACTCACTCCATAAGCTTCAACACACTCTTTTGCATCACTTCAAGCTTCAAGCAACATTCTTGCATTCCATTGCAGCCAAAGCAACACTCCATCACGTCGGTAGAGCAAGTTTGGGACCACACCATTGCAACAGAGGCTTGAGTTCCTCTCATTTTTTCCCCCAAGCAAGCCTTGAGTGCTCTTGGTGGAGGTGGTAAGCTTCCCTCTCCTCTCCTCTATCACTTGGTTGAGTTAGCACTTTACTGTTTTGTAGTGCTTTTGTGCTCTTTATTGTATTATTTCCTTTATCTCGTTGCCTTGGCTATCCGGGGAGGTGGGAACACCTAAACGGGCGTCTGACCCAACATTCTCCTCTCTTTCATCGTGTGGGAGTACGTGCTTCTCAAGGGATCAGCTGGCGAATGAATTACTTGGTGAGATCCTCCTTGCTCTCTTTACTCTTGTATATTTGCTTTATAATATTAGAGAGTATTTCATTTACTTAATCACATCATTCTGGCCCTTTAGTTAGTCAACTGGGCTGTTAGCCAGTTTTTATTGGTTTGACCTCGTCTTCACTGTTGTCTGGCCGTACGGACGCCAGTGCACTTTCGAGACGCCAGCGCGCCGCGCTGACGTCCAGAGACCGCGCTTTCATCCTCGGACAAAGAGATTCCTGAGGCGTAGTGTTAGACCTAAAAACTGGCTCGCCTAGCCCCTTCCTGTGTTTCGGGTTTGCAGAGTAACTGAGAGGCCTTACGGTCCTCGTTACTCTCGCCTCGTATCTCCTAACCTTACACTTAGCTGAGGTAAGTTAGGGCAGCCTCTCGCGTCTCGACCCTCCATGACCTGGGGTCTTGCACGCGGTGGTCCGCCTCTTACATTTTTGGTGAACCCGATGTGAACCAACGTTCGTTCATCCGTTGGTGTTGAGATCTCTCTCGTGTACTTTGTGACTATTGTATTCCTGAGTGTTGTGAAGGTTTATGAGCATCACAACCTAGTCCACAACTTCCGGGTATATCATTAAGAGAAGTATACGACACCTCTCGATGGAAAGGACGAAGGTCTTGATTGGTCTCTCTACGGGCCTTTTCTCTGCTCTTGCCGTTAGTTTGGCTACGTAGGAGCAGTTGTTAAGGAACGAGATGGGATTTGTTGACGAAACTGATCACATTCCCACTCCCCCTGCGTCTCCTACGCCATCATCGGTGGATGAGCATGAGGCCCTTCAAATTCCTGCAGAATACATTGCCACCCTTACTAAAGGATTGGGAAACTTAGAAAACCACTTGGAAAGAAACCCGAAGATGGCTAGAGCCACTCGGGTTGTAAGTGAATTAAAACATATGATGAGTAAAGATCGAACAGGCATTGAACTTCTGACTAGCCTCCTTGGTCTCGCTGAAGCATGTGCTCCTTCGAACAACCCTAACTTCGCACAAGGAGTCACTTTCGAAAAACGTGAAGGACAGTTAGGAGTATCAATGCCTCCCACATCCGTCTATATGGCCGATGTAGTTCCTTTTATCAGTATCCCTTTCGTCTCTGAACAACCCGAAACTATCAGAGTAAACAGAGTCCCCTTGGGCTTTAGCTTCACCCCTCCTATCACCTCTAGTGGTGGAGGCTTTAGCGGGATGAGTGGTGGGGGCTTTGGTAGTGGTGGTGGATTTGGTAGCGGAGGCGGTGCTGGTGGAGGTGGGTCCGGTGGAGGTCACGGTAGTGGTTCCAACGGAGGCTCTACTGGTGGCAGTGGCTCTGGTGGTGTTTCTGGCGGAGGTCACACCAGTGGTGGCTCTGGAGGAGGCCTTGGCGGTGGTTCTGGAGGAGGTCCCTCTGGCCCTCTATCTTCTAATGACCCTATTTTGAACACTCTCCTTCAGAATATGGGTAAGATGTAGAGCTAGTTGGCGAGTCTTTCCCAAGCCTCTGCCCAACCTATCTTCCAACCCTTCTTTCAACATAGCCCATTGTCGGTTGCCATCTTGAACACTCCTTTCCCTCAAGGAATGGAGATCCCTAAATTTGAGAAGTATGGTGGTAAGGGAGATCCGCAGACACATGTGTCTGCCTTTAACGCCCTTTGCACTGACTTCTTCCATCACGATGCATTGATGGATAAATTGTTTCCCCGATCTCTCAAGGATACAACACTCAAGTGGTACTGTTCCTTGCTTGACAACTCTATTTTCTCATTTGATCAACTGGTAAACCAATTCCTTAGATAGTTCCAAGCAAACATTGGGCCGAAGATGACCTTTTCGGATCTCATCCGATGTAAACAAGGAGATAATGAAAGGATCACTGATTTCATAGCGCGCTATCAAGCGCTCCTTTCACAAATCTCGTATCAGCTGCCCGATTCTAACGTGCAGAAGGTATTCATAGGGAACTTACAAAGGCGTTGGCAAGAGAAGTTTGCCCTTATGAAATACCCTTCTTTCGCGCACTTGTGTGCAACCTAACGAGAATACCAGTAGATGGTTGCTCAGTTCGGGGGACCCTCCTCGCGCTCCCGTTCTGAGGGGAAGTCCATCTTATCAATCTTTGGGAAAGGTAAAGCCATTGCGAATGTAGTAGCCACTGCTAATGACAATGGCCTCAAATGCAACCGGAAGTTCACAAAGTTATCGAAATCTTATACTTCCGTCTTACAAAAACTGTTGAAGGATAAGATCATAACTTTACTGACTCCTAATCCTGTTAAAGAACCCTACCCTAATTGGTATGATGGGAGCACCTATTGTCAGTACCATCGTGTCAATGGACATGATACCGAGCGCTGTATGCGGCTGTGTCATGAAATACAAGACCGCATCGAAGACGGTACCATTTGTCTCAATGGGAGTAAACCAAATGCTAACAAATTAGTGGCGAAAGCTAATAGTGAACTGCAGATATACACGGATCCGTTTCCGTCACACTTTGCTAACATGATTATTGATCCCATTGATTCTGTTACCCAACCCGAGGCCTATGTCAATATGGTCATGGTAACTTCCACTGTTCCACCCGCACCCGGTTTGCCGGACATTACATTTACATCACAGGATTTACCCTTAAACAACAAACCTTCGCCTCTCTACATTCCCGCTTGTGTCAATGGTAACATTGTGACAGGAGTCTTGATAGACCCCGCGAGTCGCCTAAATGTTAGCACTGAGGATACATTAGTATTGAATTCATTACAAAAGGAAAAATATGAAGAAACGAAATCTACCATCCGTACACACAATTGTATGTGCCTTAAACCTTATGGCTCGATCACTTTGTCTGTCCTGGTTGGACCTAGGGCTGTCAACATAGTCTTCGATGTTATCCCGGAGTCGGATTTGTTCAGGTTGAAGCTAGGCATACCTTGGCTCACCTCCATGAATGGAATCGCCTCTGTTATTCACAAGTGTTTAAAGTTCTCCCATGAGGGTGCTGTGCACGTAGTGCATGACACTGGATATCAACCCTTGGTGTCCTGTGGTGGATATTCGTTGGATCACTTTTGGCTCTCCCCGGTCGGTCCGCTTCCTCCGAGAACGGACCTACTTTACAAGAATTATGTAAAGTATAAAGCTGGGGGCAAAGGGGAGCCAAAGCTGACCCTTCTCGTGACAGAGCAAACGGTCGCCTCCTCTTCTCAAGAAGAGAAGAAGAAGCCCACACTGACTACTCTCCCTTCCTCGAAAGGGAAGGAGAAGTCCACGCCGACTCCCTCTCCTTCCCGTAAAGGCAAAGAAAAGGCTACCTCCTCCCAGTCTGCCTCGTCCTCTCCCCCTTCTTGGGAAGAGTATTGGATGAGCCAGCTTGGCGGTTACCCATTGAGTCCGATGATTCCTCCTTGGTGTAGGCTCAGGCTCAGGATCGTGGACCTCCCTAATGAATACCCCGGATCGTGGTATTATTTATACGGCAAAAAGAAAGGTTCTTGTAGAGAATTCGACCCGCGGCCTCCTACTGCTCCTGCTCCTAAGGTAGAGAGCGGGAAGAGGCCCGCTGCCGAGGCTCTCGAGTCGACTCCTCCTGTCGCTCCCCTGCCTGTTCCTCCTGCTCCCGTGCAGGACCCTGTCCCTCCGCCGGAAACAGCCGTGGTGGACGTTCCCATGGTTGAGCAGGAACCGTTTGTCCCTTCACCGCCTTGCGCGTGAACGCAAGTGTTGGCGAAAGGCTCTCTTGGCTGAGCAGGCCGCCTCGCAAAGAAAGGAGGAAGAAACGATTGCCCCTGCTTCAGGGCCTCTTGCAGTGTCTTCTTTCTCCCTTCCTTTTGCTTCTCTTCAGTCTAGCTCCGTACTGCTTCCCGCTTCCGTTGCGAGTACGATTGCCCCTAACGCTAAACGGGTACAGGTGTTTATCGCTCCTTCGATGGAGTCGCCTTTGCTGATGTCCGTTCCGGATATCCATCCTTTCCCAAAGCCCGTGGATATGATTAATACTTCGGTTGTATCCGTTGTGGTTCTTTCTTCCTCTTCCTCCGCACCCTTGGCCTCGTCCGTGGGGAGTTCATCTCCTCCGACGAAACAAGAGGCAGAGGATGGTCCCTCCGGCAATGAAGGACGTAGGAGGACCCCACCTCCACACGACAGCCTGTTGGTGTACGTTTTATCATTCACCGAACACACAGAATCAAATGTCCAAAGACACTCTATCCTCTCTTGAAAAACCACCGCGTATGCTAAGATTGCGAGAAGATCATATGGCGATTCCAAGGTTTCTTTTGTCAGGTCTTGACGTGTGGATAAGCTCAATGGGCATTGTGATTTGCTGGTAATAAACAAGGGGACTTATGTTAAAGAACTTTTCACAAGTTTGGGACTTAGGCGAATTTATCATTAAATGCTTCTTCAATGTGGATTTCAATTTGGATCTCAAAAAATAGCAAAAGGATAAAGGTTTAGGGGGTCTATTCTATGCCTAAGAATTTAAGAGACAGTAAAGATCCGGTGAAAGGAATAAACCACACTTTGTTTCGCCTCTTGTTGGACAACATACGCAAAGTGGGTGCAATCTTCAAGGGGGTGTGATTATTATTTTCAAATCTCGAATGAGACCGAAGTTAGGCATCCACAATTACAAGCTCAGGCTAACTTTACGCATCAAATGCAAATCATCCATTCGAAGAAAGTATGAGCAATATTTCACCATTGAATCCATATGATCAATCTCTCATTCACTTAACCAACTTTCAAAGCAAATTCTACTTAACTTAATTCTAACTTTAATCTATGGCGGAAGAAGATATGCAACCTCGCTTACTATTTGACAATAAAAGTTATTCAAAGCAAATCATGCATAAGAGCTTTTATTATTGGAAATAGTCTCAGTGCAACAATTTCATATACTGTCTCCACACTTTACAAATGAGGGGGCGAGCTCAATTTATAGGCTCCCCAATTACAATTCAATGGCCAAGATTGATTTCAAATCAACGGCTGAGATTACAAAATAAAACCCTAATTAGGGTTTGTCACTTTCAACCAATGAGAAAATTTCATTTGAGGACACTTGTCCTTTTTGCTAAATATAAACCAACAATAAAATAGAAAGTTGTTGTATGTTGATTTGGAAGAATTTGATTGGTTGGAAGATGACGAGGCGCCACCTCAACGTGCTGGATGCCTTCCTTGGTTGCTTCATTTTCCTTCCACGTGCTTGCCTTAGAATATTTTCCTTGCCGATGACTCTGTCCTTTGCGCTTGTTCCTTCCTAGCTTAGATCTTGGAGCTCCTTTTGAGACTTTGATTTCTTCTTCTTGCCTGTACTGGAATCTTTGAGATCTGGAAGTCTCCCCTTGGAGCAGGTGTCTGGACTTGAAGTTGGTTGCTTTGAAATTCCTCTTGCTCGAACTGGGTTGATGTTATTCCTTTAGATTTCCTCTCTGAATTCTCCAATTTGTGTCGAGAAATTGTCTAAGTATGGAGATCTGTTTGGAACACTCTTCTTGTCACCATCTCATTCTGATTGGAAGCTTGTTTTTAATTCTTCAGGAGATGAAATCCCTCAAGAAGTTGCCCGGATTGCTTCAATAGGTCTGGGATTGTAGATGAAATCCTTTCAAGATGTCTGAACATTCTTTCAAGTGTCTTGAATTTGGAGAAGAATGCCTTTGTGCTTTCGCCACAATGGAGGAAATTGGAATTTCCTCTGTGAAGTATTTCCCAGACTTAGCCAAATTTTGGCTATTTTGTAACACCTTCATGTGGACCATTCAACATTTAGCCAAGGTTTTGGATGAAATTTGCTTGTGGATTTTTCTTGAATTTGGCTTGTGCTATGTAGGACAAATTCCATCTTGGGACAAGGATCTTATTCATTTCCTCTTTACTCCTCTTCATCCTTCATGTTTTTTGTCCAACACTTAGTGAATTCTTCTCTCCAAGGTATCAACACTTAGCCAATTTTCTAAGTTTTAGCCAATTTTCTCATCCTCTCCTTGGGCGGACTTCACATGAGCTTGGACGTTTTCTCTCTCGGCCTAAGTCGGACTTCAAGCCACTTTGGACAAACATCTCTAGGGAGAAGTCGAACTTTCTCTAGTGCTTACCATCTTTTCTCTTACATTGGGGCGAACTTTCTCAACACTTTGACATTTCTTTTCTTGGTCTGTCGGACTTTGCATCATGTTTGCCATTGTACTTGGCGGATCTTATGGATATTCGGACATACCTTCTCCAAGCAAAGTCGGACTTCAAAACTTCATTCCATGTGTATGGCGGACTTACTTGAGTCCTGGACATTGCACACTTGAGGGAGGCTGGACTTCATGAGTGTTTGGCCATGCTTCTTTGATGCCTAGGCGGACTTTAAGATGTTCTTTCCATGTTTCCTTTTGGAATGGTGAACTTTGAGAACTTCTTTCCATTTATCTTCCCAAGGTAAGGCGGACTTAGAGATTTCTTGCCAAGAGATAGGTTGGACTTTCCACTAAGCTTGCCATTTTTTATCGCCCTTCTAGGCACTTCATGCTTTAGAATATTTTCCACCATGATTGAGGGCGGATTTTGGACTGTCTTGGACACTTCTCCAGGTGGACTTTGCACTTGTCTTGGACATCCATCCTTGGGCAGACTTTGCTTCATGCTGGACATCTTCACCTTGGGCGGACTTGAAGCTTGCCTTTCCATCCATTATTTTGTCCATCCATTATTTTGTCCAAGGCATTTCATATTTTTAAGTATTTGGAAATAAATTATTAAAATATTAAAATATTTTAATTTATTTCCAACCCGTTCGTGTTGGACCCATGGCTATTTTGATCTTTCTCCTTTTTTCCTTGGCTAAAGTTTATTTTCCAAATTTATTCCAATTTTCATCTAGCCAAGTTAAAATTCTAGCCATTTCGTCGACAAATGTTATGCCAGATCCTTATTTTCTCTTGCCATGGCGGATTTTAAACTGTGTTGGGCACATTTTCTTTTGCCAAAATCAATTTTCTCTTGGTCAGACGAATTTCTCTAGGCAAAGTCTGTGTCTGGATGTCTTCCTTAGGCAAAATTCCATGATACTTGACAAATTCTTAACCTTCTAAGCCAAGGGCGGGCTTTCCTACCTCTTTGCCTTGTGCATTTTTCTTTGGATACTTGGCCAACTTTATCAAATTTTCTCTAGACATCTAGACTTAGGAGAATTTTAGTCCTTCTCTTCTCATGTTAGGCGAACTCCATTTTTTCTTGCCATGTCCCAAGTGGACTTTCCAAGGTCCTTTCCATTTATCCTCAAGGTATGGCGGACTTTCTACTAGGCTTGCCTTTCATACTTAGCCCAAAATTCGCATTTCTCCTCTTGAAAATGTCAAAATACTTAGCCAAAATTCAATTTTCCTTCCTTTAGGCCCCTATACTTGGGCAAATTTTCGGATTTCTTCTTTTAGGCACCAAACACTTAGTGAAATTTTCAATTTTTCTTCTTCCACATGCCTAGGCGGACTTCACAACCTATTTGCCAAAGTATGGCGGACTTCAAAGAGTCTTAGACATGCTTCCTTAAGGCTGGGCGGACTTTAGATGACCTTTGCCAAGTCTAGGCGGACTTTGGACAAGGTTTGCCATCTTCCTCTTAATGCTGGGTGGACTTTCCTAAGTCCTTGCCATCCTCTCCTTGTTGCTGGGCGGACTTTCCTAAGTCCTTGACATTTTTTCTTTACTGCTGGGCGGATTTTGGATAGTCCATGCCATCTTCTCCTTCATCCCTCTTTTCAAGGGCCATCTTTCCTACCTTGATCTTGGCGAATTCTTTAGACTTAGCCAGAATTTTCATGAATTTCATACTCTTTTGGGTGATTTTTCTGTGATTTTTGGACTAATTTTTCTAGATTCTTCATGCTTTTCAGTTGATTTTTCCCATGCTTTTTACTGATTTTTCGTGCTTTTCCAGATTTTTCAATGATTTTTTGATTTTCTCTTTGATTTTTGGATCTAAAAATAGAAAGTTGACTCACTGACCGGGGTTGACTTTCTAAAAATAGAAATTTCTAAAAATAGAAAAAGCAAAATCCCTAAAAAATAGGGAACCCCGTTTGGTCCAAAAATGCCAAAAATGAAAAAACGAAAAAGCAAAAAAGCAGATTCCCTAAAAAATAGGAAGTGTCATAATTGGCCGAATGCACAGGCGATCTTCGTTTCCTGGGCCTTCTGAGCACTCCTGTGATGTTTAGGCTCTAATTCAAGCATGGATTATTGACATGGCTCGGATGGCTCTCAAAAGACTGACCTCATTGTAAAAAGACAAGTGATAAGCAGTTGCAACGCCGAGGCAAAAAGCGAAAACAGGGGGTCCCCATTTGCAATGGGGCGATGTGTGAGATAGTCACAACACGGCCCCGCGTTGACTTGTTTTGTCCTAATATTTGAACTAGTCCCGACTTCCCCTGAGTTCATCACGCTCCCAAATCATTCGGCGAGCTTAGCGGTGAACCTCAGGCACAACCTGTCTCGTCCTCTGAAATTAGGCATAGTGCTCCTGTGGGGTGCATGTTCAATTCCGTGGATGAAGTCCCGACCTTGTCAGCAATCTTCGCGAAATCGCTGACCATAAGAGCTCGGTGAAGAAGACCTTGCGAGGGCTTCTTCCTTAGCCCTTGTTGTGGGAGGGCCGGATGCTCCTCCTCTTAACATCCCACCATTGCAGGCTCGTCCTCCTTCCCCTTATGAGGATTTAGATTGGGAAGCGAATGACCTCTTGGCCGATCAATGTTAGGAGGAAGCCCCTTTTTCTTGATCTTGTGTGTGTGTGTGCATGTTTTGTGATGTGTTCCCCCATGCTCGTGCTATGTGTGCCTAGATGACCCCGTCACCCCTGTTGGTGCTTGGAAACAGGCGTGATTTTTGTGTCGTAAACCTTCTTCTATTTGTATCATCATTCTTCCATGTTTGTGCTTGATTTTCGTTAAATCGGGGACGATGCAAAGCGTTGGGAGCATTTAGGCTCCCCTTCCATGTTGACCCAATTTTTTATTTTACTGTCTTCTCGTACATTCTTCCTGATCTGGTTGGGGATTGATGATCTTTCGCCTTGCACCGCGGTTACCTATTATTTATATGAGCTCAGACAGATCTGACCCCGCTAAACTAGATCCCCCTGTGTCCTTTATTTATGTTTTTCTCCCCTTTGCTTTACCTTTACCTTTTTCTCTTCTTTGCTTGAGTTGTCCCTCTCATGTGAGACAACGCTTTTCTTTAACACTTCGATTTTCAGAAAATACATTCGTTTTTCAGAAAATGCATTCGTTGCCAACGAATCTTTTCTCGAAAGTCTTCACAAACTTTTCCTTAGAATCGCATTCTCAACTTGGAACCCTAACGAAATGTGTTTCCTTCATCACAGGTTCGTAAAGAAAGGACTTGAAGACCTTCCTCCGAAGTGGGAACAACTTTAATCTTCCCCTCGCATGGTGGCATATCCTTCCTTTCGAATTCCTTGATGAAGTGAACATCTTTCAAAATGATTCCTTCATGACGGATCACTTTGAGAAAAGAAGAATCTTTCGAACTGTGTGTCCCTTGAGTGGACGCCCCTTTCTTCACGGCGGGTTCCCAAGGGACCCTCCTTTGAAAGTATTTTCCTCGAATGGATTCCTTTGCGTCTAGCCTGGGGGCAGCCCGACTAGACCTATTCCATTCCCTTTCGTGTCTAGCTTAGGGGCAGCCTGACTAGACCTGTCTCACTTTTTTTTGTCTAGCTTGGGGGTAGCCTGACTAGACCTTACCTTTCAAACAACGCGTCCCTTGAGTGGACCCCTCTCGTTTTGAAGGGTTCCCGAGGGACCCCTTTGAAAGACTTACGAATCATCGACGGTCTGCATGACTGTCTGCTTATTTGCCTACTTGGCTGCTTCTTGACTCTGCGGAGTCCACTTCGTTTGGGTTTCCTCCCTGCTAGAGTTTTTGGGGGATACCTTCCTTGCAGGTCTGCGGGCCTGTAAGGCGCTTACTTCACGGGGCTTCCTTCATGCGAGAGACTTGGGGGTTGCCTCCTTGCAGGTCTACGGGCCTGTAAGACGTTTTGTTTTTCCAACTTCATAGTTCCGAGCAGCTATGAAGTCCTTTGCTTTCCCTGCACCTCCAGGTTCGCCAGATCGCGGTCTGCTTCCTCAACGGTTCAGGTATACATTTCTAACCCTACTCTTTCTTGATCTACTTTATTGAGCACTCATCAGTATTCGTGCTTGCTAAAGTGGGGGCAAAATGTATAAGAGTGAATTTGCACCCCATGTGCAAATCCCCTTTTCGCCTTTATCCATCTTAGAAAACCAAGTTTAGAGGCTTAATTCCACCTAAGCTTGTTGCTTGCATCCCACTTGGCGCCTGTTTTGAGCGTCGGTGAAGGCATTTCTGTTTGGGACGCAAGCGCGGTGCGTAGACGTCCGCGCTGTGCACTTACGTCCCTGGCAGATTCCTACGGCTGAACCTGCAGAGGCGTTACACTTTTCATTGGGAGTCAAGTTGTAACACCCCCTTCGACCGATCGACCCGAATATGGCCGTTTCTCTTCATCTTTTCTTGATATTCATTCCTCCAACATGCATTCGAGCTTCTACACAACTTCTACACAACTTCTACACTCACTCCATAAGCTTCAACACACTCTTTTGCATCACTTCAAGCTTCAAGCAACATTCTTGCATTCCATTGCAGCCAAAGCAACACTCCATCACGTAGAGCAAGTTTGGGACCACACCATTGCAGCAAAGGCTTGAGTTCCTCTCATTTTCTCCCCCAAGCAGCCTTGAGTGCTCTTGGTGGAGGTGGTAAGCTTCCCTCTCCTCTCCTCTATCACTTGGTTGAGTTAGCACTTTACTGTTTTGTAGTGCTTTTGTGCTCTTTATTGTATTATTTCCTTTATCTCGTTTCCTTGGCTGTCTGTGGAGGTGGGAACACCTAAATGGGGGTCTGACTGAGGTAGACCCCTATACAGCCACCCAACATTCTCCTCTCTTTCTGTGTGTAGGAGTACGTGCTTCTCAAGGGATCAGCTGGCGAACGAATTCCTTGGTGAGATCCTCCTTGCTCTCTTTACTCTTGTATATTTGCTTTATAATATTAGAGAGCACTTCATTTACTTAATCACATCATTCTGGCCCTTTAGTTAGTCAGCTGGGCCGTTAGCCAGTTTTTATTGGTTTGACCTCGTCTTCATTGTTGTCTGGCTGTACAGATGCCAGCGCACTTTTGAGACTCCAGCGTGCCGTGCTTTCGTCCTTGGACAAAGAGCTTCCTGAGGCGTAGTGTTAGACCTAAAAACTGGCTTGCCTAGCCCCTTCCTATGTTTCGGGTCTGCAGAGTAACTGAGAGGCCTCACGGTCCTCGTTACTCTCGCCTCGTATCTCCTAACCTTACACTTAGCTGAAGTAAGTTAGGGCAACCTCTTGCGTCTCGAGCCTCCGTGACCTGGGGTCTTGCACGCAGTGGTCCCCCTCTCTTACAATTCCTGTCTTTATGGCAATCACAAACATGAGGCAAAAGTATCCCTGTTTATCTTAACAACCAGTCGATTATCATTTGTCTTGATTCCTCTTGCATTGGAATCATAATGGTTAATGCATTCTATGACTAGGTTTGTACATTACACTGCCACGGGAAAGGTTGCGGCTTGCCACTTTCAATTAGTCTCTGGGTAATTGGGGATCTATCTTCTTTCCTAATCCTTTCCCGAAATTCGTCTAAGTTTATGTGCCCTAGCTCGGTATTCACAATTTCTAGTAATGTGCTCAACAAACCAGACAAATGTTCATAGCCCAAGTATTTGTACTTCATGATGAACACAATTGAGTGAAAATGGCTACAATTCGTGTTCAAGAAATAATTCAATAGAATGTACGGGCTATTAAAATAGTGCCTTTGTTTCCTAATTTGTGAAAATTCTTCTTATATTACCTTATGACAAACTAGACCAAGGAGAACTTTACTATACCTCTGTGTTAATATTGAATGTCACAACACCACTACTCATAGGTCTTTTGCAATCTTGCTCTTTTGTCGCTTGCAAATTTGCTCTTGAATGCTTGTTAAAATGAATTCTTTTACTGACTCAATCCCCTTATAAGTGTCCATAATTAATGTTTTGACATAATGGGTGGACATTAATGGCTTGCCTTAATTTGGGCACGTGTGAGCCTTATCATCCGACACTTGCTTTTACTATCTTTTGAAAATTTGAAAATGAATGGCTACGAGAAGGCGTTGGAGAAATTGATTTTTTCGAGAACCTTGTTGGGTTCCGACATAAGTCTCAAAACCTTTATTATCACCCGAAAGTCTTTGTTGAGAATGCTCTTTGAAGAATGTGATCTTTGTAAGATGAATTCTGCTGGCCTTAATTGAGGTTGTCAAAACCTTGTCGGGGTCTGACAATGGTTTCAAAACCTATAGAAAGTTCTGAAACACTTGCAATTTCTTCGATTCTGATTGAGTGCACAATTTGTCTTATTTATTGTTGGCTTTTGACTAGGTTGTTAGAACCTCACCTGGTCTCGACAAGGTATTGAGTACCTATGCGGGAGCTAATGAAGTTGATAAAGCTTAAGTTGCAATGAGCTTTAATCTTGAAAGTGGCGGGGAAACATATGGTTGCGGCAACCATGTCAAAATCTGATGGGGTTCTAGAAACCACATTAGAAGCCGATAAATCAAATCTTTTTGAAAATTTACAAGGCTTTTAAATGGGGTGACGGAAACTGAGCTAACAGTAAGGACAAGTGGTTTACAAACACCTTTAGGGAATGTTCTAGGTTGTGAGGGTTAAGTTCCCTTCGGTTAGACCCTTAGAAAATTAGCTTTATGGATTTGAGTGAAAGGATCAAGGACAACAAACAAGTTTGCAATGGACCAAGGATGATGGGTGTTGATAATTCTCTAATAAATGCTGCTAGAACGCTCTCTTAAATTCTCTATCAATGAAACCCTAGCATGCCCCTTGATAACTCCTAGATGATTTCAAATGAATGAGTGTCGTTAAATACAACTGAGCACACAAATTGTAATGTCCCCTTCTCAGCAGTGATCAGTATTGTTGACCGTTAGCCTATCTCGGAGGCCCGTAGGCTAGTTGGAAGCTGAAATTAGGGTTTCCACTTCTGAGGAGGTTTTGAAGTCTTGCATGCGAGAGTTTCTAATGCATGTCTGGTGGAGCTTTCTGGGTTTTTGGAGAGCTTCGTGATGAGGTAAGATGCATGACAGGATATTGACTTGCATTCTCGGCTGCTTTTGGAGGCTTGCATGTTGTTGTTTTGCAATTTGGATTTTGGATTCCTTCTGGGTTTTCAGAGAGCTTCGCAGTGGTGTGACATGCAACTGCAACGAAGGACTTTTCCGGACTTACTATTTTTAGTAAGTATGACGACTGCTCGAATTGTGGTTAAAATGAGTTTGGAACAACTTACTATTTTTAGCAGTATGCTATTTTTAGTAAGTTCTATTTTTAGCAGGGTTTCTGCAGTTTAGTTTAGTGGCTATATCTGGCAGGTCAGTTTGGTCTCCAACACCCTTGGTGCTATTTTTAGCAGGTTTTCAGCAAGCCAGTTCCAAGTCTTTCTGGCAGGTCAGTTAGAGCAGTTTGAGTCTTTAGTACTTCTGAGCTATTTTTGGCAGGTCTGAGCTTGAGTTGGGTGCTTCACTTGTGGAGGTAAAATATTTTAATAAAGTGAATTTTGATAAGGCTTGGTGGACGCCTTAAGGAGAAATAAGTGATTTTATTAAAGTCATTCACTTTATTATATTTGGACGCCATTTTATACTTTATTAGCAAATTTAATAAAGTATATTACTTTTTTGATGTTGGATGCCTTGGAGACATGGGGAAATGAAATGCAAATGATATAATATTTTGAGGGGATATATTATTTTATAAAGTGTTTCACTTTATTACTTTTTGGACGCCACATTACACTTTATTGATATTTTTAATAAAGTGTTATGTCTTCATGAAGTGGACGACTTGGGAAAAGGTGAAATGAAATGCAAATTGACAGAATATTGCAAGGTGAATGTGAATTTGGATTAGGCATCCATCTTGGAGGGAAATGAATTTGAATTTGGAGACAAAAAAGCTATAAATAAGAGTGTTGGGCTCTTTGTTTTGCATCCATGAAGAAATATATTGTTGTGCTGCCGAAATGGTGAGTGAGTTGCTTCGAGGAATGCACACCTCCTAGCTTGGCTTAGCTTCTTGCTTGAAAGATAGCAACTAGTTAAGATTATGGCTGTTCTTGACTCTTGAGAACAGATTGAGCACTTGAGATGGAGTTTTTTGAAGTTTTTGAGTCTTTTGAAGTTGCTGGTTATGCATAGCTGAAAGTAGTTTTTATTCATAAGTCATAGAATAAATTTTATATCGTTCTGGGTAGTTTGCATTTGTCATTGTCATCCTTGGGCGCCCCCTTTTGGTGGGTTTCAGATTTTAATATGCAGATTTGGATTTTATTTTGTAGAAGTCGCCCCTCTTGAGGCTGTTCTACTTCATCATGACTAGAAAATGTTTAGATAATTCATTGAGTAGTTGTTGCAGCTATTTCTTGGTCATAACTTGGTCGCCATCTTCCTTGAAGTTCATTGCACTTGGTCTCATGTCATTTGGAGTAGTTTTGATGGAGTTATGAGCATTTTAGTGAGTCATATAGTTGCTGATTTGCATTTTTCTAGTTGCTGGTCTGTCATATTAGATTTTAGAAGTTTGTCATTTTGGGTTGGGTTTGTGTGGATTGAGTCATTTGGTGATAGGAGAGATATAATACATTATTGCAGCAATAAGACTCTTCTAATACAGTGTTATTTGCAAGAAAATATCATTGTAAGGCTGTTACAGTAGTACTATTCAGCCATCTTCATTTCTTGCAACTTTCTATTTCCCACGTTTGTGGAAGAGACTGGTCTTGTTCAGTCTTTCTTTACTGCACTTCTCTTTCTGTACTACTCGCTGAAAAGTGGAAGGGGCTGGCAAGCCGCCCATTTACTTCTTGTTCTTGCATTGTAATCATCATATTGCTGATTGGCTGAGCTGTCACCAAATACATAGACCCCCAGCGCCATATGCTAGCACCTCACACACATCGGGTCTTGGTGCACATTCTTGGGTTGGGTTACTTTCAGCATTGTTCTTCATTTCAAGCACTGACGATCCTTGGCGCTATATGACAACACCATTCTCATTTTGGGATTGAGTGTGCATTCTTGGCGAAGAGTTACTTTCCAGCTGTTGTTTGGGTTTGGGCTAACCTTAACGGGTGCTTGTTGTATTGGCTTGATCATTGAAAAAATTGAAAAAAATTGGTCGGCTCACTACACAAATCAGGATAATGTGCACTAAATAGGCTCACAATGGCTAGTGAGCAAGTTGAGAATTTGTATTTTGAATTTAAAGTGCAAGGTTAAGATTCATGATTGTGAAAATGACTTGGGTCAAGTCTGCATCTGTGGATCTGATTTTAAGTGATGAATAATGTGTCGAGGGATTAGGGAAGCAAATTTAGGAATCAATGATAACAAGGATTGGGATTGGTGAAGTTAGGAGCCAAATTCATGCAAGAATATGCCACCCGTAAGCTAATTATTGCATTTAGGACACTCTAATTGAAGTAGGCCTAAAACATAAGGGAAAGGGCATGGGTATGCGATTTTCACTGTTACACCTTGGTTTAACAAATTACATGTTTAACCAGCAAGTTCAGCTGTTTGGATAAATCACTTGGCTCCTCTTACTTATTATAATTTTTTAGTCTTACTTAATCATACATAAGATAGCTAGTGCCATCTTCACCCTGATTGCATAGCACACATAGGTGAGAATTTTAGTGTTCAGTTTAGTATGCCATTTCAACTTGTCTTCTACATCTCAGGGGCTGGTTATGTGGTTTGGTATAATGTTTTTCAGTT
Organism: Sequoia sempervirens; assembly: GCA_007258455.2. Classification (NCBI taxonomy): domain Eukaryota; kingdom Viridiplantae; phylum Streptophyta; class Pinopsida; order Cupressales; family Cupressaceae; genus Sequoia; species Sequoia sempervirens. Next base: position 170,612,126 of record VDFB02373365.1, on the reverse strand, counting down.
CATTGGAGTTTACTGCCTTTAATTTTATGTTGGAGGTCTTTTATGCAGTTATATATCTCCAACTTTTTGGAAATTTTTTGTAGTCTTCCCATAATATTTTTGATGATTTGACTATAGTCTCTGGTGTAACCTGTTTGTCTAAGTCCTAGCTCCTTTCTAAATTTTCTAATTCATCTCTTTGGGAAGACAAATCATTGGCCATTGTTACTTTGAGTTTGGGGTAGACATTTATGGTTTCCTTGCTTATTCCAACTTGTATTTGTGTGATGTGGGAAAAAGGGATCTAGGGTCTAAATCACACTTTTTCCTACATTACATTAGAGAGAACCAAAAATGATCACATACACCCACTTGGCTACTAACCTCAATGGAAGAGCCAAAATGGTGGATTAGGGTTTTGGTTCTTTCTTTGGGGGAAATGGAGATTTAAGGTTGATTAAGGACTAATTTGATGTGATGATGCAAATGTATGTCTAGGTTAACTATGAAGCTACGACAAATTGATGCTAATACAAAAAATTACAAGATTGAAAGACATAAATTGGCAATAGAACAATAGAGTGCAGAGACAAGGGAACTTGGCATATAAATTTGAGTTCAAATTGGCTGGACATGAGTGCTAGCACCCTAGACTAGGAAGTATAGATCTCTAGAATCAACAAACAAATCTCAGATGATCTCAGTCTGTAGGTTCTCCCTTTTTGGACCCAGCTTTCAAACTTTGTCTGTTGATGATTAATTCCACTTGCCCTAATTCATTGAAGTATGGAACTTGAAGGCTTGATCTTGCAATTAGGTTTTCAATCCTCTCCCAAATCCACTTCAGATTTGCCCACCTGCGCACAAGAGGGGAGAAAGGGTTGTTCCATATAGGGGCTTGCCTTGGTCAAACCCTGTTTTGGTGTTTCCACCTCTACAACAGCTATGATGATGTAAAGAGTGCTTACCCTCAGCTGGGCAGAGGCAAAATGGATAAAAAAAATGATAAATTGACAAGTGCTGCAACTTACCACTCAGATTTGTTTTCCTTGATTGACTGAAGTCATTGTACTCATCTCATCCAAGGAGAATTGGTTGCTTGATTGAAAGTCCTGCAAGTGTTAGTACTCCCAAAACAAATGAACATAAAACATGCATAAACTCACATATGAACTTGAGGCATTGCAAACATGAATCTTGAATGACAATATGTGGTGTAAAATCTGCTAATTCTGCTCTTGACTGCTTTTTAGGATGCTCAATTGATATTCAAATTGCCTAGGATTTCAAATGGTGAAAAAGACTTGTATTTATATGCATTTCTTCTTTTTCCTGCAAAATTAATCATAAAAAAGCCGACAAATGAAATTGGATTTGTAAATGTTAAAATGCTGACAATGACATTTTAAATTGGGCCAAAATAGGTTGGACAAGGGCGGTAGCGCCCTAGTCCAAACCTATTTTGGGTCTTTTGTATCATTAAATAAATATTAATTAATAATTCCCAATTTAAATCTGATTTCCCAAAAATGACCACAAAATGGGCAATTTAGGAGCATAATTAGGTCCAAGCAGATAGGGGGGAGCTAAACCTAGTGTGAAATTGTCGAGGGTGACAATTTACGACGCTACGATTTGAATGTTATTATACCACTCTAATTCTTATTTTTTGAGATGCTCAAAAGTTTGGGATTATTAGAAGAAGTTGTAAACTAATTAAAGCTATGCTTGATAAGTTACATTGCCCTTGGAGTCAAAGTGTACTAAAACACCTTTCTGTTGGCAGATGGTCAACGCTCCCCTCGGGATTCGTGACATGGACTAACTGCCTCCTGTGGATCTGTTAACTTTGGCAGTTGTATTGGGCATTAATAGGTCGATCTTTTGGTGCAACAGCAAATGTGGGCCAACAATTAGTATCAGAGCCAAAGGTGCCGGGTTCAAATCCCCTCAGGTAACGCTGAGGGGGAGTTTGTTGGCAGATGGTCAACGCTCCCCTCAGGATTCGTGACATGGACTAACCGCCTCCCATGGATCCATTAACTCTGGTAGTTGTATCGGGCATTAACAGGTCGATCTTTTGGTGCAACGACAACTGTGGGCCAACACTTTCTTGGGTCCACTTATTGGAGAATTGAGGGAGCATCTCGTGAATCTTCCTCTGTCTCACAAAATTTGTTCTTTGTGTTTAGTTTGGTTTAGTTTTGTTGCCCATACATCATCTCTAAAAAGCATCACATATTGTCAAATTGTCTTTGTAATCTTTGAAATGTGGATGCGTTTTCTAGTGAGGTTGATAATTATTGGCCATGTTGTGAGTGGCTAGAAAAAAGTGTAGACCTTTTTCGATACATTTGAGGGCCATCTTGGTAGTACTTGCACCCAATGACTAATTACAAGGCCAATGCCTATAACACACACAAGTTAGTAACCGAACCACAAGTGGTCTAGCATGAATGGACGCCATCACCAAACCACCCTTAGGACAGGTGTTTGTTTATTGCCATGTGGCATCATTAATTTAGGAATCCAATCTACTCCTTTGATTGAAATATCTTCACAAAGTATTGTTCGTTAATTCATTTCTTTTCATCTCAATTCATTGCGTCATTTACTGTCCCTTATGAGGACAGTTAACTCTTCAACTATCCCACTTGGAAGTGGTTGTCTCAAAGTCATCCACAACCATAGGCTTCTTCAGTCACTCTGGCCAGGGATAGTTAAGTAAAAAGTCATTTGCTAATTATGTGCATCATCTCCTACCCTAACCAAGACTGGTTGGGTTGATGTCATCCACAACCATAGGCTTTTTAAGTTACCCTAATCGAAGATAGTTGAATAAAAGTAAACTGCTAATAATGTGTATCATCTGCTATCCTATCCGAGACTGGTTGGCTCAAGCCTCAAAGTCATCAACTAAATGTGGGCATCATCGATCATCCAAACTGAGATTAGTTGGCTTAAAATCATCTATTAATTGTTTACTTCATTGAGCTTCCTAACTGGGATCAGTTCAGTCAAGTACTCAACAATGAATATCTTAGTCAAAGTCAATCTTGCTAGTACAATACTCAATAATTTTTTATTAGAAGTAAATTTTTAGTCAAAATAAGTGCAACATGTGTAATGAGCCCCAAGTTGCCCCAGAAATATGATAACAATAAACTATAAAGCTATTCTACAAAAACGGGATAAGAATAAAGTGTTGGGCTGTTTTAGGGAAAATAGATATAGGAAAGTATAGGTCTATCATAGGAAGATAGAATAAAGAAAATAAAGCCATGCGAGGCTATACATTAATTTGCTATAGTTTTTTTTCTTTGTCAGTTGAATAAAGCAAGGAATGCTGTTTTAGAAGAGTAAAGGACTAAGTGCTTTGATGAAGCAAAGATGGGTTGCTTTTGGAGAGGGTTTCCTTGCTTATAAATATGCCAAAATATATTGTGATGACATGGTTATTTGGAATTAAATCATGTGATTTCACTTTTAATTTAAGATTGGTTGTTCTCAAAATTGGGAGCAGATCACCTGTGAGCTTGGGCTGTTCTGTTTATAGGTTGTAATCAGAAAAGAGCTATGTTGCTCACATCTATTAAAAGGGTTTACTTCTTAATTTTGATCTGTTTCCTGCTCCTCCTTGCCTCACCCAACTCATAAAAAAACAAAATTGGATATGAATCGGCACTCACTGCCATGTTGGAAAGGAAAGACTCACTACTGGACAAGAGTCAAGCTGACTCAAAAACTCCAGTACATAACCCGCTGCCATGTTGGATGTATTGTCTCAAGCCAAAACAATACTGCAAATCCAATTCTTAACCTTCCACAATCACTTATTATTTGAATAACAACACTATCTGCCCTAGCATTCACCTAGATCTTAGATAACTCATATTAAAATTACTGTTTATGCCTCAGCAATATTTCAAACAGCAAATGATAGAAATAACTCATGATCTTATTATAATGAACAGCAAATAATAGGTGTAAATCCTGATCTACTCCTTATTGCAATAATGGTTATATTACATTCAAATAGTTCTACAATATCATTAACTACAACAACAATTCATACCAACATCAATGGCAATTCAGATCAATACAATGTTGCTGAAGGCTCCATCCAAAGAAGCTCAAATATAAACTCTATATGAGATTGTTTTTTGAATTCAGTAGGGGTTCCCTCCTAGGATTCCCACGCTTGAACACAAGTGCTCAAAATGGATTGAAAAAAGGAATTTGATTAAGTGTAGATGCTCCCCCTGGATGAAAACATTCACTCTTTTATATCCTCCACAAATAGAACAAGTTGACCACCATGTACCCCCGCAACTTCAAATTTGAATAGTGATTATGGGCAAGAAAGACATTACTTTGAAAGTAATGGTGTCAAAAACAAACTATTGGGAACACGTGTTGGAAAGTTAGGAGGGGAATGAAAACATAGGAAGAAATATCAGGGATTACGGGGATTAGGGTTTCACAAGACTCAAACTATAGGACAAGGTGTCAAGAGTCGAGCAACGGGCATGACAAGATGGAGAAGTCCCAGAAATACAACTGTGAGGTGGGCGATAGACAAAAGGCATGACAAATTGGAGAAGTTTGAAAGTTTGAGAGGAAGAAGGGAAGAGTGGAGTTGGAAGAAAAGGCATACTAAGGGAGGGAAAACACACAACAAACGGAAACAGGTAAGACACAAGCGCAAACCTAATATGTGTAAACTTAGATTGATTGGAAATGGGATGTGGCATTGGAAAGGATAGACTCATTGCTAGGAAAGAGTTGAGCTGACTCAACAACTCTAGTAAACACCCTCTGCCAAGTCAAACAAATCAACAATGCAAGATTGAAATACCTAAGCGAATGACTCTATTTAAACTTACGAAGCATACAAATAAAAAATCTGTTGATTCTAAACCAACATCTTAGTTACATTGACCTCCTCATGGCTAGCAAGGGGCTTCCTTGTAAGATGTCAAAAATATTTCCCATCCTACTTGATTCACTTTTACACAATTGCCCAACATCTGGATCTCACTTTCCAAGGGTCTTCTAGGAATACAAAGGCACTTAAAAAAGAATTGCTATGTCTATTATCCATGTGCATAATGTCAAAGAAGATCTTCTCATGATAATTCGCAAATTCCTATCAGTCCACAGGAGGTTGATTCAATAACAAACAGATCCAAGACAGATTACAAACATAAGCAGATCTTATTGAAGGAATTCACCGACATGCTCTTCTCAGCCGCCTAGATGCCAGTTCAGCAAGGTGAAGATAACCTATTTATGCTATTCAATTTGACACTCCTGACTCCCATTCTAGCGTAGAACCCCTCCAACTTAGCACTGTCAGATATATCAAGTCAGAGGACAAGCAAGATAATGGGGTTGATTTCTCTCAATTTCTGACAGCTATCCTAGGTCAGTGCCACTAATTATTTATATGCCAATTCTGCAAGAATTTCAAGTGGTCTTTTCAAATAGATCTCATTTCTCTAGGCACTCAGATTGCCATTGCTAGAATAAAGAGGAGAAGCTCCAGGCTGTTGTCCAAAGCTATAAAAGGAGAATCCAATATTGTAAATGGCATCTATGTACTTCCCCATTTAAAAATTACAAGAGTAGTAGGCCTGGAAAAGCAAAATATCTCACAATGATATAGAAGCGCTCTACTACTCCACCTCAGCAATGATGCAATACTGAAGATACTATGACTTTCTGCATTCCTGTCAACCTGGAAAATGATGGGTCAATTCTGTCAAATTTGGTCAAACTTCTGCCAAAAAAAGACATCTGTTCAATGCTGTCAAGGCATTTATTGAAGATTAGAAATGCTACAAACTCAACGTTGCAGTAAAACTCACCATTAGGATAGATAGTGTTACCAACTCACTGCTACTGCTGATGACAGCTTGTCAGTACAGACTGTGTTTCTGCCTCAAAATTTGCACTGAGGACCTGTGGATTTTTGAGTCATCTGGGTAAAGGTAACATGACTTGCCCATTTGACCTATGAATAATTAAAATTTTCAAGTCAAAGATTCTGATGTCATGCTGCTTGGATGACATCAACAAGTTAAATTTTTAGAAATTCAGAAATTTCATGGACATTGGCTATGGGAGAGAAAACTAGGCTCTGACCAATTTTGACATTAATTTCAGTTTGCTGATGTTGTCCTGGTTAAATATTAAATAAGCATAACAATGATGTCAGTAATGACTGTATGATGTCATGATTTTGTGTACTGACCATGTGGTCTTCTCCTTTATTTCTAATTTGAAAAGCTTTGTCTGATCTGTGAACTGAGGCTGGCGTTCTTAACTGTGAAGCCACAATAATCATGTCATTGTGAAGTGAAAGTTTACTTGTCTTTTTTGCTACAAACCTTCTTATGTGACTTTTTATTTTTGCAAGTAGTTAGTCCATTATTATAATTTGAGAACATGTATATTATCTATTGATTGTCTTAATTATATAGGTTTGTGTAGGTCCCATCTTGTTCTTGTAGCTCATATATTTCCAAACTTGGAACCTACGATATGATCCCTTTCCAGTCTGGGTCAGAAATTTGAAAATATACATTATAAGTGTATGCTGTGTTTCTTGCATTCCTTTGTTCTCATGAATAGCATATCACAATTGATGTACTTGAAAGACTAAATCAATGCCTTTCCTTGATTCTCATAAAATAGATATGACTGACATATTGGTATGGAGTGAGTTAGTAAAATTTATCTTTTCTCCAAAAATTGAGACTTATATAGGGTGGAAATATAGTGACCATTTCTGCCCGTTATTTTATTTGTATCTTAAATGTCTATCACTGAATGCTCAATTTTTGAACTTTTTCACATGAGAATGAAAGAAAAACATGTTTTTTGAATTTTTCTAAAACCCAAGTGTCATATTTTTGGATTTGTCTTAATGAGTTTGAAGTACAGGTTTGTACATGTCATGTTTTTTTCCGAGTCCTGACAATTTCCTTACAAATGGTAATTTCTGTAGTATTCTGTACCATGGTATTTTCTATCAGGTAAAAGAGCTCATGCCACTCTTATCTTCTGAGCGATATACTTGTGATTTCCTATGTCAATTTTAATTGGATATAGTTTTTTTAATCTAGAAAGATGGGTTTTTATCAATTAGCAACCCAGATGAAATAACAAGGTAGTGCTGATTTTAAATCATTATGTTTGTGGTTGTATTTTCTTGCATATGCAGAGCCTCTGTTTCATGACCCTTATGCAAGGTGCTTCGTTGTATCTGATCTTTATAAGGGCATCTCTTCAAATTTTGAATGCAGTATGACAAGTTCTTTGAGCTATTATCGTCTTGCCACAAAGTTTATTGATGATAAATTGCTTGATGCTGTAAACAAACATGATGCCCTGCAACAGGTACTTTTAAACAAAGTATTCATTATGTTTTTTAATCTTTCAGTTTAGTGCATCTTATAATATTTTGCTTTATCGAGCTGATGAAAACACCCAAAAGAAGATAACTTATTCTTTGCAGATTGTTCTGTTGACAGATGGCATGGACACTCGCCCTTTCAGGCTGAAATGGCCACCCATATCTATTATATTTGACATATCCTTTGAGGCTGTCTTCCAGATTGCATCAAAGAAATTGAAAGGTATCGGCAATATGTTAAGAATCTCTTAGCTCTGAATTCTTTAATGTAGTTAATATATAAAAATTTACCTTAAAATATATAAAGATTTACCCTATGTCTGGATGAATGAGCTGTTTAGACAGTACTAGCTTCTTTGCTAAGATTCCCATTTATGTTTAAATTTTTAAATATTTAATTCTATTGTGGAAAAGAATGTCCTGATTTTTCTGATGTTTGTCTCAGTTAAGAAATATTTAGAGCAGTTTGAGAGTGGAAGATTGGCTGATGCATTTCATTGTGGAATGGTTGTATGCAATGTTTGTCTCAGTGAAGAAATATTTAGAACAGTTTGAGAGTGGAAGATTGGCTGATGCATTTCATTGTGGAATGGTTCTAATACATACATATGTTGAATTGTTAAACTGTGTTAAGCAACTGTTCATATGGGCAAATAATATTTGTAACTTAAGGATAGGAATGAAGCTTTGCAGTCCCTGTCTGGACTGCATTGTGTGTGGGGCTTCACATGTCTTGTTATGACATGCCTTTCAGTCTTTAACACTTATCAATTCTGTCATAACAAATAAAATGATCCATTATCATTATTAATGTCAGCCAACAACCTTGAATCCCATCATGCCTTTCATATGCCGTCATAGAAAGTACTTCAGTCAGCACCTCAATACTACAAGCCAGCTGTTTTCTATTTCTGGATTGTGGTCCCTTTTATGCTGTCCCAGTGAAAGCACTGGAGTGCCTAAAACACTGTTTCGTGGAGTTTCTGAGGTGTAGGGATGTGGTTTTGGGAATGGTGGGGGGTCAGCTATTAAAAGAACTTAAACAAACTAAAAGCAGCTGAAATTATAACAAGTATATACAATTTTTAATTTTGTACATTTGTGATTACAATCCTCACCCGTTTAGCTTTTCTCTGCCCTTGAAAAGCTACTTTTAAAACTTTTTATGCACCAAATGGAGCAGGCTGTCCAGTCCTAAAAAAAGGGGATATCCCCTGCAAGTCCCCAAGTCCGTGGGATGTTCAAGACATCACTCAGACTCCAGGGACATTTCCCCATGGAATTTGGCTAAAACATGTCTGTTGCTTCTGAAAAAGTTTAATCATGTGGCATTTAGGTGCTAATGTGTCCTATGAGGGACACACCCATCTGTCTCCAATCTGCTTTCTTCTCAGTTCTCACTAAACAACCTCTGCCAAGTCATGCAATTGTCTTGTCTAGCACTCAATTTCCTCCCCCCCCCCCGCCCCCCATTTATGTGACTGAGCCTTTATTCTTCTGGGTAGCTGCTCCACGTTAATCATCTCTCATCTAGATATTTGGTTTCTGTGGGTTATACAAATGTTTGGAACATGCCATAAGTTCTGAATCCTGAAGAAGAAAAATGCATGTCCTTCATTTGACAATGTTCATGGATAACATCAATTTTGGCCCTCTTTCTATATAGGAAACACAGAAATTAAAAATATAAGTGACACCTAATGTTCATGTCATTCTTGCTGGAACTTTGACGTGCTATTCCCTTGTAGAGAGTTCTTGAGTGATAGAAGTTGTGGGTTGGTCAAGATTCTATTGATAGCTTTGATTTTAGATTGGTAAAAAATGTAACGAGCCTATGTTGTAGAATGTGGTGGGAGTTAAACATTGCAGTTTGGCATGGTGGTGTCTTATAGCCCATTGTTGCTATGTAGCAACTGCAAGATGTTTGGTGAAGAAATTAAGTGAGTTGTTGGGGCATGTATGGCGGTGCAGGTGCACATGCAATAGTGTTGGAATGCATGCAATGATAGTTGAGGACATGCATGTGTTCTAGAGGATGTTCTAAGGTATCATAGGTGTTCAAAAGTAACCAGGAAGTTTGTCTTTGTTACTGCAAGCCATGGCCTGGTTTTGGCTATAGTGTAAGAAGACATATTCACATTTAGGTATATCTGGTCAACAACCTTTGACTAAGTATGTGTGGCAATATCTAATCATTGGAGGTGGTTAATCTTTTGGGGTAGTTCTATCTGGGATGACATATGACAAGTTGCTGTCATGGTATGATCATGATATGGTTGTGTGATGGTTGGTTTTCCATGAGTGGTTAGAATACAAAGACAGTTGGGATACCAAGAGAATGACTTGGTGGCTATATCTGTTCATTGGCAAAAATGGAATAGATTGATGATGCATTGTTGCTTGATGTTATGGTAATGCTATGAAGCATGATTGCGGAGGTTGTACATTGTTTTCTACGTATTGAGAAGGAGATTGATTGTATTTGTAGTCTGTTTTAGATTAATACAATTGTAAAACTCTTTTGTTGGTGGGATTTTTCTTGAAAGGGTTTCCCATATAAATCCCTGTCTCATGTGCATGTCGTTTGCTTATGATCTCATGTTTCCTTATATTTGCTAAATGAATTGTTGCAATAAACAAAATTGTATTTAGATCACATAGTCTTAAGGTTTCTAATATCCTAGTTATTAGTAGAGCCTCAAACTGGTTTAGAACAGTGAGCTATGGGGCATCAGATGTAACAAGGTGTAGGGCTGTCACAAGAGAGCAATCAGCAAACAAGAACTTTTGTGAAAGAGGTTGAGCATGAGGTCAAGGTAATACGTTGAAGGGTATGTGGACATTTTCCTTTCAGTTCTGCTGCTTTGTTGCAAGGATCAGTCAAGGGGCAGTGTGCTATGGTTGGAGGACAAGTTGGCTTGGGTTTGTTGCCAAGTCATGTGGCAAGTAGTTCTAATGGATTAATGGGGACGTGAGTTCCTCAGTCTCAATCTTGGTGAGCTTTTGGGGGCCATAGGCCTTTTGGTTAGGGAGGTGTGATGAAAATTCGGATCTAAATAGCTAGACCATGGGTCATATTGTTCCTAGCTTGTTGGAGTGTTATCAAGAAGCTTAAGGAGGAATTCATCATTGTATCAATTCAATAGGGTTGTGAAAATGATTGAGGATGATCAAGGATGGAATGGGACATCTATGATAAGTATTCGTTCAAAGTTGTAGACCCTAAAACAATGTGGAAAATCCAATTTGTCAAGTTTGCTGGTTTTCAACAGGTGGCGAACACATGTTCACCTTGATGAACATGTAGACAAGAGGTGAACTGGTCTGATACAAACTGTAAGTGAGATTTGAAGCGTTTTGGTGTTTGATCTTCCATTTTGGCATTTGGTTTTCCATCTTCTCATGTTTGGGAAGTTGTAGGAAGGTTTAAAGTTGCCTTTTGACATTAGGGGAAAGGTTGGTTCTCATTATATAGTGGTAGAAATCCATCTTCATGATGGTTGTAACTTGTAAGTATGAATGCAAGACTGAGTGAGATGAGAGTGTGCCACAAGTGTATTGGATCCTCTTTTCATCATTGAAGCCATCTGGGCATTGTCAAAATCTATGCTGATCCTTTTGATTGTGGAACAGAGGCTAACTTGATCTCTAGAGTTGAGTTTTTCACCTTAAATGGGTTTTCTCGAGGGAAAACTATTTGTGTTCAGTTTTTGTATGTATCCATGGTTATTTTCCATATATCCTTGATACAATGGAGATGTATAACCTTAGTCATTAGTCATTGTATGTATGACAATCATTGTTAAGTCATTAAAAATGTTTGTTGAGGTTTTTTTGCATTCAAATCTATTTTTCTCATACAATGGAGATGTATAACCTCCCTGTTACTTCCCTGTTTATGGATCACCAAGAGGCTGCCCCCTCATAGCGCAATAGAGCATGAGATCCAACTATTACCTGATCACCCTTTTCCAAACATATGTTTGTACTGGAAAAGCCTCCTTAAGGCCAATGAAGTTAAGATGCACCTGAAAGCCCTCATTGAATTGGGAATGATTAGTCCAATTACTTCACCTTGTGGTTATTTAACTACAGTTTTGCCAAATGAGGATGGAACTTGGTAGTTGTGTGTGGATAATAGAGCTTTGAACAAGATTACGATCAAGAATAGGTACCCACTACAATAGATGACTTCTTGGATCAGCTAAAACATGCTAAGCCCTCTTCCAAACTTGATCTCAAATTTAGATGGATCAAAGAAGACATTTGGAAAACAATGTTCAAGAAAATGCTAGGACCCTATGAGCAGCTTGTGCTTCTATTTGGTTTGTGGAATGCTTCAACTACCTTCATGAGGTTAATGAATAGGATGCTTAGACCACATATGGATCCTTTGTGTCACAGTTTATTTGAATGTATGACATACAAGGAGCACTTGTCTCATCTCAATTTTTTTACGAGTTTTGAAGGAGAACAAGAAACTATTGAATGGAAAGAAATGCGAGTTTGTACAACAATCATTCGTCTATCTTGGGCATGTGGCTGGCAATGGGGGAAATCAAGATTGATCCTCAAAAATTAAGGCCATTGTGAATTGGGGAAAGCCTTCTATTGTTACAGAAAATATAAGTTTTGTTGGGTCGGTGCAATACATGAGGAAGTTTGTTGATTCTTTCTCGGTCATAGCTGCACGTTTGCATGCCATAACAGAATCAAAAGTGCTTCAAATGAGGCACAAAACAACAAAGGGCATTTCAGGAATTTAAGTATAAAACCAGCCATGCATGTGTTCTTGCTTTGCCTAATTTGCAACAATCAATTGTGGAAACAAAACCAAATAATTATGCTATGGTGCTGTCCTAATGCAAAGAGGAAGACTGATATGCTACCGTTAAGAGATCTTTTGTAGTTCAGTCCTAAATTATTGCACATATGACAAATAGCTGTTTGCTCTAGTCCAAGCAGTGGAAAAAGTGGAAGCATTAATTGATGAGCAAGAAAACCATTGTCTGCATGGATCATCAACCTGTCTAGTACTTGGAAGCACTAACCAAACTACAAGAAGCAATGCACTACAAGTGGATGAGGTTTTGCAACATTCCATTTTGTAATCAAGTACAAACAAGGTGTGACAAACAATGTTGTGGATGTGTTGTCTAGGCCACTTCTCCTTTTAGTGGTTGGCACTCTTTCTCAATTGGAACTCTTGGCCAAATAGGTATATGTAGACAATTATGAGCATAATGAAGACTTTGGTGAGATATAAAAGCAAGAAAAAAGAGGTAAAGTGGTTGATTTTGGTCAAATCTGGATTATCTTCTCCAAGAGGGGTTGCCATACAAGTTGGTGAAGTTGTGTGTAGTCAAGGAAATGAGGTTGGTTTTATTACGTGAGGCTCATACCTTAAAATTTTCAGGTCATTTTGGTGTTGCAAAGACATTGGCAAACCTACAAAGGTATGTGTTTTGGCAATTAGACGTCTCAAGGTTCTTTTGGGGTTGCAAGCTATGTTGTATAAGCAAGCCAAACAATTGTAAGTTAGGTCTGAACCAACCACTTCCAACACCTTCAAGAGCCATTGGATAGCATCTCCATGGACTTTGTAGGAGGTCTTCCAATGTCCAAGAAAGGGTATGATTATTTGTTTGTTTGTGGTGGTGGATGAGATTTGCATGCTCATTCCTTGCAAAAAGACTCCTAGGAGCAGCGAGGCAGTAGAGCTGTTTTAAACTCATGTTGGTTCACCTTAGGTTACCAAAAAACATAGTATTAGATCATGATGCTAGTTTCTTGGGGAAGTTTGGTGTACACTAGATTGAAGAATCAAAGAATGTTGCTATGGGACAGTTGCAAAAAGAATCAAGGAATATGGATTATGAGGTCTATAAAGCCAAATGTTTCATTTCTAAAATTTGGAAAATACATCTCTATGCTCGACAGAAATTGAGGGAGTCACATGCCAAGTATTGTAAGTGCAATGGTCAACACTAGGTGGAGCACAATTTCAAAGTTGACAATCTTGTTTGGTTATACTTGGAGAAGGATGGGCTCTAAGGGCAAGCTTGAAAGCTCAAGCTTTGAAGACATGGCATTTTACAAATTTAGAACAAGTGGGCAAAAATGCCTTTCACTTGGATTTGCCAATATACATGAAGATGTACTCAATGATCAATGTAGAGAACCTTTGTTTGTTTGAGTCTTCAATGCTTAGTGAAGAGGAAGACCAATTGTTGTCTCCAATTGATGATTAGCTCCAAGCAATTGAGAGGAGCTAGGGGTTGATGCAGTTCTTGACAAGTTGGAATTTGAAATTTATCTTTTATTTCCCACAAGTAACCAAATTAGGTTAATGGGATTGCAAGAAAAATATGTTTTAACTAATGTTTGCAAGGAAAAGAATGATAAATCATAATTCAAAAGAAAGAGAGGATGAAAGGGTTGTACAAGAGATCTAGTTGATTGATTTGAAGTGGAAACTATTGAGGAGTCAATTAGGAGTTGTTGCAAACTCCAAATTGCTCATAAAACAATATGCAATGGTTTTGAAGCCAATGGCTTGGTCCTTGGTGCAAAAGACAACATAGTAACAAAATATGCCCAAAAAATGCATCTAACCATGTTTAATACGTAACTGTTGCCAAAATTGCGTGTTTCAAACTCACCATGCCTAGGTAATTCAATAAACCGGTCAAAACTGGTCCAAATTGAGCCACTGTGGGTCAAATTGTGAATAAAATTTGGGTAATTAAAAAATGCATTTAATACTTGTGTAATTCAAAAAACAATTGGTTTTTGTAGTCAACTAGTGGGTGTTTGCCGATAAAGCCCTCTAACTTGTTTTTTCTAACATTTTTGCACTTCTATATAGGAGGTAAATAGATTTTCAGAATTTCCTGTGTGATTGCAAACATCATACTAGACATTTTGTGATCATTAGCTAGGTATGGTGGCACACATTTCTACATTGCTTCTTCAAGTTCAAAGTTTAAACCCTTGTTTTGCATTTTTTTAGTTGTGTAGTGTGCTAAAGGTAGTTTTTTTCAAGTATTCTTTTTCTAAACTTCTTAAACCCTATTTATAATTCATAATATAATAAACCTTAACCTTAACCCGAAGTTTTAGGGTTAGGGTTAGGTTTATTTTTAATTTTTTAAAAGAAAATGCTGTCTTTTTTTGTAGACCCCAATCCTGACCCATAAACTAAAAGTCTAATTTTTTAAGTTTTAGGTTAGGGGTTTTTGTATTTTATATTTAATTAGACAATGGGGTTAGTTTTTTTCAGGTCTATTAGAGGCTGCTAGGGTTAAGTAATTAAAAATCTATTAATTTATGGCTAAAGCTAAAGCAACTTGATATGTGTTTATTATTATTTAATATTTTTTATTAACCCTAATAGCAAGGGGTATGAATGTGTTTTTGATTTCAGCCAATATTTCATCATGCCACAAGAAATATTTTGCATTTTGATTCCCAATAAAAAAGGTTGATATGCAAGATTTATAAACAAGATAGTGGTGGGGAAATCCATTGTTTCAAATGGCACCTTACAAGGTTGCCAAGACATGAAGTGAAATCTTGCACAAATTTGTGTCTTGCAGATGCGATTTAACAAGCAAGGTTGGCACTTAATGCCTATGAAGAAAATAAGGCAAAAAAGGATAGAACTACCTTGGGCACATTGACACGGTCTTTGAGTAAGTGGGATGATGATTATGATGCAACAATAGCCATGGTGATGATGAGGAATATCTACAATGAGGGCATAATTCTATTTCTTATTGTGATGGCACTTCTTCCACACCTCGTGGTGGCACGTCTTCCACACCTCATGTTGGCCCCTCTTTTGCACAATCACCAAAGAATTTTTTCAAGAAACTTAATATTGGTGGGGGAAGGGTGAATGCCTTTTTTGCACCTTGCACCGCTCTTGGATCCCAATTGTCATTGGAGAGCACAAAATAGAGGAAAAAAAAAATGCACAAACAAGGAAGGCAATAACAAACTTCTGGTATTACTTGAGCAGTCCATTCAACATTGCTCAGACTTTTTATTGGTAAGCTATGGTTGATGCCATTGCTATTTTGGGTCTTTTCAAGGTCTCATTTGAGACCCTTCGAGTTGATATGTCGGCAGAAGTAGTGTTGGATGTTACCAAGGTAGTTATTGAGCATCACAGGCAATGAGAGATTACAGGTTGCAGTATAATGTTTCGTGGGTGGAGTGAGAGAAGGAATCACACATTGATCAACTTTCTTGTTGCATTGGAAAGTGGTACGATCACTAGATGCATTGGATAAAGTGAAATCAACCCACTTGTTTTTAGTTTTTGATGAGTTTGTGATGGAGGTTGGGCCAAAGAATGTAGTCCAGTTCACTATTGATAATGCAGCAAATTGTGTGGTAGTAGGCAAACTTCTCATGGAGAAGTACCCCAAATTGTTTTGGAGCACATGTACATCACATCGCATTGATTTAGTCCTTGATGACATTGGAAAACTCAATTGGATTGAATCTATCATAGAGAAGGGGAGATCCATCATCAAATTCATTTGTAATCACACTAGGGTGTTGGGAATGATGAGAAAATTCCTTGAGGGAAAGGATCTTGTGAGACCATGGGTGACAAGGTTTACCACTAATTTCTTGGCAATTCAAAATATATGCACCCAATAGATGACTAGTGAACCTCAAATATATGTTTGTTTTATCAGATCAGTTAGAGTTCTCTTTTTCTAGTCAGATGGATGGGATCACCGTTTCATATCTTGTGTTTGATGATGCATTTTGGAAGGATGTAGAAGAGATTGTGCAAATTTTAGAGCCTTTGGTCTAAGTGCTAAGATTTGTTGATGGGGGGAAAATCCCCATGGGTTATTTTAATGAGGTTATGGTTAGGGCAAAGGAAGCAATACAATCTAAATTGTAGAATAATGAGAGGAGATTTATGCCGGTTTGGAGATCATTGATGCTAGATATATCCATGTTGTAGGTTACTTCTTGAATCCCTCTATCTATTATAGTCCATCATTCAAGGAGGATGAAGAAGTGAGTGCAGGGTTGTTCAAATGCATTTCCACATTCTTTCTTAATGCAAAGGAAAGATGAGTAGCTATAGTAGAGTCACCATTGTACAAGCAAGCAAAGGGCTTCTTTGACATATGTGCAGTGGAATCAAGACAATAACACCAATTATTGATTTCAAAATTAATAATTTGCAATCTGATTTATTAAACATTAAATAAAATTCAATGATCAATCACTTGGCTTTGTCAATAATATTTGCTAATGTCATTGCAATGGTGGAAGTACTTTGGCCATGAGGCCAAATCACTTTGTTAGATTACAATGTGAATTCTATCCCAACCATGCAATTCTTATGTTTGTGAGCATTCTTGGAGTGATTTGAGCATATGCACTCTAAGAAATGCAACTGATTGAGCCAACAATAGATGAATGATTTGGTCTTTGTCCACCACAACCTTCGTCTTCGCTTGAAGAAAATTTGAGGTTAGAAACTTTACAACTATAACTTTGATGAGCACACGATTATACTAAGAGGGAGTGGGGGGAGTGGGTGAATCGGTCAATCACAATAACATCAATTGCATGATATCAAACACAAGAATACAAGAAAGAACACTTGATTTACGTGGAAACCCTTACAGGAGAAAACCATGGCAAATATTACTTATATGAAACTTCTCTTACAATCTTCGTAGGCACCAACCTACTGGAGACACCAATCCCTACAACTGAGCACCGACTCAGCAAGAGACACCAATCTCTTTTGATAGGAGGCACCAACCTCTTCAAAATGAGGCATCCACCTCAATCACAACAAAGTCTTTGTCTTCCTCAAAAAACTGCTCTAACAAATCTGCTCAAAGCTTTCTTGAAATCTGATATAGATCACCTTGAAAGGTCTGCTATAATTCTGCCTTAAATCATCTTCAAAGTCCTTCAAAGGGCTGCTCATAAGATCTTAATACATTTGCCCATAAGGTTATCATAAACCTGCCTACAGAGTCTTCACAAAGTCTTCATAAATCTGCTCTTGAATCTCTTTCAGATCTGCCTTAAAACTGCTATAAATCTGCCTTAAATGTGCTCATAGATCTGCCTTGAATCACTCACAAATCTGCTACAACTTCTGCTCATAAAGTCTGATAAGAATACCTTCAGATCTGCTCACAAGTCTATACATATTGCATTAAACTCTTACCTTACACATCTCCACTCTACCTGATTTTATACCTCATAAAACATACCTCTTTGCCCAAGGGAGGTGACCCATCCAAGAGGGGTCGGCCAGACTTGAAACATTAATATTTTATTTATTTTTAAATCCCCAAGGTGGGGTGCCACTTATCAAGGGTCAGCCACATCAAATTTAAATATTTAATTTATATGCATTCCTCTATGAGAGGTGACTTCCCTAAAGGATATGACTTCTTCAATCTTGCACTCAAAAAACAGCCAAACCCTCAGATAGTCGGCCTTATCAATCTGGATTTTATCCTTGTTTTAGCTCTACCTTTGTTTCTCATAACAACCAAGAGACGTAGTTAACAAATAACGATATAGTGGCCTTTGGCCTTAATGATTTCTTCTTGCCTTTGACATCAATGACAACAATTTTCCAACAAACTTTAAATAATTTTCTACTTTTGTAATATACACTAGTAGGTTGAGAGCTCACACATTCATCAATGCTAGCCTCAAGTAGTGTTGAAGATGATCAACCAATTGATCTAGATGAGATTGATCTTGATTATGAATGGATCATAGACGAGGAGGAGCCTTCATATCAAACGCCGGACACAAATTCAATTTGATTTGCTCAAGCAAATGTGCCCCACTACCAGTAATGATGATATCATCCGCATAGATAGCAAGAAGAATGATATCACTACTAGTGCTCTTAACATATAAACTGGAACTTGAGGGACTCCTCTAAAAACCTTGTGCAACCAAATACTTGTCAATCTTTAGGTACCACGCCCTGGAGGCCTGTTTTAGGCCGTAAAGAGCCTTCAACAGTCGGCATACCTGGTGCTCTTTGCCTGCAAATTTGAAACCTGGAGGCTGCGTCTAGACCTCTTCCTCCAAATCTCCATTAAGGAAGGCACTCTTCACGTCCATTTGATGGACCGTCCAGTAAAGGTCTCCTCATAGTCAATGCCCTCTCTCTGTGAGAACCCTTTAGCCACCAACCGAGCTTTGTATTTATCAAGTGTTCCATCATCTTTGTATTTCACTTTGCAGACCCATTTGCAGCCAATGGGTTTCTTCCTTGGCGGAAGATCTGACAGAACCCAAGTATTGTTCGTCAAAAGACTATGATGTTCAAATTCCATATCCTTATCCCATTCAGGTTTACCTTTCGCCTCTGAATAGTCCTAGGGCTCATAAACATTCTGAATGTTGGCCATAAGAGCAAAATTCACTGTACTCTTCTTGCTCTTGCCTCTAGATGATCTACCCTCAACAAGTTCAGTATCTTGAACATCACCAATGAGCTTCTCCCACCACTTAGGCGTAGGCTAGAGAGTAGATGCATCTTCTTCCAAATCAGGATGATCATGACTTGGGTTGCATGTGTTAGATTTTATGATCAGATATAAAAGCAGAAATTTAATTTAAAATCAGACACATAAACACAACATATACCTTGGGAAAACCCTCCACTTGAGGGAGAAAAACCCAGCAACAAAGATCTCTCTTATATATATAAAAGATGGCAACAATTCTCTTTACAATGAGGCCAAACACAAGGCCAATAACCAGCATCAACTCTAGATGCAAAAACAGATAATAATCTGCCCTTAATATCGAAATCTGCACTTGAAGAAATTCACACTTGAATGAATGAATGAAATGAAACTTGCTTGATGTCAAATGGATGGAAATGACCTTGTATAAATACAATTTGTGGGAGAGGTCGCACCTCTTCAAGAACAAGGTCGGCCACAATAGGAGAAATATAATTACAATTAAATGATGCAAATTACAAGGAAGGTCGGCCCAATTAGGAATTATATTATTGCCAAGTGAAGCACCTCTTCACTTTAATTATCTCAATAAAATAAATAGCCGATAGGCTATATGCAATTTTATGTCTTGAATAGAGGCTGGAAGGATGAGCCCGAAACTGCTATAACATCAACACTCCCTCTCAGCTAGGGAGGAATACTTCTAGCTATACAAGACACATCACCTCATCGTGATGTCAACCACCATGGCTACTACCATATGTGGAAAGGAACATATCACCTCATTGTGATATTAACCATCATGGCTGGTCCCATGTATGGCATATGTACACAAGTGCCCATCACGGAATCACTCAACGTGATGTCGCCACCTCATCGTGACGTTCACCATGGCTACTCCCAGAGGGTGAAAAGCACAAGTACAAGAAAATCATCACAAACTCTCTCACGTGATGTTGTCATGGAGTCACACACATGACATCCACCATGGCTACTCCCAGAGGGTGGAAACAAGGGCTTTCACCTCAAATTTCTCTCATAGAGAAAGATGCATTAAACAAGGGCTTACACCTCAAATCTCTCTCACAGAGAGAAATGCATTAAAGCAAATCAGAAGATCACTGATACTGAGACTCCTTAGTTAGGGCTTCATTCTCCACAATACCAAGCTTGTCTCGAAAGTACACAAACTTTACTCTAGCAAGAGGCTTGGTGAGAATGTCTACCCCTGCTCATCGCTAATATACTTCAACCGATTGCTTTCCTCAATACCATATCTCCGATATAGTGGTATTTGATCTCAACATGTTTAGTTTTGTCATGAAACACGATTGACGTAAAGCTTCACACAACTTTGATTATCACAATGAATGACAATCGACTCCAACGATTGTCCAAACAATCTGCAAGGAGCTTCCGAAGCCACACTGCTTCTCGAGCTGCCACACAAGCTGCAATATACTCGGCCTCTACGGTGCTCAATGCCACTAAAGACTGCTTCCTGCTACACCAAGAGATCATCGTAGACCCCAAATTGAAACAACATCCGGAGGTGCTCTTCCGATTAGTGACACACCCTGCCCAATCGGAATCAGTATATCCATGCAACTTCAAGTCCACACCAGAAGAATATCTCAAGCCATACCCAACTGTGCCACGCAAGTATCTCAGGATATGCTTCGCTGCAACTAGATGTATTTGCCTTGGTTCACACATGAACTGACTAAGTGCACTCATTGCATAGCAAATATCTGGTCTAGTATTGACTAGATACATCAATGATCCAATCAACTGTCTGTACATAGTAGGATCCACCAGATTTGAACTAGCTACAGCCTCTTTAAGCTTTTGAAAATTGGTTTCCATAGGTGTAGACATGGATTTGCAATCCATCATACCAAATCTCTCCAAGATGTCTATATTATACTTTCCTTGACTCAGAATGAACTCATCCGGCTTCTGTCATACTTCTAAGCCAAGAAAGTAGTGCATGAGACCAAGATCCTTCATTTCAAATTCAGAAGCTAACTCCTTCTTGCATTTGATAATGAGGTGATCTTCTCCAGTAAGAATTAAATCATCAACATAGAGAACCAAGATTAATCCTTCGCCATCAATTACCTTGAAGTAAAGATTTGAATCGGCATCATTCTTGGAGAAGCCCAAGCTCATCAGGTATCGATCAATTCTTTCGTACCAAGCACGAGGAGCTTGCTTAAGGCCATACAAATCCTTCTTCAGCCTACAAACATGAGACTCCTTCCCATGAACCTCAAAGCCATCAGGTTGCTTAATATATACCTCTTCCTCGATTACACCATTTAGAAATGCTGTCTTCACGTCCATTTGGTGTATCTTCCATCCCTTAGATGTTGCAATAGCAATGATGGTCCTGACAGATGTATAACGAGCAACTGGAGCAAAGGTTTCCTCATAGTCTACTCCCTCTTTCTGAGAGAATCCTCTAGCCACAAACCTAGCCTTGTACTTCTCGATGCTCCCATCAGCCACATGCTTGATCTTGAAGAGCCACTTAGAAGATACAACAGATTTACCTTCAGGTCTAGGTACGATGTCCCAAACATCATTCTTGAGGATGGATTGATACTCCTCAGTCATAGCATCTTTCCATACTTGCTGACTAGTAGCTTCCTCAACACTAGAAGGCTCTGACTCAATGATATGACTCATCAAAGCAACATAGCTTGAAAACTTATGAGGTCTCTTCCTTTCTCTGAAAGTTCCTCTTGGGGTTGCAAACCTTTCTACCTCCTGCATTGTTTGCCTGGCCCAAAGAGGTCTCTTACGACCAATCACAATGTCTGTAGGCCCATCGGTAGGTTCCAAAGGCTCAATTGGATCATCATATTCTTTAGGATCAGTAGCCTCCCTTAGGAGTATTGTCAACTTCCATATCCTGAGGAGACTCTTGGTCTTCATTGTCTATTTCCATATGAGTGCCCATAGATCTCTTGAATGCAACATCTTCTTCAAATGTAACATCTCTGTTGATCTCAATCAACTTCTGACCTAGAATGTACACTCTATAGGCTTTTGAAGACTCACTGTAGCCCACAAAAATTCCCTTCTTGCCAGAAGGTTCCAACTTTGTCCTTTTATCTTTAGGCACATGAACATAAATAGGACAACCAAAGATTCTTAAATGACTTACTTCCGGCTTCACCCTTGTGAATGCTTCTTCGGGAGTCATGTTCTCCAAAATGCGGTGAGGGCTTCTATTCTGAACATATACAACTGTCCTAGATGCTTCAGCCCAAAGGAAGGTTTGCAGATCTTGATCATGTATCATTGCTCTAGCTGCTTCTACAATAGATCTGTTCTTTTCTGCAACACCGTTTTGCTGTGGATTGTAGAGAACACAAAACTCCCTCTTGATTCCTACCTCAACAAAAAAATTACGAAAACTTCCGGAGATATATTCTCCTCCATTGTCAGATCTTAGAACTTTGATCCTTTTCCTGGACAAGTTCTCTACCTAAGCTTTAAATTCCTTGAATCTCTCAAGTACTTCCTCAAATTCTTTAGTCTTTAAGAAATAAATCCAAGTCTTTCTAGAGTAGTCATCAATGAAAATAATGTAATACAAGAAACCACTCAAAGAAGCAACAAACATTGGACCACATAAATCAGAATGAATAAGGTCTAGAATACATTTAGATCTACTTTCACTACTATGAAATGGACCTTTAGTATTCTTACCTAATGCACAACCCTTGCAAGTGCCTTCATGCTCTTGGTTGAATTTAGGAAGGCCCGTGACCATCTTCTCCATGGTTGGTAGTGCTCGAAAGTGAAGGTGAGCAAGTCTTCTATGCCAAAGTTCACACGAACTTGAAGAATCATGCAACAAAGCCTGAAGTGGACGAGTGCAAAGTCTGTAGAGACACTCATGTCGAACTCCAATCACCTGAGCAATCTTGATACTTGAGTTGTTTGGCCATGCAAGAACTTTACCTTCGGAGAATGCAACTTGATACCCCTTGTCCTCCAAGGCTGAAATAGAGACAAGGTTCCACTTGCTACCCGAAACAAATAGAACATTGCTCAACTGTAAGGAGATGCCGGAATCCAAGTGAAGAGAGGAGGTCCCAACACCTTTCATAGAATAACTTGCAACATTGCCAATAATGACTTGAACACTAGAATCTCTCTCCACCAAATCAGATAGATGCTCTCTAAATCCAGTGATGTGGTGAGAGGCACCACTATCAATCAACCAAGTGTTGATGTCAGGCACATTGCTTGACAAAGCATAATAGAATAGAAATTCACTTGAATCCTTATGCGGAGAGATCTCACCCACATCTGCAAATGAAGCCTGCTGCTTAGATCTGGTTGGGCAATCCTTTGCATAGTGACCAAACTTGTCACATCTAAAACATTGAACGCGAGATAGGTCCTTCTTCTTCTTAAATGTAGGGGCACCATCTGACCCTTTATCTCTATTCCTCTTGAAGTACCATTTCTTTCCTTCTTTTCCTTTCTTCTTCGAGGATTGAGCGGCAAGAACATGAATGTCTTCATTTGTAGAGCTTTGACCAATGCCTCTCGCAGCCAACCTTGATTCTTCTTGAATACAATCTGCTCTCAATCGATCAAACTTAGGAAGTTTTGATCTCGCGCTAATTCCTTGAATGAATGACTCCCAAGATGGAGGAAGACCATTGAGAGCCAACATAGTCAAATCCTTGCTATCAACAATATGCCCAATGGTAGAGAGTTGATCTCTCAACTCGGAGATCTTCATGAAGAATGAGATGATGGATTCTCCTTTCGCCATCTTGATATGATGAAGTTGCTGCTTTAATGCAAGAGCTCGACTTGTGTTGTTGATCTCATACATCTCCTCCAAGGTCTTGAACATATCTCTTGCTGTTTTCAACTTGGAGATGATTGGCACAATGTGATCTTTCACAGAATCAACCAGCATCTTTTTTGCCTTAGTGCCATTTCTTTTCCATTGAGGCTTCTCATTCTCATTGGTTGGTTCGGGAACTTCGGCCTCCACGAACTCAGCTAACTCATTTTCCTCCAAAGCGAGCATCACTCTAAACTTCCAAGATGTGAAGTTTGATGCGCCCTCAAGTCTATCTTCGATCTTGAGCCCGTTCACCATCTTGACGATAAGATAGATGCAAGAGAATGAGAATAAGAGAGGATGATAGCGCTGCTATATAAATCTGATCACGATCTTCTTAAACCCACTCTGATACCATGTTAGATTTTATGATCAGATATAAAAGCAGAAATTTAATTTAAAATCAGACACATAAACACAACATATACCCTGGGAAAACCCTCCACTTGAGGGAGAAAAACCCAGCAACAAAGATCTCTCTTATATGTATAAAAGATGGCAACAATTCTCTTTACAATGAGGCCAAACATAAGGCCAATAACCAGCATCAACTCTAGATGCAAAAATAGATAATAATCTGCCCTTAATATCGAAATCCGCACTTGAATGAATGAATGAAATGAAACTTGCTTGATGTCAAATCGATGGAAATGACCTTGTATAAATACAATTTGTGGGAGAGGTCACACCTCTTCAAGAACAAGGTCGGCCACAATAGGAGAAATATAATTACAATTAAATGATGCGAATTACAAGGAAGGTCGGCCCAATTAGGAATTATATTATTGCCAAGTGAAGCGCCTCTTCACTTTAATTATCTCAATAAAATAAATAGCCGATAGGCTATATGCAATTTTATGTCTTGAATAGAGGCTGGAAGGATGAGCCCGAAGCTGCTCTAACATCAACAGCCTGGAATGAAATCATTTGGATGCTGGTCCAGGTTGTCTTGAGGGAAATTTGCTAGTATAGGGTTGTGCCTTCGAGATTCCACAAGTTCGGAATCAATAGAATCCCTCCTTCAGGTGGAGCTAATGGAAGCCTAACACCCAAATATTTAGGCTGCAAAGGCTGATCCTCAGGACTCTTGATGGAAGAAGAGAGCTGAAAGGGCCCTACTTCATCAAAAACATGCCTGTTGAATGTTAGACGATCAGTGTCCACGTCGATCAGTCGATAGGCCTTATGATTGTCACTATATCTTGTAAGCATCAACTTTTGACTTTTGGAATCCAATTTGGTCCTCTTTGCATTTGGAATCCAAACATATGTAGTAGAACCAAAAACCATAGTTGCTAGGAGATTGGTATTGGTACTGGTATGGGAGATTGGTACTGGTATCGGTACCGGTACCGGTACGTCTATTTTTGAAAATAGGAGACAGGGGTACTTGGAGACACCATTTTTTCATTTCTTAATATAATTTAATAATTTAAAGGTTAAACACACAAATGTCAAAGAGTCAAAGAGTTCATACTACATATTTGATATTACACATTGAAATTTAGAAATGTTGATTCATATTTTTTCTTTTCATATGGAAACTTGCCAAAATTTAGGGTTTTATGTTTTTTTAAATGAAAAATTGAGGAGATGTCTCCGATGAGTTTCCAGTACGGGGAAACAGGTATGGGTATTTGAGACGCATCTTAGGGGTCAGAGACGCATCTCCGTGCAACTATGTCAAAAACCTTGAGATGGATGACTTTTGGTTTTCTTCTAGACCATGCTTCCTTTGCGGTCATCTTTCTTGATGACCTGTGTGGGAGATCTATTAAGAAGGTATACTGCAATATACACGGCTTTAGTCCAAATTTTTTTTGGAACATTTTTGTTCTCCAACATACAACGGGCCATTTTTGTAATAGTATGGTTTCTCTGCTCAACAATTCCATTCTGTTGAGGAGTATAGGGTGTGGTAAGTTGGCTCTTGATAATGTGTTTAGCGCAGAAGTTGGTGAATTCGTTGGAACAAAACTCACCCCCATTATCTGATCGAAGAGTGATGATTGGACATCCCGACTCTTTCTTAGCTAATGCTTTAAACTTCTGGAATTCATTAAACACATCTTCTTTGTCTTTGAGGAAAAACACCCACATTTTCCTACTGAAATCATCAATTAATAAGAGAAAATACCTGGCACCAATGACTGATGCAGTATTCATTAGTCCACAAACATCTGCATGAACTAGCTGAAGGACCTTGGATGCTCTCTAAGCACGTTCGTCTGAAAATGGAATTCGATGTTGCTTCCCTACCTGACAAGCTCTGCATACACCATGTGTTTGTTGTTGAATCTCAGGTAAGCCTTCTACCAAATTCTCTCGAGCTAGCTGAGAGAGGTATGCGAGGTTGAGATGCCCATACCGCTGATGCCAAAGAGTATTGATGGATAAACTCTTCGCAGCCATTGCATGCTCTTGAGACTCTCTAGTGTCAACCAGCCTATACAAGCCATGATTTTCGAGCCCAATTGCAACCATTTTCTTGGGCTCCTTGTCAACAATGTGGCACTTATGTGAACTAAAGATGATATCAAACTTCATACAATGTCCATAATCTGACTCACAAAGAGAAAATTGAGCTCCATGCCCGGAACATAGTATACATTGAGAAATATGAGATTTCTCCCACCAGTGTAATCTGAACGTTGCCTTTTCCGACAACTGTATACTCTCACCACCACCAAAGATCATTGAATCGGAGCAAGCCTTATGCTCCATGAACCAATCTCTCTTGTGTGTAAAATGCTGAGATGCTCTAGAATCAATATACCACGCAAAAGATGACATGATTTACTGGTTGTTTGGCCATGAATGCATAGAAAGCAGACTCCTGCTCAGAATGTTCTGCAACATGGGCCTTCTGTTGAGACCCTCCTTGGTTGGATTTCTAATCATCCAACCGCTTTCTGCAGTGTTTCTTCATGTGACCAAGCTTACTAGAATAATGACATGTGATATTCTTCTTGGAGCTATCCTTAGATTTGCCTTGTCCTTTCTGCTGAGAGGACTTGCCTTTGCCTTTGTCTTTGGCAGTAAAAGCCTGTTCCATATTGGCTGTCTCGTTGTTGCTCCCAAATTGCTTCTTCCACCTGTCCTGCTGCAAGAGCTTGTTCCACAAATCATCAAACTTTAGGTCAACATTGGTGGAGGTAATGTTGAGAGTTTCGATGAAGTGCTCATAATATCGTGGTGAGCTTTTCAGCGTGATAATCACCATTTCCTCTTCTTCCATCTTGCAACCAATGGCCTCTAGGTGATCGCAGATGTCTTTGATCTTCATGAGATGTTCTTGCAAAGACATCTTGTCGTCCATCATAATTGAGAACAACATGTTCTTAAGGAAGAATGCTTTGCCCTTGTCTGATGTCTAGAGCAGATTCTTCAAGTGTGTCCAGATTTGTGCAACAGTCTTGCTAGATTGTACTTTTGGAAGCATCTCATTGGTGACAAATAACTTGAGCAACATAACCTCTTCACAATTACGCTCATTGAACTTGTCTTGGTCTTTGCTTGTAGTTGTAGGACGAGCAGATGTACCCAGAACAATCTGATCTAGACACCAGTACTCGAAAATGGTGGGCATCCTCTATTTCCAGGTATTGTAATTTTTATCATTGAATTTCTGGCTGCTTTCCAACATCACATGATGTTGGTCAAAGATGCCATCCCTCCCGTTTTCCAAATGCACGCAAAACAAGGTCAAAGTCAACTCCAACAACGAACTTTAATTTTTTTTATTGCAAAAAAATCTGATTTTTCTGTCAAAAAATAGGTAAACCCTAGGCAATCAGCTGTCACAAATCCCTAGGTGCTGCTTTGAAACCCATTATTTTATCAAAAAATCGGAAAAAATACTGCAAAATTTAAAAAAACCCACGTCTGAAACCCTAGGTGCGTAGGAGACACGATTTTTCTACAAAATCGTCAAAAAACTTTAGAAATTGCGTGCAAAATTAGGTTGCGCGAGAAAAAAAATGCCCAGATGTTGTGAAAAAACCACGATTTTCAGAGACAGAGGGCACAATTTTGTCAGAAAAAATAGTAAAAAAGAAAGGCTCAGAAGTCGCACACAATTTTTTTAGAAAAAGATGTCAAAAAAACTTAAGAAATTCCGCACCAAAAACCCTAGGTTGCGCACAGAACTAGTCGTGTACGAATAGGTTGCGTGATTTGTAGAGAAAGAAAGGGCGTGATTTAAAACAGAAAAATTCCACGATTTTTTATTAAAAAAAATCGATCAAAAGCTTCTGAAAATGTCTTTCAAAATTTTCAAGCAATTAATCCACAAATTTTATTACAAAAATTCACCAAAAAACTGCCTCTGCTCTGATACCATGAAATGGTAATTGATTGATTTAAAAAGGAGAGTACTTAAATAAGCAATTACAAATGATGTTTCTAAAACAGAAACAATCGATAACGAAAACAATAAAAAAAAAGTTACTAAAACTAACTAAAACTAGTTAAACGACTAAGATGACCATTATACACTAAATATAACAATATTACTTTAATAAGGTTATGGATGATCATGAATGTGCTCATTTGGACAAAGTGGCTGCTATAGTAGGGGCATCAACGTCTGCTTCACATATCTAGCCATGGCTGCCTTAGAAGCTATTTGAATTTTGAATTTTGTATTCTCCAATTTTGTTTTGTATATCAGATATGACAGTTGACACTTATGACTCTGAGTAAGGAGTCTATGACATATTGATACTTAATGAGAATTATAATTGAAGTGTTTGGACTTTGTTTCATTTTCTATGGACTCTATTTTGCATGAAATAACATTTGCAGTTTTTTCTTTCTGCGTTTTTATGAGCATTTTAGTGTCTTTTAATTTGCTGTTTTTTCCCTTTTTTCCTTATTTAAACCTGTGTAATTGAATTCCATTTATACTTTTGGATTTCCGTGTCGTTGCCATGTATGTATAATGTGACTATGGAAGACAGCTTTGTGATGGTTCAAAACATCTTAGAGAAGTCAGTGATTAGAGGAACATGGGTAGAAAATGAGCTAGTTTGTGTTGGTGATAAGTCACGAGACTACTAGTTTTTGTCAAGCAGTGGTTTTGTAACCACTGAATATCAACAGGAAGCGGTTTTGTAACTGCCAGAAATCAAGGCAATTTCATAGCTACACATTGTCATTTAATGGTAGTTTCATTTTTGAGGAAGTTGTTGAATTTTTTTGCATTGTCTCTTCCAAATCTGAGCATTTAAAATGAATTTTTCTGCCCAAGGACATCTTAAAAGGACAAGGAACATCTTGGGCAAGGGTTGGCTCTTATTCTTTGCTTCCATGTATTCATTTAATACAATTGAAAGTGAAGAACAAGGGTTTTCCATGGAGTTGCAACCATCTATAGATGCAGGAGCTTCTTGTTCATGATGTATGGGTTCCAATTTGTTCCCAAGACTATGTATACACTTGTAATTGACTGAAAATTAGTAGCATGAAGCATTTATGCTCATTCTTCTGGAGTTTTATTCCCATTTAAGGGTTTCTTGAAGTGCAGCTTTGTGTTTTAGTCCATTTGATGGTGTTTACTGCTACTGTTTTGATATATTTGACTTGATTTTCTCATTTTCATGCATAAGGGAATGAACTAACTGAATCTGTAGATCAAATTTAAGTTAAATTTCAGTTTAGGAAGTATTTTGTTCAGTTGACATAATCATAATCCATAATTGAGGACTAAGTTACCGATTCGCCACCTGTAGCCTTTGGATACGATTCGATTCGTAGCAGATTTGCAATTCGGGTACGGTATGATACAAATTTGGGCAGGATTCAAAATTTGCTTTGTGGATTCACCTTGGATTCGATTCGCCACTGCGGATTCGACCAGGATACACCATGAAGAATCTGTGACGAATCCAGACGTCAAAATGCCCAGGCTGCGGAAAAAGTTTGCTTTTTGCATTTTTTAATTATTTTTTTGACCAACAGTTGACTTAACAAAGCATAATCCATCATTGTGCAAGGCAGATTTAAGTTGCATGAGGCCTTTGTTTGTGTGCAAGGATGGTTTTCATTCCAAATATCTTTTCAAAGTCTGACCTAGTTACATTTGTTTTTTTTCATGTCATTAGCCCCTGAGCAACATTGCCTCCCTTAATTTGCTTGAATAGAGCTGCACCTTGCATGGCCAAGTTAGGTTACTGTATTGTATCGAATTCCCAAACATTAAGATATACTTTCATTGGATTCTTTAACTCCATGGTGTAGGTGGATCTGTATGCATCTTCCATGTCAATTTCATGACCAAAGCTTGATTGAATAAATGGGGATTTTTTGAACTTTAACCCTCATGCTTTTTGTGGCCATGTGATTTTGGACCACAGTAAAAAGCAAAATCTAATGTAGCATCTAATGATGCTGATTTGTTTGATGACCCATATGATTTAGATTGATCAATGATCAATAATGGCTGATTGTAAACACTTGACATTTTATGTTTGAACTTTAATTTATAATTTTATATCATGACATTCGAGTAATCACTAATATTTTAATATTTGACTTAGTGACTATGAAAGTGGTGATGTATTTTTGCTATGTTATTAGACTATTAATATGGTGGTGTATTCTGAACTTAATTACTGCTGCAAATATGTATATATTTATGATTTTTATATGTTTTTTGTATTGCTGTACCCAAGCCGTACCCAACCCCAAAATTGTTTTTGACCGAATCTCGTACCGGATTCACGTACCTGTACCCGAATCCAAAAACGAATCAGTAACTTAGATTGAGGATTGTTAGGAGTCTTATCTCCAATTTTTTACAAATCAATTCAACAAATAACCACTTGGAAAATTTTAATTTATATTATTTGAACTTATTTTTTGATTTTTATTGACTGGTTGCCTTGTTTTGGGTTTTATCGCTAACTATTTATGTAAATCACACACTTTTACAACTTAAATTATATTCATCTTGCTTAGGTGGATATTGATATTATAGATATTTGACATTTTATTTCTAGATATTCTTTAGATAATTTTAGGATAAGTTTGCTTTATTTCCTGATTTTCTCTAGATAGGCTTTTGGGAAATCATGCTTTCATTCTATTTTAGGAGTCTAAGTTCTTATTCTCATCTCCAATTGTATTCTCGATAAAATGCAACTTCATTGCATTTTATGGAAGCACAGTTTGTAAGCTTGCTTGTAATGTCCCCATTTTCTGTGTCCTTATTTGGGCTAGTTTGGTTTTGACTCGCTATTTTTAGGAAGAACTATATTTAGTAACTGGTCTTGGCTATAGTGCAGTGCAGGTTTCTTGTTTGGGCAGTGTGGCAGTTGTCAGGTGAACTCTAATGTTTTATGCCAGTTTCTTGTTTGGGAATGCTTACTATTTTTAGTAGTTGCTATTTATAGTAAGTCTATGTTCGGTAACTGGTGTTGGTGGCAGTGCAGTGCAAAGTTACCATTCTTGGTAGGGGGTGAGTTTTCTCCATGGTCTGATTTATTATTGGTTAATTCATTACTAAGTTGTTAAAGTTACTTTTTTTAATAAAGTGAGGTTATAAGATTGGGTTATAAAAAGGACCCCTTGTGTAACGGCAAGACCTAACATGCAACAAGTACCATTCTATTGCTTCACTTACCAACGAATATTATTGCACAATTGCATAATCATAATGACTAAACAAAAAAAACTTCCACGGTTGCATCCATAAGAATGAAAATTGTATTCATAATAAGGTAACATATACTACTAGATTTGCATATGATCAATCTATCATAGCAACTACCACATTCGTAGTATTAGGGCATGATATCAGAAAGTTTACAAACTGAGATAAGAATCATTTACTTCTTAACTAGTAACAAAATAAAATTAGATTCCAAATTTGAAATAAAGCAATTAAGACAAACATCCTCCGTCCTTTCTCCTTAATCTTTTGAAAGCAGGTCGATAATATAAGCAACCAAATTACCTATAACAGCCATGCCCTTTCAAACAAATCAAAGATATCTTATTGAAGATGAAAATACAAGTATTCGAGTGAGAGTCATTTACTCATCTAAATAAATATGACACAACTAAACAACATATCCTCATTTGCATTATCAAATCTATATCATTTGCTACTTTATCTTGAAATGGAAGAGAGAGAGCATCATCGGAATGATTTCCGCCTGCCACGAAGCCATATGCTTCCCCATGCCACCCTACAAAGAGTCTAGCAATCCGTGGCCAACATGTGTGAAATCTGTGCAGCTACAGGATAATTGACACATGCAACCTATTAATGCCTCGAGCAAAAATCTAAGCATATGTCCTACCCATGATGTGACACAACTTAATTCAAACAGTCCTCTCCTATATGAATTAACTACCTTGGCCAAGCATTTGTTTATTAGTTGAACACTCGAGTCTATCCTGGTATACACTTGCACCTTTACACATGTTGTTCAGATATTAATCACCTTTATGTGTTATTTAGTTAAGCATTAGGGCTTATGCCTTTGGCTACAATTTCAAACATAACTTCCTTTAACACAATGGAGCATGCCCTTAGGATTTCTGAAGTAAAAACTAAAATTAGCATGGCTTTCCTTTTCATATCGGTTTAATCAATCACTAGGTTTCTTGTTCTGATTTGAATTCAGCTGACACATCTTACATGAGAAAACTAGTACTACATGTAGACTCACTCTCAGATTAGCAAATGCAGAAAATCCGTAATTCAACAAGGTACTTTGTAGTGAGCATATGAACTTCAAATGTGGAGTTAGAGCCATTACACCAAAGAACCCATAACTGGAATTCACCAGCATAAAATGCAGCACTTTTACTCTTGATATTAAATCAATTTAGCTGCTGCAAAATTCAATCTGGGCAAGAGCAGCAACTGTTGAACAAATGTTTTACTCAACCATAGCATAGAACCTCAGAAAATATGCTTTATACAACTCAACATTTAAATGGTTATGTACAGTCTTTGGGTCATAGGGCTGTAAATGAACAGCAAGGCTGATGAAGTACTTACCCATGGCTGTTGTATACTACTACAGCAGCCACATGGAAGTACCTTCATCATTAATTTATCTTCTAAGTAAGCATTGTGTTAATAGAAATCTTATGCTCAGCTCATGATTCATTGACAACAGTATCCCATCAACAAGATTTGTTTAGTGGTCCTTATATTCTCTAAGCAATTATAGGCCTAGGGTTTGGTTCAGCCTAGTGTTTCTTTATACAAGAAAATTCTAAGTTTGCTCCTTACACAGATCGAAGCATTTATAATCAGTCATTTTTAAATTCTGAGCAGCTATAGGCTGATGCAAATTTATTCACAGTAAACAACCTCTAAGGAATTTTTTAGACTGTGCATACTGCAGTGGGGAATTCACCAACATTCAGTCTATTTGATATTAAGAAAGTGAATTTAACAGCTTCTTCATACTTGAGAACTAATATTTGCAGAAGTTTTTACTCAAGCCACTCATGTGCAGTCCCTTTCCTTTCCTCCTGTCCTCTCTTCCAAAGCAGAATCCTTGGTATCTCACCCTCACTTTGTTTATTACCTCCCCATTCTTTCTCCCTTGCTACGTGGAGATGGGGCCCCTTTACTAACTGCTAGGTGGTAATTTATTTGTTTAAACCTTTCCTTCTGCTGACAGCAAGCATATTTGTTTTCCTCCCTTTGTTTTTAATGCCTTGGATAGAGCATATACGTACCTTCTTAAAGGTACTCCTTTGTTTGTAAAACAATTTTTTTGTTTTTTTTTCTTCCAGCCGTGGGTCCCACCATATATTCTCCGTGGGTCCCACCATATATTCTCTTCCTTAAATAAGAAGGAATATTTTGATATCCCTCTTTTATAAAAGAATGTATATATCATTTTATCATTTATTTTATGGTTATTTATATTTCTATTTGTTTATTTTTTTATTTTTAAATTATACATTATTCATTATAAATTAATCTAAATATAAATTAGTAATAGTAGTGATTTTAATTCCTTGTAGAATTTTGGTTAAAATAAACAAGACACCTTATTTACCCTTCCCAATGCAATATATATAACTTGGGAATTGCACTACGTGCTTGTGTGTGCTATTCTCACACCTTTGCCCCCGGATGGCTAGACTCCCCTTCTTGATGATACTCTCTCTCTTCGGCGAGAATGCGTACCTTCGCTGTGACACGCCAATAACAGGTTCAACATTAGTCCGGTTCAAATAATGAAAATCAAGCTTAACAATTTATCTACAATATTAGCATCTCCATATAAAGCTCAATCATATAGCTATGTATGAAATTATAGAAACTCATTCATAACACCATAAGTAACCTCATTCGATGTATCATTAAAACGATTAGTTTTTAACAACTAATCAAATAACCGTTTTTATTTCCAGATAGAACAACAGACAAGACAACAATATAGAATTTTAGGGCCAACCGTTATGACAGTTAGGTTTCACATTCAATTGAACATCCATATCACATGATAATACAAAATTTAGGGGCAGGTTTCATATTCAGCTAAACATCTAAACAAAATTTAGGGCCGGGTTTCATATTTAGCTAAACATCTAAACAAAATTTAGGGCCGGGTCACAATTAGGGTTGTGACACCTTGGCCTAGTGATAACAACGTTTTAAAAGAGGGGCCATTGTACCTTAAGTGGATGCCAATTATTAAAGTTTCATAAAGTTAAGGCAAAATATTATGCTCAAAAAGTGGACGACCCTTATGAGGAATATTTGATTATATTTTAAAATGTAAAGCAAAATATTAAAAAGGCAAGGTTGGGCATGAGGTTTTGGAGGGAAAGTTATTCACATTGGTGGTTGCCCTAATTTCTCCCTCCACTTGTATTATTCTGCTTTTTGGCTCCCATTTGGTTATGGAGGATTTGACAACATAAGGAGACTTTACTGGATTGTTTCCAGATTGTGAATGTTGCAGATTGAGGACGAAAACCCTCATTTTTAGCATTGGTTTCGATGTTGAGAGATCCAGCCTAGCTGGTTGGAGTGGTTCTACTTTAGGGATCAACGTTGTGCTCAACAGAGTTCTGATTATCAGCGATTTTGTGGTGAAATAATGAAGATATTCTTGGTTTTTTGATGTGGGTTTTGGAGTTTTGGTGTGTTTGGCTGTAAGAGACCTGCTTGTCTGTACTTCTGTTTTTATGCTAAATGATAAGGGTTTGTAATTTTTTTTGTATTTTCTCATAGATTGCCAGTCAATAAAACAAATACAAGAAATGTAAACATAAACCCTACTGCAGCAATGCAATTAATTTATTGATTTTCTTTCAAAGCTTTACAAATATGTGCATACCCGAAAATACAATCTCCTGTAGTAGATCTGAAGCAATAAATCTGATGAAGCATAGACTTGACTTCTGGATGAAGCCAACAGTGAGCACCTTCAGCTGATATTCCACAACCTCAGAATGCTGATACGATGGAGAGTTTTCGTTCTCCAAAGCCGATACGTTGGCAGAAACCCTTGGGCTCCCTTCCCCAAACGCCAATGAGAAATTATTAAACAAATATCAAATAATCAATTCTGAATATTCTCAAATGAGCCCCTTAAGATTCTTTTATACTTTTCCTGGAGGAGCTCATACACTTTTCTCACCAATGTGGGATAAAAGATAATAGGCTGATTCCCTCCATTTTGCCTTTTAAAACATTTTAAAATAATATAATATTTGCACTTTGGAATATTAAAATATGTCCTTGAAATTGGCACCCAAGTAATTAATTAAAATGGCCCCCTTTTTAATGATGAATGGACCCTCAAATCATAAAGTGCAAATATAATATTAAAATATTAATTATTATTAAAGTCACCTTTAATAATAATTAAACGTTATAACTTAGGCAAAACTCCTTATTTCACCAACTCAACTGGATTTGGGAATCGACACTGCCAACATATGAACTCTAGGTGCCCTGCTATAAATAGAATTGCTTGCCGGTTGACTTGCTATAAATAGTAAGTATGTGAAACTGAGTCAACTGAAGGCTAAGCTTGAACCCACACAAGACGCTGAAGGAGAAATTCCTCTAATCACTGCCAAAAGAGACCCTCTAACCAAACATATTAGCCTACGATGGCTAGGAATAGGCTAAATCCCCGGAACTCTGATGCTCGCAAAATTGGGGACATTACATTGGCTCATGGCTTCGTTTTGGTGGTGATTGGAGTAGTTTTGAAGCTTTTTCAGAGGTTTGATTGCTTTTCCAGAATTATGGAAATTCCCTTTTTTCTAGGGTCTGAAAGGGAAAACCGTTCGTAGCTCCTTGCATGTTTGGCCTATCGTTCTGGGTATTGGCTCATTGGTTTCCTCTTGTTTGGGTGCCCCATTTCAAGTATCTATTTGCATTTATTGAAGAAGCAGTGATTTTTAGAGCCTAGTCGCCCTCCTTGGGAATCGTGCAAATCAGGGCTTGAAGGAAACTTTGGTCTGCTGCTACTGTGGTCTGCAATCTGCCTTTGGGAGATTGATTTTTGCTGTTCTATGTAGTGTCGAGTTCTTGGTTGAGTGTAAGTGTGTTATTGTTCACTCTCTGGTGAAAGAATTGCATTGTATGGTGAATATATGTGACTGTTTGGCTCCTATCAGGTCTGCAAACTCTTGTATCAGGTCTGTACTGTATCTCTTTAAATCTGAAAATGAATTAGTATGCATTACTATCAAGAACTGTTGTGTATCTACTTGAAAAAGAGACTATTTCAATGTATTTTCTGTTCATGCAATTATTTCATATGCTCTCTCTTTATGATGC
The DNA here is from genome assembly GCA_007258455.2 of Sequoia sempervirens. NCBI lineage: Eukaryota > Viridiplantae > Streptophyta > Pinopsida > Cupressales > Cupressaceae > Sequoia > Sequoia sempervirens. The sequence continues at coordinate 170,575,578 of VDFB02373365.1, read as the reverse complement.
AAACACATGAAACAAGACAAACAAACCTCAACAAAACATTCCAAATCAGCAAACGGTATTTAAAAAAAAAAAATCAGGGGTGGTTATTATAGTGGTATCGGAGCACAAACATTCTTGCCAGCCAGTGGGTAAAGACACTCTATTAGCATTAGTGACAGAGAGAGAAGGTACCGTGAAAGATTAAGGAAATGTGAAGAGGAATTGTGGGAACATTGGCCTTCTGAGGGAGAGGAACAACACTTTAAACACAGTGTTGGATCAGCAAGTTCAGAAAACATGGGTGAAAGGGGTGAAGAAGCTGAAAGAGCAAATGTTGAGCCAGATCGCTTGATGTTTCTCTTGGATGCAGTCTGACGTGCTCAGAAGACCAATTAACAACTAGCATAGTTGGTTGAGAGGTTGGATCAATTGAGGCAAGGAAATGATGCAGGTCAGCGTGGGGCAACCAATCAACACAATAGGGCAGCGGTGGCTAGACCACTTATGTTGGTTTTTCCACCAAGAGTGGAGGCACAACCCAATCGGGAGCTCACAATATTTGAGATGCAGGACCAATTTAAACAGGATTGGATGGATGCAGGGCCTGGTTTCCAGCATGACATCACTTCGGGACTATATGGATCTTAGGATGAGGCATATGGTCAACAAGGGGACAAAGAACATCATAATGACTTACGCAGGAAGATAGAAAACTCAATCTCCCTTACTTTGATGGGTCTGGAAAGATTTCAGTGAGAGCTTGGGTCCAAAAGGTGGACACATATTTTACTCTTAATCCCATGCCTGAAGTGGAGTCAATACAATATTCTTCCATTCACTTAGATGGAGTTGCACATGAGTGGTGGCATCATGGGATGATCAAAATGGGGCATGCACAAATCACATCTTATGTTGAGTTTACAGAGTGACTCATAGAGAGATTTGATAAAATGGATCCCAAAGTTCATTTTAAAGAGTTGGCTTAGTTGAAATAGTGTGGTTTGGTGGATGCTTATGTTGCTGATTTTTTGAGGTTGTCATTGTTGGTGATAGAAATATCAGAGAGGAGACTCGTTGTGCTCTTTATAGATGGGTTATCCGATCCTTTGAGGGGATGGATTAAGGCATTCAACCCACCTTCTCTACAAGAGGCCATCAAAAAGGCTAGGGATATGGAGTCTTCCACTACTAAGAACAAATTCCCACCTAAGACCTTCCCACATGATAGAGATAAGAAATGTGACAACAAGGAGAACATTCAGCCCAAAGAAACACCTTCAAAGATTGTGGAAGAAGACCACAAAAAGGAGCTAAGGAAGAAGAACTTTTGCTTTACATGCAAAAAACCATGGGCCTTAGGACATAAGTGATTGGAAAAGGGGAAGAATTGTCAAATAGAGGCATATTCAACTGGTGGATCAGAATCAGAAAAATCAGAGCAGCAAGCTGAAAAGGAGGAAAGTGATGAAGATAGTTTAGAAGAGTCGTCTAGGAAAGGGAAGGAAAGTAGTGGTACATTAGCTAGGCTCTCTAGTCTTCAGAGATGTGATTCATTCAAACTTAGGGGATGGTTAAAAGGGCAGCAAATTGTTGCTCCTCTTGATACAGGTGCTACGCATAACTTCATTGATGAAGATATTGTAGCACAACGTGGTCTCAAAACAAAGAAATTTGAAGGCTTTAGAGTTGTGGTTGTAGTCGGCTGAGAGTGTACTTGGTCGGCTGTGAATCATAAGTAAATAAGACTTTAGTTAATGTTAATATTTTCTATGTATGTCATGTTAGTTAGTTGTCTCATGGATTAAGTTCCTGACGAAACAATTAATTGTAATGAAGGGACGCGACAGTCGGTTTCTCAACCACCGCCTGCGTACTATATGTACTCGAGTCATGTAGTCAGGAAACATTATGATTATGGTTATGCTAATTATGTTCATGAATATTATAATTTTGGAGACTATTCTGTTATGTACTTGTGCTACACTGTTATAGTACGGATGGTTGTACTTGCATACATTCTATCAATAAAGACAGTATGATTATTCTATGCATTGTGTTCTAGTACGTGCATTATGTTCTTTAGTACGTTGGAATTCATTCCTATGAGTAAACATTTGGCATCATTATGGGTCGGCCGATGGAGGAACTCGTACAAACAAACGAGGAACGAGAAGACAACTTGACACAGGACCTAGTCAACCTGTGGGACATTTCGTTGAGGGAGCACGTACGGAGGGAGGCTCTTAGTCGAGAGATCCCCTAGTTGGTCATCTGGGACAGACTGCATGTCAACCCAGAGGTCAACCATCTCCTCAACCGACTGTTGAGGTTGCTAGCATGTCATTACATCATCCTGCAGGATCTTTGGGTGGAGAGTGACCAAGAGCGCCAAAGACAACAGCTACTACAATGGTACGAGGAAAGGACCAAGCAGGAGGAAGAGGAACGTGACACAAGCAGAAGGTGTACGTTTGGCAACTGATGCTTGTACGATTGGCAATTAACGCCCATACGTCTCAATAAAGACAAAAACTAAGTACCAAGCGGGCAAGAAACTCCCAAGGAATGACTACAGAGATCATTGAGACTCAAAGAGCAAGAATCTCGATGGAGATGACTGAAGCAAATCGTTGAAGAAACCAATGAAGACATCAATGAAATAAACCAATCTATTGCTAGAGTACACCAAAACCTTGCTGAAGAAAGTGACGAAGGACCTTTTCGGACACTGTCTATAGCAACCAGAGAAAGATATATAATTAATGAAAATGAAAATGAAAATGAACTAACTGAAGAGCTTGAGAGCAGTATTTGACGCATTCGGTAGTTGTCCATATCGGACGACAACGAAGGGTTGAGAATTGGAGTATCCGAGCCAAAGACCCTAGGGCAGAGGGAGTACCAAAATGAACCCTAGGAGACTTGAGGTGTAGAGGACGTTGAGAGGGGATGTGGGGAAGACCCGTACGCGGCTAAGAGTGCAAGAGAGGCACCGAAACGACACGGGAGAACTAGTCCAATCAGGTCCTACACACAGGGAGGGCATTGGGGAAATATGGTGACTTTGCCAGCCGAGAGGCAGAAGCTGCCAAAGTTCACGAGGAATGGGTCAGAGGATCCAATACGACAATGCAAGACGTGCGAGACAATTTGGATAGCCAACGGGCAAGATGATGTGGACTATTGGTTGAAAGCGCTCCTAGTGACGCTGAGGGGCGTAGCCATTGATTGGTACAACGAATTGGATGCAGTCCATCGAACATCATGGCAAACATTGAAGAAGGCATTCCAAGACGAATTCAAACTCCTCAGGGATGACAGTGAAATCGTAGTGGAAATCTACAATACGAAGCAAGGGAAGCACGAGAATGTGTGAGCCTACAACCGTAGACTCAAAGAATTGTTGGGAAAACTGGAGACCCAGCCGGCCGACAGGCGAAAGAAGCGATGGTTCATCGAAGAGTTGCTCTCGTCGTTGAGAAAAAAAAAAAGAAAGTCGTGCCTCCGTTGTCGTACGATGAAGCGCACAAGCGGGCGATGGATATAGAGTGAAAACAAAACATCCTCCAGAGCGAAAAGGAAGATGAATGACGAGGAGAGTACGAACGACAACAACGATGGTGAGTCCAAGACTGTGCAAGCACTGAGGAAGGACATGATGAGAATGATGAAAGAATTGAAGGCCGACAAGGAGAGTATGAGGGAAGCCAGAGAACTGTGGTGTACGGATTGCAATGGGGAAGGTCACGCAAAAGCAAACTGCTCGAAGAAGTTGTTTTGCGATATTTGCCAAGTGATGGGACATTCCGTCAAGGAATGCCCATACAATTTGAAAGTAAGGGGTACACAAGTACTCTTCACTTAGGGAGAACCGTCAACACTGTTGAACACACCACCAAAATCCCAAAACAACTTCAACGCGTCCCCTGGAGGGTACCGCAACAACCCGAGAAGCAATAACAATACTCTGAGAAGCAAGATATAGTACGATGGTAAAGGAAGGCCCGTGATACAATGCCAAAAGTGCAACGAATGGGGCCACTTTGCCAGGGAATGCCAAGACGGTCAAGGTTTGGGGGGAAGATTGTGCAAGTGGTGTGGACTGGGTGATCATGAAGACAACGAATGCCCCAAGCAAAAAGGCATCCATCTGTTAGATGTGGAGGAGCAAGAGGTACTAGCGATTACTAGAGCACAAACGAAGAAGGCCACCTACCCAAATCCACGTACGAAAAACAAAGAATGAAGGAAGCAAAAGCAAAAGTGGAACTGGTGATGACGAAGGAACACAACACCTCAGGAGAATCCAAACACCTCTTGGTAGTCGGAGGCAAAAAACATCATACGGTTGGTATTGCAGACCACTGTACCCATAAAGGTGACTGACCTTCTCCAGACTATGCCACAATTGGGACTGGCAATCACGAATGTCGTTGGTAATGACCAACGTCAGCGGTAGGAAGGCCGAAGAAAAGAATTGATAGCGGAACCACCACCATATGGTGAACAAACCATCGACCCAATGCTACTGACGACAAACATCAGGAAGATGCCAGCGGTTGTACAAGTGGAGATCGAAGGGAAAATCCTGACAAATACTATCGTCGATGGAGGATCGGGAGTCAACGTACTACTCGAAGACACATGGAAGAGTCTTGGGAAGCCTACACTCTGGCCATCGACATTCCAATTAGTGGTGCCGATCAACACGACATCAAGCCGTTGGGAGCACTAATGGCACACAAAGTTTTGATCGGCACGTAGCAGTTCCTGTTGAACTTTGTTGTCATCCCATTGTAGAAGAAGGCGTACGATGCACTGCTGGGACGAGGATGGTTGATTGTTGCCAAGCCGGATCATAATTGGAAGAGGAACACACTCTCGATTGAGAGCAACGGGCGGAAGAACGTCATTGACTTGAAGAACCAGGCCGTGAGCGAAGAGTTGGCTTACAAGGTGTTCCACTGAGAGTGTAACATGCTACAGATCAGAGAAACTCAGGAAGAAGATGAGAAGGGCACATCTAGCCAGACATTGCTGACTGAATACGACAAGTACAAAGAAGGAGAAGAGGAGAAGGGCACGTCTAGCCAAACATTTCCAGTTGAGTACGGAGAGTACAAAGAAAGAGTATCAGAACTGGATGATACACTAGCCCACAAGTTTGAACAAGTACGAGGTGAAGAAATTGTGTTGGAGCCAAAAAATGAAAAAAATGAAAAAATAGCTAAGGAGAAAATAATGGAGTTAAAAAATGAAAAAAATAAAAAAATAAAGTGGAAGAATTAAAAAATGAAAATATTGGGAAAAAAGGACGAGAGAGAATAAAAATTGGAGGAAGATAAAGGAGAACAAAAAATTAAATAAAAGAGAAAGTATTGGGAAAAATAAAATACGAGGAAAAAATTTAAAAAGTAAAGGGGAGGGAGGAAATATTAAAAAATTAGAAAAAAGGAAAAGAGACGAAAAGAGAAAAAAGAGACGAAGATAGAAAAAGGAGGAAGAGAGAAAAAAGAGACAAAGAAAAAAGAGACGAATAGAGATAAAGGAGACAAAGGCAGAAAAAAGAGACGAAGAAGAAAATAAGAAGCAAGAAAAAATTAAATTAAGAAGAGTAATTAAATTAAGATCAAAAGCCGCAGGGACTGATAAGGAAGAAGCACAGGGCAAAAGTCGACGAACCAAGGCACAAAAAGAGACTTCGTATGATCAGGAGAATTCAGCCAAATACACCGTACGATGTATGAACAAAGCTATAAAGGAAAAATCGAAAGCTTTTAAAATCGTGAAAATCTCAAAAGGAAAGAAGTCCGTACGGTGCAGGTAGGAATTAGCCGTACGATGTGAAGGGAGTCCGTACGAGTTGGAAAGCAGAGATAAAAGGGTCGTACGATCCACATAAGATATTGTCATACCATCCAAAGAAGATACTGCTCTACGATTTAATGAAGACACTGCCGTACAATCTAAGGGAGACGTTGGCGTGTGAGCGAGTAACAAAGGTAGTGGCGTATGATTGAGCAAGAGTGTTGGCGTACGGTCTAGAGAGAATAGACATTACACACTCGTACGGATCGGAAATGCAAAAGGATGTTCCGTGCGAGCAATTTTGTACACTACTCTATGGCGAGTGAAGAATAAAGGAGTGTGCAGAGAAGCGAACCTTCTACATAAGATAATTAAGATGAGTTTGTACATGGAGACAAGGAAGAATGTGCGAAATAATAAAGGCATTCCTGCACAAGGAACTTAGGTTCGACACCTACTGGAGATCTAAACCGTGGGGATGGAACTTAGGAAATGCACTGTGAAAAAGAGGGCCGTACAAGTGAAAATCGCACCAAGAAGGGAGAAACTAAATTGTGTAGATAAGAGGACTAAGAACAATGCAAAATTTGTATTTTCCGACTTTGTCAGCATTTATTTTTGCCACTCAAAAAATCATGAAAATGAGGTGCGCCATGGAGTTTTGTATGGTTTTGGAAGTCTTAAATTCGTCCCGGCGTTGCCTTGAGACCCTCGCAAGGGGCGCTGCCCCTCGACCCCGCTGGGGGCGCTGCCCCTCGACCCCGCTGGGGGCGCTGCCCCCAAACTCCCGCAAGGGGCGCTGCCCCTTGACCCTGTTGGGGGCATTGCCCCCAGACCCCCATTAGATTCAATTGAACTATTTAATCCCAGTGCAGCCAGCCACCACAGTACAGCTAGAGCCACCAACCTCATGCCCAAAGTCACTAGCATCACAGTTAGTTCTGCCAGCCTCACAACTAGAGCCACCAGTATCATAGTTAGCTCACCTTGCCTCACGGTCATGCACATCGCCAGAACCCCATCTAGACGAGTCAGGAGAAGAGTCTAGTGATGAATCCACCAGAGTGTACATTGAGATCAATGGACTGCAAGAGATGGTGAGAGTTATGTACGAAGTCGGTGCAATTGGACAACAACTAGATATGGAACATGATCCCTTAATGGTACATGAGGTCGAGAGGATGGTAGGTATGCAATCGGAATGCAAAGGCAAATTCTTTCAATGTTTCATCTCACATGGGTGGCCAAGAGTAGAGACGACCGAGGCTACTAGGTGAGAGTTGGCAGTCTACATTCAGAAGTCATAGGAGGAACTAGCTCAAGTGATGGTTGTCGAGCCGATGAGAGTTGCCTCTCTCAAGGAGAAGTTGATAGAGAAAGACAAAGTAGTGGTTGGGAGGGACACGGTGTTGGGTGAGAAAGATGGACAATTGGTAGAGAAGGATCGACTGTTAGCAGAGAAGGATACATAGATGGCTGATGCACAACGACTTTCTTTGTACCCTCGTTTTTGTTCTTTTTCGTCTGGAAGATGACTACTTTTGTGGGGGGGATGATGTAGTTGGCCGAGAGTGTACTTGGTCGGCCGTGAGTCATAAGTAAATAAGACTTTAGTTAATGTTAATATTTTCTATGTATTTGTCATGTTAGTTAGTTGTCTCGGGGATCAAGTTCCTGATGAAACAATTAATTGTAATGAAGGGATGCGACGGTCGGTTTCTCAACCACCGCGTACTATACATACTCGAGTCATGTAGTCAGGAAACATTATGATTATGGTTATGCTTATTATGTTCATGAATGTTATAATTCTGGAGACCATTCTGTTATGTACTTGTGCTACACTGTTATAGTACTGATGGTTGTACTTGCATACATTCTATCAATAAAGACAGTATGATTATTCTGTGTATTGTGTTCTAGACTTCTAGTACATGCGTTATGTTTTGTAAGTTATTCTCATTTACTCTCATAGTACGTTGGAATTCATTCCCGTGAGTAAACAATGGTTGGTAATGGTCACATAATGTCTTGTGTAAGGAAGATTCCACAGTTGAGACTCCAACTAAACCACTACGAGGTGAATGATGACTTTTGTGTTAATATAGGAGGCACAAATGTTGTTCTGGGAATGCAATGGCTTCACTCCTTAGGGGAGATCACCTTGAACCTAAAATCCATGGAGCTGAAATTTCAAGAGGGTGATAGGAAAGTGGTGTGAGAGGAATGACCTAAGAGGGATCCAAGATTGCCACATGCAAGTTCATGCAGGGCGATTCCAATCATCATCAAGGAATAGAACCCAAACAAGAAGGTAAAGACACTTTCCAAGCTTTTGATAATCCCCTTTTGAAGGTAAAGACACTTTCCAAGCTTTTGATAATCACACTCATTGGGAATCAATCATAAATCAAGACAAGTTCTCATTCTTCTCAGCAGATCGATACTTTGCTTCTAGGGGATCGACATCAAGGAGAAGTCACTATCATTGTGTATATTTGCATCTTGAGAGGTGCTATCTTTATTGCTTCAGATCGGTCTAGTGTGTGGCCTGTTGTAAAGCAGATTTGCTGCTCTTTTATTCTATAAATATAAGTGATATTTGTGGCTGGGTTTTTCTCCCTCGAGAAGGAGGGTTTTCCCAGGATATGTGCTGTGTTCTATTGTTCATGTGCTGTCATTTTTCTGTATTTTTCTGCTTATTCATCTCTGATCCTAAAACTAACAGTATCTATGCCTAGGATCACCCACATGGGTTATTGGATACAAATGGTGATGGAAGAAGCATACCATGGGTGGTTGTGGACCAAAAAGGCAAAAAATATGATGCTGTTACCCCTTTTTACAGCCACCTTATGAGTCCATTTGTGTTCACACAAGTGGATTGGAGGGAGAGTTTGAGCAAAATTTGGAGTTCTCCTTCTACTTGGTTGATGACTCTTGGAAAAGTGTTTACTATTAAGATAATGATCAGATTTTTCTTTGGGGTTGAAGATTTTCAGTGTTGCAACTGTTGCTCATATTTTTGGGTATTGATTTTTCAAAAATCAGACCACAAGCTGTTGATTTCAGACTTGGACAGCTTCAAGAATTCACATTTTCTAACCATTCAGCCTCTTGACAGGGTCAGTTTATGGTTCCAGGTGAAGGGAATGATAGGATTGGCAAACCAAGTTCAGTGTTGGATGAGTGTTCTGGTAGCAAATATTTGTTATTTCTTACTTCCAGTTTTCATTCATGGTTGGGACAGCAGATTACCTCATGATTACAAAACTCCTAGGTTGACTTGGGACCTTGGGATCTCATTTGGTTTCAATGTGGATCAATTGTTGTTTCTGGAGGTTTGATGGCATTGCTTGGGGAGAAGCAATCTTTAGGAAGGGAGGACTAATGTCCCCATTTTCGGTGTCTTTATTTGGGCTTGTTTGGTTTTGACTCACTATTTTTAGTAACTAGTCCAGGCAGCAGTGCAATGTAGGGTTTCTTGTTTGGGCAGTGTGTGGTAGTTGTTAGGTGAGCTCTAATGTTTTATGCTAGTTTGCTGTTTGGGAATGCTTACTATTTTTAACAGTTGCTATTTATAGTAAGTCTATGTTTGGTAACTGGTCCTGGTGGTAGTGCAATACAGAGTTACCATTCTTGGTAGGGGGTGAGTTTTCTCCATGGTCTAATTTATTATTGGTTAATTCGTCACTAAGTTGTTAAAGTTGCTTTTTTTAATAAAGTGAGGTTAAAAGATTGTGTTGTAAAAAGAACCCCGTGGCCTAGTGATAACAACGTTGTTTTAAAAGAGGGCCCATTGTACCTTAAGTGGACGCCAATTATTATAGTTTATTTCATAAAGTTAAGGCAAAATATTATGCCCAAAAAGTGGATGACCCCCATGAGGAATATTTGATTATGTTTTAAAATGTAAAGCAAAATATTAAAAAGGCAAGGTTGGGCGTGGGGTTTTGGAGGGAAAGTTATTCAAATTGGTGGTTGCCCTAATTCCTCCCTCCAATTTTATTTATTTTGCTTTTTGGCTCTCATTTGGTTATGGAGGGTTTGACAACATAAGGAGACTCTGTTGGATTGTTTCTAGATTGTGAATGTTGCAGATTGAGGATACTCATCTCTAGCATTGGTTTTGGTGGTGAGAGATCCACCCTAGCTGGTTGGAGTGGTTCTACTTTAGGGATCAACGTTGTGCTCAACAGAGTTCTGATTATCAGCGATTTTGTGGTGAAACGATGAAGATATTCTTGGTTTTTTGATGTGGGTTTAGGAGTTTTGGTGTGTTTGGCTCATGGCTTCATTTTGGTGGTGATTGGAGTAGTTTTGAAGTTTTTTCAGAGGGCTGATTGCTTTTCCAGAATTTTGGAAATTCCCTTTTTGCCAGGGTCTGAAAATGAAAAATGTTTGTAGCTCCTTGCACGTTTGGCCTATCATTCTGGGTATTGGCTCATTGGTTTCTTCTTGTTTGGGTGCCCCATTTCAAGAATCTATTTATATTTATTGAAGAAGCAGTGATTTTTAGAGCCTAGTCGCCCTCCTTGGGAATCGTACAAATCAGGGCTTGAAGGAAACTTTGGTCTGCTGCTACTGTGGTCTGTAATCTGCCTTTGGGAGGTTGATTTCTGCTGTTCTATGCAGTGTTGAGGTCTTGGTTGAGTGTAAGTGTGTTATTGTTCACTCTCTGGTGAAAGAAATTGCATTGTATGGTGAATATATGTGACTGTTTGGGCTCCTATCAGGTCTGCAAACTCTTGTATCAGGTCTGTGATGTATATCTTTAAGTCTGAAAATGAATTAGTATGCATTCCTATCAAGAACTGTTGTGTATTTATTTGAAAAAGAGACTATTTCAATGTATTTTCTGTTCATGCAATTATTTCCTATGCTCTCTATTTATGATGCAAACACATGAAACGAAACAAACAAACCTCAGCAGAACATTCCAAATCAGCAAACAGTATTTTCAAAAAAATAAATCAGGGGTGGTTATTACATTGCTATAGGCTCAGTTTGGTGAATAAGATAGTGCTCTATTCATTCATACTTCCTTGTTTCTAAATTTTTATTTATTATATTAGGTAGTTTATGTTAATTCTGTTTCATTAGTAAGTTAGATTTGCAGCCATCTGGCAAGAAGTTTGAGTCATAAACTTACACTAATCTTGTGAGTCAGTCCTTCACACGTACTTACCTTTTTTCCTATTGTGTAAATCACTAAATTGACTTTGGTCCTATGTTCCATTTATGGGCTCTTGGATTGTGCCTGTTGTGTAGGCTCTACATTGTAAATATAAGTTTTCATATTAGAAGTGAGCCGGCAGTATGCTTAAACCCACCCAAAAAGTATCCAAAGAAGGTAGGTAAGGACTTGGAGATCCTCAATTCATCAATAGTTCTAGCAATTGTGTGTAGTGTTAATCGTTAGTCTGAAATCATTGGTTATGATGGGGATAACCTTTGCTATTATTAGATTAACCTAGTGGAGCTGAGTGCAACTTTACTAGATATCATGCCAGTTGAAGAACACATTCATTTTTCCATCTTCAACTGCCATGGAAACAGCTTTTTGGATCTTAAAAATGTTGTGCATCTTGTGCAGGCATTTCGATCAATTTTACTGATTCCTGTAACTCACAAATATTTTCTCGCTATCTCACTTGGGATCAGATTTACAAGTCATATAGTGGTTTGATTCTTCATGATATGAGGCTCCTGAACTATTTTTTTTTAGCAAACCATGATAAGTTCCAAAATTGTATATAAATTAAATGTAAAAAAATAAAATTCTTTGTTTAGTTTTGACATTTAATACTGAATGATAGACAATAATATTTCATGTTATAGGTCATATATTAATTGACCTTTGATAAGCTTACTCTTTAAACCTGGCCAGAAGTTGGAGCAAGAACATCAAGGAACTCTCTATTCAGGCATATTCCTGCCGAATTATCAGAATTGCAAGAGAGGCTACGGAGCTTGGGTTACAAGGGTGATAAGCCAAGTTTCTGGGCAATCCAGGTGATTAGATTTTAAGATTATTTTGGTTTCCACAGGTTCTCATATTCAAAACATCTAGATGTAGATGCAGTTGTGTTCAATCCACTCTAATTTACTGGTGTTCTGGGGTCTAACTTCTAGACGCCTCCTCAGGTATAAATTGGACCGTATGATACAATTATATCTGAAGAGGGGTCTAGAAGTTTGAACCAAAGCACTGGTAATTAAAGTGGATTGAATGCAGTTGCATCCAGATGGTTGTTTTGAAATCCAGGTGAGTACATATAGTTTAATTGGTCCAGTTGTTTGGTTGTTTCTAATTATTGTGAATAGTAGCATCTTTTGATGTTCATGCTGTTGAGCATGAAGGCATTCGGGTCTATAGTGACAAAAAACTCGTCAATATGAAGGGATTCTATCCAATGACATCAGATAGACTTGGAGAGATTCTTTACCAAATTAGCTGTCTAGCTATGAAAGGTAGTCATTTTGTGGGAGAGTTACCTCTAGTAGCTGTTGAACTGGATTTCGGTTCAGAAGTACGTATTGTATTTTCATTTTTATTCACATCTTATTTTATGCTAGTAACAGGGTGAATGGTAACTGTCTAAGCACGGGATTTATGATTGCAGGAGCATGAAGGAAAATGGATTGAGAAAGTCTTCAAACGCAATGGATTTTCGGTGGACATAGTTTCATATGAAAAGGTTGCAAGGGACCTTTGTGAGAATCTTTTGATTGATGGTGGTTCACTAGTCATGGCAGATGATGGTGGAGAATGTAGGAGTGTTCTTTTTGTTGCTCAACAACAACGCCTTTCTGATGACCAGGAATGGCCTTTTCTCATTTCTGTTGCTCCTACTTAGGCCTCATGTGTTAGTGGGTTTCCTTTCTTGGTTGGCAGTAACTGTGCATTTCACTGCTATTAGAGTCTCATCTTGAGTCTCTCAAATAATTTGAAATTGGTCAGATTAGTTGAAGGACATCTGTTATCTTGCACTGCATCTCAAGAGTTATTAATGAAGCTTCTAATATGTGAGGGAAAAGGCTAGAGTTAATAATCACTTCGATTGGACAAATAAACTGTTTCTTGTTCATTAGTAGTCATGACTTAAGGATTAAGGTGTAAGATATTTCTATAATTGGTTTCTCACAATCTTATCTACTTTCTAATTCACACTTGATTTACTGCTGCAGCTCGACTTTGTAAGAAGAGAGATGGAGCTTGCAGAAGAATCTGGAGATGAAGAAGGTTTTGAAGACATGTAATTAGGTAAAATGGTTATTGCAATGTGGTAAGCTGGTTTCTGGTATCATGGTTCGTAGGATTCTGTAGCAGTGACAATCTGGTTTTGCTTAAGTTTTGTATCATGGTTATTCTAAGTTGTAAGTTCAAATATAGATATCTTTCTTCTAAATATTTGGGATTGCCTACCTTAGATTCCGGAGGAGGAACATATAATCATTTTTATTAAATCTGTCTATTTCAATTGTTATGTTTGTGTTGCAGCTGAAATTTGAATATGAATCTTGCATGAAGAAACAGAGATGGGGAAGTTTTCAATTAGTATATCATGGAAACAATATGCAAAATCCCTGCTAATGATCAGTGGTTATTTGTTCTCTGTAATATCTGTAGTCCCAGGAGTATTGTACAGCAAGCCTTCCCAACCATCTTTTTATCTCTAAGCATTTTTATTTTATCAATGCGTAACATTGGATTTCTTCTAGATTTTTGGCATCTTTTTTCATTTAGATCCATGAACCGAAGTAAACTTCACCCTGTATATCCTTAGTTTGAGATTTGGTAATCAATTCAAGTATATTTTGGGAACGTGCCTTAATTCAATGTTTCCAAGAACATAAATAGAGTGCAATCCTAGGCAATTGGTTGCCCATCAGAAAGCAAATCCCCGAATCTCAAACGTCAAGGCTATGATTTATTTGTGACTAATTTGTCCCGTGAAATTGGTGCTATGACTGACTGCACCATTGCAAGTTTAATCATTTTAGAGATAAGATAATGACGAAAAGTTGTTTTTGCACTTTAATGTTTCTCGGAAGCTTACTTCATGCTACCTTTTCAACCACTCATACCGTATTTGAATGACTTTCCAATGTTATTTCTACTTTAAAAAAATATTTATTATGTTATTATGGTAGATATTTATTATGAAATACAGAAGATTTCAAATGAGTATAAGTTAAGAAAAGGAGAAAGAAAATACTCTTCACGATAGTTGTTTTACTTCTATAAGTTGTCCTTCAAATTTTCTTGAGACTCTGTTGCTGCTTAAACTTACAGCATTTAAGTTTGTACATTGTAAGCATTGCCAATATAATTACACAGTACCATATCTGTTCACCTCCTGATGTATTTATCAGATATAAACATAGGGTCTTGACTTCTCTTTACTTTTTTTGTTGGATAAATTAGCTCTGGGTTCTATTGGGGTCCAATCCCATTGTTTGAAATCTATTACGAATAAGTCTAATGCCTAGTGAAGCCCAAACAGACAAATATTTAACATGAAATGCTAAAACCACTATCAAGTTGAGAAGCAAAACTAAACATATCAAAACAATTTACTAAAAGCTAACCAACACCAAACATGTTTTCCAATCTCGTCTTCTTATGAAATCTTCAAATCATTTTGAGAGGTAGCTTTCCTTCCCTAGAGTGATTTTCTATGGTAATTGTCCATTCAATTGCCCTTGGTGATATTGCTTTAGGATCTATATCCCTATCCATATCACAAAATCAGGAAATCCACCTTCAAAGGGGTTTGGTGGCATAGCCTTAGAGGCAAAGCATGGGAGAAGTAGGAATTTCCTCTATTAAAAGCAAGGGTGTCCAAACTTAACCTCTACCATTGCACTTACATATAACTTCAATTGATCCAAAAGCATGAAAGGCCCCTTAACTTGAGATACAAGAACCTTTAGAGATGTCGACAACAAAAGCAAGTCACCATCGTATGATAGGAACACACACTTGGAGGCTTTCCAAAGTAAGACACCCTTAGGTGGCTTCCCAAAGGAAGTCGTTTTGAATGGGAGAAGCTACACCAAGGGGGTTATCAACAATTTGATGACACGTTTGTGCTAACTCAAACAAATAGTGACACCACGAGTTCCTGAAGATGATGATAAACAACAATCTCAAGCTATAACCGACAACTAGAAACGCCTCCAATGAGAATTTCTTGCGATAAACATCAAAACAAGAGTAGCAAATGTTGGTTCGATTAATAAGCTAACTCAAGGCCAATGGTGATAGGAACACACACAAGTTCGTTCCTCATACAAGTAAGGTACTTCAATAACAACAAATTGATTCACCAATTAATGAGGCCGATTTGGGACAAAACAATAGTGAGACTAGTAGGATTGAAAAAACACCAAAGTTTCACAATAGGAAACAGTCTTTAATTCATCAATGAGAAACAAAATTTAAAGGCGCACAACACCATTCACAAATTGGCTACGCATAGGCCAAGAATTGTTTGTATTGATTCATAAAGAATCGACTCATCTCTACCTTTTGTATGCAAGGCTATGTAACCAATCAACAACTAGATTCCTCTTTAAATCAGACAACTCCCTCCTGTCATCGCCCTCTTCTCATTTACTATTCTCTCTTTTCCATGCGCGGTTTCCTCCCTTCTCCATTTACCTACTTTTCTCTGTCTCTTTGTTCTCACCTCCTTTGCGAAAACTGGTTCGAGCCTCTTTCAACAGCATCGATTTTCCATTTCACAGGCAGAAAAACCCGATCTGCTCTTCCAAGGATGTCTATCCCCTGTTTTCTCCTAGGCAGAGCCGTCCACCAAAAAAGCCGTCCAAAAAAAAATGTCGATGCCTTATCTTTTGCACTAAAAAAAAACCGTTCTTTTTTCCTCCTCTCTCGTGGTAACTATTTTTTTTTCTTTGTGCAATTAGGACGAATACAAAGCCGTGCTGCCAATAAGCATTTGCCACATGCCAAGGTTCCAAAAACAAGAATCAACCAAAAGAAAACCAAAGTTTCAAACACCAAAATTGAAATATCAAACCAACCCAAAAATTTAACTGATGCCCCTGCATCACAATCTCATGAAAAGTTTTGGCTTTCTCACCAGGGTGCCATACTAGGGACTTTCTTTTTCTTACCTATATTGAATTTGATAGATGTTCAGGGCCAAAATAATTTTGTCATCTAAAATTTGGTCTTGTACGATCAAGCTATTGTTTCTAAAGGCAATTTTCCATTTCATGCCAATTTTTTCTTAGAAGACCTTCAGAGATATCCATCTCAACCAGTATGTGTGCAAAGGTGGGATGAGATAAATTAGAAGTTTTAATGACAACTAACTTGCCTAAGGAGTTACCGATACTCTCCAAATAGGAAGGATGCTAAATATGCAAATGGAGGGTTGGCGACCTTATCTAGATTGGTAACATAGGGAGCTCTCTATTAGATGATTAAAATGTACCATGGCTTCACAAATAGAGAAGCCCTCCCCCTAAACTAAACACTCTGCGAGAATGTATTCCTTATTAGCCATTGTCTTACAAACTATTACAAAAAAGCGTTGAGCAAAGGGATAGATAACAACTACAATGAAAAAGGTTTTCTAGTATTTGGTCACCCACACATGTAACTCTAGCAAATTGAGTCATAATTGATTAAATTTACAAATCAAGCCCATCTTTGCATAAATTTATATTGGTTGTCCTTTAGAAAAAGATTTTTAATTTTGAAGCACTAATAGTAGCTGCATTTGGTTGTAATCCAACCCCTAGATCTTTAGTGAGTGGATTAGAAGTAGTAACTCTAGACGAGAGTAGTTAGATAAGAGACTCTAGCATGTTTAGCATTTGAGTGAGTGAACACATGATCAAACACTTTAGATTTTATTTGGCTAGGAGAAACGAGAGTTATTGTTGCACCTTATTGCCTTGGAGCCATTGTAGCCAAAATTTTCTCTTGAAGTATTTTTTTAGGGTTATTAACAAGGGGGGAGTGAGCCCCTTTAAAAAGCATCATTTGTAATAGTTTATTGACATTTTTCTTTATTTATTCACCTTTGATCCTTATTGTTTGTTTCCTTGACATTTTACTCATTTTCAAAATATACAAAGCATCTTTTTGTGGGTTGTAAGTTGTAGATGGCTTATTTGTTTCTATTTTGTAGTGCTTTGTAATTGTTTGATTCAGAAAAATTCAAAAGTGTACATCTAACATTATGTAAACAAATTTAAAATTGTACATCCATAATAAGGAACTTCTATAACACTTCGATTAATGCTTAAAGGAGATACCTATCAGTTGATGCTAATGTGTTCTCATGTTAAAGATAGTTGTAATAAGGTACTACTTTAACACTTGAATTAATGCTTAAAATATATGCTTATCATTTGATGCTAGTATGTTTTCATGTTAAAATAGTGTTGGGGTTTAGAAAAAGTGCAAGCCTTTTATAGTTCTTATGATGTATCTTACACATCAATTATTTCTAGGAATCCAAATATGAAAACAAAAGTTAATTATAGTTTGAATAATGCGAGTCCACTTCTATTTGAAATTGAATACAAAATGTATAGAAAAAACTTTACTTGTAGTTCAATGAGTGGTTTATTGGTTGACCACATGTTGAGTTTAATTCTTGCTATGCAGAGTAGCAAACTAGGATTGTTTAATTCTTGCTACCTTTTGCAGGTAAGAAAGCAAACTAGTAGTGACCTATAATATTTTGATTATAAGTATTGTTTTCTTGTATTTTGGTTTGATCTTGTACTTATACTTGGTGATGTATTTGCAATTGGCATTGTTGCTTTTATGCTCACTTTGATGTAATTGTCAATGGTAAAAAAATGGTGTTTCTAATCTGTGTGAGACCAATGGCAACATTGTCAAAAATCGTATTCACAATTGACTAAGCATTGCCAAATTTTGACACACTCCCATATACATGATATGGAATTTCAACATTGACAACTAATAAAAGACAAACCATAGGAAGACATATGCAAAACAACGACATTTGTTTCATATTAAAGCAAATATATTATTTATCCAAACTAAGTATTGATCATATTTAGTCAAATATTGATACACAAACAAATGGCATTTACAAAACGAAGGCTTAATGGATTGGTCATGATATTATTTTCTTGAAACTCTAAAATCTTGATCAAATCAAGCAAAATAAATAATGAAAGATACCAATAGCTAACAACAAGCAACCAAATTTTGAGATGACGACGGGCGAGATTCCTCTGTTGGGTGTGCAACGGACGGATCTTTGCGTGGCGAGCAGGCTTCCTTAGATCGGCGAGCTTCCTCTGAATGGTGCACTTCCTCAGAACGACGAGCTTCCTGTGGATGGTGAGGTGCAGTTTGTGTGGGCAGGGGCCCTCCCTCTCCTCCTGTTGCATACTTTACTGGTGCTGTGCGGGATTGTGTGGTCGGGGACCCTGTTCCTCCTGTTGCTTCTGACTGCAAACGAAAATATTTTTTTGATGCTGCTCGTGCCCAGATTCCTCCAGCTCTGGCTCGGGTTCGGCCTTTGCCCTGCGCTCGTGCCTCCCCTGTTGTGGTATGTGGGCCAAAGGTTGCTGAGAATGAGGATTTCTATGTGCGTTAAGGTGTGGTCTGCAGGTTTAACGACTTGTGGCCCTCCCCGATCTCCATGAGTGGGTTTTTGTTTCCTGGAAGCCTATTGTTTTTGGGCAGATTAACATCTATCCTAGTGCTAGAGGTTTCTTCTTTGCAACCTTTACTTCCTCCGAGGATCGTTACAGAGTGCTGGACATGTGTGGATGTGGGGTGTTCATTCGCTGTTCATTCGGCCTTGGTCTCGCTCTTTCAATCATCTTACAGAGCCTTTGAATATCATACCAGTTTGGGTTCGATTGCCGAATCTCCCTCTCCAGTTTTGGGAGGATTCTTGTTTTGAAGCTATTGGCAACACCATTGGTAGCTTGTTGAAGGTGGATTCTACGTCTTGAGATCTTGGGCATACTACAGTGGCTCGTATTTTAATCTATTTGGACATCTCCAAACCTCTCCATGGTGATGTGGTCTTGATGGTGGAGGACAAATCTTGGAAGCAGCTTCTGGACTATGAGGGGCTCCCTTTTCGATATAGGAGATGTTTCTCTGTTGGTCTTTTGGCCTTTGGCTACCCTCTTGCTCACCGCAAGGGCATTGCTACCTGGTGGAAGGATGCTCTCTCGGACCATCTCACGGTGGGCTCTCCCTCTTCGGATGATCCCTTAGAGGAGGACTCTTCCTTGGTGGCTGTCTCCCCAGGATCCTCCTCTGGCTATCCCTTATGTGGAACCATTGCCCTGATTTGTTGTTGTTGTGCCAACTGAGTCTGTTCGTTCCTCGATGAACACTTTTGCTGATCCTTTGAATGCTCCTGACTCCTCTTTTGCGCTGTCGGCTTCGCTGCATGAAGGCTCTTTGTTCGTGGTGGTTGTAGACGAACCACTCATCTCGCCTCACTCGGTTGACTTTGGTTCCGAGCCTTCTTGGTCTATTGTGCAGAAAAAAAAGGACTCCCTAAATCGCGACCTTGGGTTTTGGGAGTTAGATCTATCCCTTCAGATTCTAGGGTTGTCTAGTCCTTGTATTTTTTTTGACATGTTGTCTGTTAGCTGCTCGTGTTTTGATACTATTCTTTGTGTGGCTTGTTTGGCCTATTCTCTCAAGCCCTTGTGGCTCCTGTTTGTAAGGGATCGCCTCCCTCTTGTCTGCTTCTCTTTCTAGTTCATGTCCTGTTTTGAACTAGCTCCTTTTTGGCCCCGAGGACTCTCCGTGTAAAGGGTACATCACCCTGTAAATGCTGCTTACCTTATCAAAAACAAGAAGCAACCAAGCATGCCAAAAACAATTCACAAATCTATAATCAAATGAGAGATAAGAAAAAACATTTAATATTTTTTTTTTCAGCAAAAGGCGTTATGCCTATATATATATTTATATTAATATTAATATGATTAGTACAATAGATGATATTTTCCATCCCCTAATACCTATCCCTTTACAAACTGATGATTTCTTGGCTCTCATCAACCATAATTCATCTCCTGATATCTTTGCCATTACAAAAAAATCCTTTTAGTATCTCCCTTATAGAAAACCAAAATGTTACAACATTATATACTGTAAATATGCTCCTATCCCAACCCATTCAGATTATTACATTAACAACATATAGTGTAGTTAATATCTACCAGCCAATTTTTTTTTAACCCTTGAACTGTTTATTCCTCCATCTGGTCAGGTTGCACCTCATTTTCATCTTGTTGTTCAGCCAAATTTTCTGCACCAGCTTGAATTGAAGGCATATCATTAAGGTTAATGCCCAAGTCATTATGTGCACCCAATGGCTGATGCAGACCACTATTTTCATCTACTATCACCTGTGGTTGTAGTGGTGGAGTCGATGGATCATGAACATGAGTAAGCAATGCCATGATGGCTTACACTTTCACTCTTACTCTTTCAGCGAGTTCAAAATCTATCTCCCCTGCATACCTTCTAAGTGTTGCTAGCATGAAACTGGAGTTTTGTTGTGCCAAAGACTTGTTGATTGCAATGAACAAAGAAGGAAAGGAAGTTCTATGTAATAGGAAATGCCTAGGAAATAAACCACCCACATACCCATGACCGTTCCATAAATCATACCCCTGACAAGCTTTAAACAGTTTCCCATTCTGCAAATATTCTTCATTCACAACTTTGTTTGTGATACATTCAACTGACCTAACACACTGGAGCAAATCCAATAAGTTTGAGATGAAAATTGACAACAGTTGGGACGGATAAATCAAGTGCCTTGCCTCCGGTTCCATGATTTTGGCTCCAATTACCCTTTTGACATTCTTTTTAAACGTTGCACAATGGTCTTTGAACACCAATTGAAACTCTGCATCACCAATTTCTTTTGTGAATGGAAGCTCCCACTCATTCACGAGAATGAGCACTCTGTAGTTACATGGGTAGAATTCCATCTGCTTCCGCTTACAAACTGCACAAATATGCGACGCCGCCCTGTGCTCTCCACTACTGGAGCACTCCTGTTGATACATACACTTTGATTGTTGAGGCTCTAACACGAATCCAATACTAGCCCTTACCAATCTTTACCAAATTGCAGTTGAAAATGTGAAAATTTAAGCCTACAACATATAAAACATTTAATATTGATACCATCAGAATACATATATAAGTTCACCTAAATTTGTCCATCAATGTATTTTATGATATGGATTGTGATTATCATTGCTTAGTGCAAAGATGTCATGCTTCCCATACTATGAGTTTTTTTAGTCTATTCAATGAAACATTGTCAAATATGTTGTCACATGGCACTCTTCCAACTTTTTCACTTGTTTTGCATAAGACAATGAAAAATACCAAAAAATCTAAAGAAAAATGACTCATAAGCAATAGGCATCCAAAAGATAATTCATATTGTTTATTAACAAATACTTTGCATTTCTATTTCTTCATGCACAACTTTATGACCTCCATTGCCATGCAAATTTAAAAAAGATGAATCCAACTCAATATCGAATGAAGATCTCAATGTCCATGAGGATGGACACATATTTGAAGAAAACTTTATTGTGGTTTACAACACAAATTTGGACAAAATCCAAAATACAAGTGAAGGGTTTTGTGTTGACTTGATAAATCACAAAGGAGAAATGACAATCACAACAAACTTGACTTGAAATTTGGTCTATAAATATGAACAAAACATAACTCAATGACTAAAAATGCTCATAGTTAGCTTTAATATTGCTCCAAATTTTGAATATGATAGTGACAATTGTGACTAAAATTTGCTTTTGAATTAGTCAAGCACTAGTGAAAGCATACCTCTTAAATGCTAAGATAATAGTTTCATATTAATCATCACAATCAAACAATTGATAGCAAACACATATGACTTTGCCATTGGGATTATATGAGCACTTTTAGTTGCTACTACAATATTTACTTTCTAGTACCTACTAGACATCTAAGATTGCAATTTTAAATATGACAAAACATTATTGAGAATATTGATGCATTGTTTTTATTTGCTCAAACTTGCAAGGTTTCTTTTGTGTATGTATTTTCACAACCCACATTTTTATTTTGAATAATTATAATGGTATCTAAAATAGGCACAATAATTTTGTATAATTGAAGAACAAGCTCTTAGAGAGGAGCTTCCTTCACTTTTGTTTAAGAAACATAGTGAAAATGTGTAAGTGTAATTAGCTCTCAAAGTTGTCTCTCCAAACTCTAAATATAAGCCAAACTTAAATCCTTAGGGAAAGTTAGCTTAAGCAATCAACCTTACAACTTATGATTAGCTAGGGACAGCTTTTGACCAATTCATGAGAGAGGGAAAATCTCTCCTTTTATAGGACAATTAAAGATAAACATAAGTTACAATTGACATTTGAAAAGAAACCATGCTCTATTGCATGAGGAGGCTCCAAATATTGTCACTAAGACTGAGGGTTGGTTTGCAATCTAACCTTAATAAGTAGATAACAACTAGTCTTATGCATGCAATCTAAATATAACACTCAGTTGCATCACTTGGTATAAATTCCCTTAAACTTAACTATACATACATAATCTAAAAACCATTCTATCACAACTCTTTGAAAGCGTAATCAACCACTTGCTCATCGATATTTGACATAATTTGTAAAGATGAACCACAAGAGAAGGCATAACCTAATCTACATCTACACTATTGAGAAAGTTTTGATTAAACTAAAATTTGTTTGGTCTTTCAACAATGAGATTCGTGCATTGGGTAACAAAGTCAAAGTAGTGAAAGAGGAAGAAACCATACGTAAAGAACATCAATGGAAACTACACTTGCATGCATACAAAAAATAGAAAATAAAGGATATTTGTAATTAAATTCTTTAATCATTTAACTCATAACAATAAAAATCCACATGCACAAGAGGAAGACTATCACAAAATACTTTGCAATGCATTTTAATGTTATTACATTGACCTACCTTTTAATACATCAAGCCAACAAGTGTGGTGAGAGAAAATTAGTAGCTACGTTAAAAAACTTGCACAAAAAGTTACAACTTGCTATGTGGACATTTAATTATAGACACACCCTTGCTTGAATTTACCTTCCTTTGGTTTATAAAGTATGTTCTTAGACCTTACAAGACTTGACATGCATCACTTGATACTCTAGACTAACTTGACACACATTAAGCCTAGAAAATTGGCTCATAGACCAATTACTACAACATCTTATATTTCTATCTATATATCATTTAGTTCAAATTCAATCTCATGGACATTGGCATTTAGTCAAATTAGGTCTAGATCATCTTGACCTAGCATATTAGCATTAGTATCAATTATAGGGGCATACTACACATACAAGTGCGAGAAAATTCACTTGGGATCAACAAATTAGTACCCCAAATAA
This sequence comes from Sequoia sempervirens, assembly GCA_007258455.2. NCBI lineage: Eukaryota > Viridiplantae > Streptophyta > Pinopsida > Cupressales > Cupressaceae > Sequoia > Sequoia sempervirens. Next base: position 170,552,332 of record VDFB02373365.1, on the reverse strand, counting down.
GGGATGCCACCTTTCACCAAATACAAGTTAATCAACTTGAGAATTTGCATCTATAGGGTACACAGTGTATATATGTGACAAATTTCATCCATTTGACCAATCTGTAATCTTATAGTAGGTGAGACCCACAATCATGGAGGCATTAGAGTATAATAAACAGATCTATAGTTCATGCAGTGCCAAACAAGCCCAAGAAGCATGACTTGAAGTGCTAAGGGGAACTATAGCCAATGGAAAGCTATTGTGGAGGAGATTGGGTCCACACCTTTTAGCACATTGGTCTAAAGGGCCAATGAATAACATCCACACAAATGCAACATATACTTATACCTCATCCCTAAAAGGTCAACTAGTCACAACAAGAGAGAACAAGTGCCCACCAATGAAAACAATAGGGTGACACATGGACCAATGCCAATGGTCCATGTTCACCACATAGAGTCACACCCTCCACCACCACACACATGGGAAAATAAGATGCCACTACATATAGAATACATGCCACTTGGTAGGCGCTTAGGCTTGCCATGATTGAATGAAACATATAATGGATAATAAAATGCTACCCAATCCACTTGTAAAAAAATTCATTCATCTGTGAATAAGATATAATTGGTCCCACCATTGATTGGATAAGTGAACATGTGACCCCACTAGGTTGACCTAATATTGCCTCAATGTGTTGTTAGTATAAGACCATGCAAACTAATTAGGAGCTACTAGGAAGAAGTTGAATGACACTGTGAACACCAAGGCATTATGGGCATAGAGTAAAGGGTGAGTAATTAAGGATGATTCAACATTGAGGATGAAGAGTAGGATAGGTTATGTGGTCAACACGTGGTGAACAAAGGCAAGTTGCATGTGGGGTAGTTTAGTTGTTGTGAGAGATTGGTGCATTATGAATGGAGAGATTACATGTAACAAGGAGTGGGAAATTGATGGCTAGCAATAAGGTGATTGAGGGTAGGGACCATAGGCTACAACAAGAAAAATAGGGCCATTAGGAAAAGTGCATAGACAATAATACATTAGAGGAAATGACTAGCTAAAGTTCTTTGCATATAATATGTAAACAAATCTTCAGTAAAGTATGCTTCTCTAAAATGATTTCCTCCTTGTTTTCCAATCATTTAAAATTTCTTTCAATGTTAAATTCCTAAAATATTTATTGCTCACTTTATTAAAATTTTAAGGGACACACCTTCCTAAGGAAAAAGAAAAAACCCCCCAAAAAGAAAAAGGTTAATCTATATGAAAAGTGTTTGTAAAAATATTTGATAATAAACTAAACATAATAGTAGGTGTTGATAGGGTAGAAATTGGAAATGGAATAGATTAGTAGTCATCAGAAGGCCACAATAATAGCAATTAGCATCATGTGAACCCTTGAAGGACGAGAATACACATAAACACATCGCTCCACAAATAGGAGGCTATGTAAGTAGGGTGCTACCACAATACTGTGTCTCACTTTTGGGAGTGCTGATTTTTGCCTAAAATCATTGTTTTTAGAAAAAAACTAATGATTTAAATCTTGAGAGGCCCCATCTAAAGGGTTTTAATTGAAGAGGTATAGATAAGACCCCCTTAGATCAAACCCCCTTGGATAGAACCCCTATAGTATTAAATCATACCCACAATAGAGTCTCCTTCATAGCTATCAAAATGTTGGCAAAAAACCACTTTTTCTTTACCTTTTGAGGGATTAAATAACATCATTTAAAAATTATATTTTCAAGATTGTAGCCCTTGAAACTAGCTTTCCAAAAAGTATAGGTTTGATATATTTTCATTTTATCATGTATTTAATTTTCAATTTTTACTAAACATAGGTTTTTCTCTGAACATCAAACTCTTTGTTGTGCAGAGGTGGAAAAATAGTAAGCAAATGTAAAAAAATTTCAAAAAATACCCATTCCCTAGATATTGATTTCCTCATTTCACCCAAAAAAGTAAAATTGGATTTTGATATATACACAAAAAGTTAGGTTGTACAACACACGTATGTCAAAATTATAGCTACAGTGACTTCAAAATTTAATTTAAAAAAAAAAATGCAACAAAAAATTATGAAAAAATATCCTTTCCCTAGATATTGATGTTGAGAATCTATATTCCAAAAATTAGAATTTAATCCTTTATAGAAAAAAAGTTATGTTGTACGACACAAACATTACTTTCTGAAAATGTTGTTTTCTGTTTAAAACCAATTATTAAAGGAGATGTTGAAAGATTCATGATTTATTTAATAAAATTTGAAAAAAAATAATTTTAGAATCTACATACAAATTGCCACAAATCACTAGTTCACATCATCTTCAAATTATTTATGGTTTAGCTGCTATAGGTCTCAGAAGATGAAGATTCAGTTAAAAATATTGATGTAAATGTCCATCTTGGGCAAAAAGTGAGACACAGTATTGTGATATCACCCAGTACCTAGCTTCATTGCAAGGAAATAAGAAGACAACATAAAAAGAGGACAATATAAGATAGATAAATAGAGTACAAACAAAACTATAATAATGAATGTAATATAGAGAGAATTGCTACCAGAGCATATGTGATGTCTATATCTTATGCTTGTGGTACTATAAGAGAGGGGACCAACCACGTCAAGGCTCCATGTCACATAGAGCCGAGAGCGGAGGGCTGCCCTAACTTACCTCACTCTAAAAGATGCCTTGGGATAAGGATTGAGAATGATGAGCACTATAACGTACTTCTATCACTTTGCAGACTTTGAACTTAGGTTCGAGCTAGGCGAGTTGGTTTTTGGAGTCGGTATTGTGTCTTAGACAACTCTCTGTCTGAGGACGACAACGCAATTCTGAGACGACAGCGCGGCGCGTTGGCATCTGTACAGTTAGAAAACAATAAACACAATACAAACTGCCTAAAAACTAACTGACAACCTAGCTAGTTAGTTTTGACAGGGAAAACAAAATGATAAAGTATGAGAAATAGAGACGAAGATGATAAATCAAGTGAAAGCTAGGGTGATGAAGATAATCTCACAAAAGCGTCTGTTCGCTAGCTAGCTTCACACATACGTTCACCTACACACAAGCAAGAGGGAAAATTATTGGGGCTGTATAGGGGCCTGCCTTAGTTAGACCCCCATTTTGGTGTTTCCACCTCCACGAACAACTAGAAAGCAACAAAGTATAATATGCAATAAAGGAAAGAAGAGAGAACAAAAATACTACAAACAATATCATTCTATTTCTATCAAATCACAAAGGAGAGGAGTGAAACGTTACCACCTCCACCCAGAAGCTCACTAGCCAATGGAGGAGAATATGGACTTGGAAAGGTCACCATAGCCACAATTGCGATGAAGGGAAGTCTCGCAAGACTCCAAGCCCATGCTTCTATGGCTTGCTTCATACTTGCAATGTGGAGTTGATGAAGCTTCCAATGTTTCTATAATGGAGTGTTGGAAAGCTACTTGAGAGTGAAGTAAAGTGGAAAAAATGCTAAGAGAATGTGATTGCTTAGAGAATGAAATGAGATGATAATGAATATTTTTGAAGGTGGGATGGGAAGAATATGCCATTTTCGGGGTCGGTTGGTCGAAGAGGGATGTTACAATTCATCCCCAATCGAGAGTGTAATGCCTCTTCCAACTTTAGAGGCAAGAATCCGTCAGGGACAACGGCGCGTCACGCGGAAGTCTGAGCGTCGCGTGTGCGTCCCCGACAAATATTCTCTCACCGACACAAAGGAAAGATGCCAAGTGGAAGGAAGGCAGTTGGGTGATGTGGAATTTCGCCTTCAAATTTGATTTTCTAAGGTGAGGGTGTGTGAAAGGGGAATTTACATAAGGGGTGATAATTCGCTCCTATACAGGTACATAATGCACATTGTATAAGGAATATATAACATGAATACATGAGTAGACTGATTCTATGGTGTATATGAATATGTATGACTTTGGTTTTATTTTAATATATATATGTTACCTATCTCATTGCTAGGATTTCTTTATTATTGCACCACCAACTTTGATAGAAATAATCTAGACCTCAAGCCTCTCTTTTATCATCAACATTTGGTTATGTTACCAGGACCCCAATTTGTAGTGTAGGAAAAAATTACACAAAAAGGGTTTTTTTTTTTTTAATAATAAAGAATGCTACCAAGGAAATGGGTATTAATGATAGTTATGAAAAAAATTGAGATGTGTGGTGATACACACTAGGTATTATCCTATGAGAGGGGTTAGGAACCTAGGGGATGATAATGGAATGGGGGGATCTTGAAAAGATGTGACTACAAAAGAAAACCTAATGGAACCACTAGGGATGAACAAAATGATTAATGTAATTCTAAATAAAAAACACATATGCCAAAAGGAAACCAAAAAGATCACGAGAAGTTCTTGAGGAAATTAAGATAGTTCATGAAATGCATATGGAAGAAGAAAGAAGGTTGAAACATATCTAACAAAGATATGAAAGATATTGTACAAGGATGGAGAAGGCCAATGAAGCCTTACAAATCATGTTAGGAGGGATGCTACATACAACATTAAGAATGTTGAGAGTTATGAGAATATTCCATTAGAGGGGAAGATAGTTACTATGCCACTCAATAACAAAAATCAACGAAGCAACTAACTATCCATATTAAAAAAGATGAAATTTTCACTAGATTAGCATATTAGATAAAAAATTATGATGAACTTAAGGAGTCAATTAAGGGATTTCTTAGAAATAGTAGTGCTCAACCAAGGTGTAGAAGTAGGGTTGCTTTGTCATTTAAATTTTTGATTTGAGAGCCATATTTTGAACTAGATTTTTCAAACATTAGGGTCACAACTAACAAAGAATTTGAGGGTTTATAAACCTCAATTTCAAAAATAAAACCTCCAAAATTGAGTGAAGAATATTTAGATAACATTTTAAGTAAAAGTTCTTTACAACAAGAGAAGATGAAAAATTTAAGGATTTTAGGAAAGAGAAAAGAATGTGAGAAAATATAATATAAGGGAAATGTGCAATAACTTAGAAATTGACACAATTGAAGAAGGATGAGAGAGTCCTATATTATGTAACAAGATGCCATTAACTAACAATAAATTATCAAAATTTACATCTCCCACAATGAAATGACCCCTTGAAGAGGTGACTTGCTCAAACCAAGAGTCACCTATTGTGCCAAATACATCAAGAAAATTATCCAAACAAAATATATGTATTGAATCCTTAGGCTAGAATAAGTGAGGTCAAGAAGATTGTGTGAAATATTTTGAAGAAAAAATGGGCAGTGAATTCTTTGATATTGTAGTTGCTAGAGATAAAGGTACAAAAGAAAGGAAGTTAGCTACCTAGACAAATAATATAACTAGAAATATGAGACCTAAAGAAAAGAAATAGAGAGATCTAAGAAAAAAAGTAAATTAGGAGGAAAGAAAAGATCTAAACTACAAAAAGACAAATAGGAAACACCTTCAACTTCTATAAGTATGAATGTAAATGTGATTAAGCTGCTCGTGTTTAGCAAAGATACCAAAGATGCAAGTACACATCTATTCATCTTGGAGTCTCATTGAAGTAGAGAGGACATTGATGATGGTTATATTGGGTTATATGAATTTGTAGAAATACTTAGAGTTGAAGCTTTAAAGTGGTATGTTAAGGTGTGCCCAAAACATGAAAAAAGTGGGAAGAGATAAGTGAACTATTTTTAACAAATTTTTATTCAATTTATGCCCCAATTGAAAGTGCTATAAAAATGAGGGAAACAAAACAAGGAAAGAATGAGTTAGTGAAAGAATACAACTGGAATTTTAAAAGTGAGGTTAAAACATTGTAGGAACCATTGATAGAGAAATAAATGATATAATGGTTTGTATTTGGGTTAAAACCACATATTCAAGCTACGATATATGGGACAATTTTAACTACATATAAGGAATTAGTAGAATTAACAACCATAATGGGAGCACAATCTTAGAGAAATGACTCTTGTGGTAGTGAAGAAATAAATAAATAAAAATTAGAGTTAGAAAAGAAATTTAAAACAAGAAATTTTCCAAGATTTTTTCCTTAAGCAAAGGCCTAACATATGGTGTAAACATTGTAATAGATAATGAAATATTAGAAATGGATTCCTAGTGATAGAATGCACAAATAAAGAATTCACATTGGAGGTAGAATTTAGAAAAAACCCTAGAAGAATAGTGAGTATTTATTGTGGTATATTCCAACAATGGGATAAACATGAAATAGATGTTTGTACCATGTTATTTGAAAAATAATATGAACCATTGGTTCAAGGAATTAATAGAGGAGAATATGTTATTGACAGGAGCATGGCCAAAGCACAAGGATTGGTTGTAGGAGTAGTAAATAGTTATTCAAAACATGGCTATTAGGAATGATTATGAAGGAAAAACCAAAGAAAAATCAACAATATAAACCATGTAGTACCATTGATAAAAAGTGAGAAGAATTATAAAAGATATTAATAATTATTTCTCTCAAGGGTGTGGTAGAGGAGGCTATTGCAACAATTATAGATGTGGCCAAGGAAGAGGAAGAAGTTAGAGAGCAAATTGCCACTATTTTGGAAAGTGAGGACACTATGCCATTGAATATAGGAGTAGGAAGAAAGAAGAAAAACTAAGTAATACATTTTGTGGTGACAATTAACACAACACATTCAAATTCCCTAAGGACACATTATTCAATAAGAAGAGATTAATACCTAAAATGAGAAGCAAGTAGTTATCAGGTCTAAACTTGAAACATTGTGTAAAATATTATTAAAAATACCAAAGATATGACATAATGTTTTTGATTAATAGGAAAAAAAAGTTTTGAAGGGACTCAAAACCCTATACAAGTAAAACAATACAAATAAAAAAGAAACAAATCTAATGAGTAGCCAACTAACAACCACCAAAAAGAAAAACAAACAACAACAAAGACTATTTCATATTTTTCAGAGTATCAACCACCTCTAACTCCTAGTTGTAGAAATTTTGATGCAAGTTGACCAAGTCTAGTAGTTCATTCTTTTCCTCCTCAAAATATTTCTTTTTGCTTCCCCTTGTTCTTGAACTTGGCCCCTTCGAATCATCCGACACTTGATTATTTTGATAACCTATTCTTTCTTTTTGCTATCCATCGGGGTCCCATCAGTAATCTACTCCTCCCTTAGCTCTTTGAGCTTCTTGGTGAGCATTATTATCCCATCAACACTATTTTTAATGGAACAATGACTTATCTTTAGGATACTCTCCATATTAGTATTAATCCCCTAGATTTTCTTTTCCAAATCATTCATACGGCTCTCTTAATCCATTTTCAAAAAATTAATTGATTCCTCAACATCATCCAACCTATTATGCAACTCCCTCTTCATAATCCTAGACTAGTCTCGCTCCTCATTAGTGATTTTCTCTTGCAAACCACATAATTTGACATTGGTTTTATTAATATCTAAAAAGATCCATTAAGGAAATTTAAATTGGTTAGTAACTCCTTCCCTAGAAAGCTCAAGGATTTCATAGATCTCCTCTCTATTAGCATGGAGATAAGAAAAATCTTCAGACTGAGGAGGGATGTTAGCAACTCATCAATGTTATCTTTGGCAGAGCCTATCTTTGGGGGCTAGATTCTTGTGGCCATTTTGTCTCCCACTTTCTCCTTGCCTTTTCTAGATGCTTCCCCATGAGGCTTTGAGATTTATTTACCCTTTCTTTTTAATTTGACCCCTTCCTCCTCCCTAGTTTGAGAGCCCTCCAACCAAGAGATAACCTTCTTTGCTTTCTTCTTCGGAGAGTTCTTCCCAGCTCCCTTTCTTTTGTTTTGGTCTTCTCCATCAGTGGAAGTGCAAAGAGAACTTATACTAAGTAATCACCCTCATCCTCCTCCCTCCACTCCTCATCATCCTCGTCCTCGTTGGATTTTGAGCTCATATTAGAATAGTGAACAACCATTAGTTTTTTTTTCTTTACATTACCCTTCCCCCTTGGACTCAGCATAGGGTTTGAGTTTAGAGATGCCATAATGTTAGTAGATGTAAGAAAATGGATATAGACTTTAAATATAAAATAGGAAAATCTTCTATGATGGAAGAAGTATTAGAAAAGTAATATAAAGAAAGAAAGGAACAGTTAGGGAAAAAACTATTGAGAAATTTAAGAAAAAAGAGAACAAAGCTACAATAATAACTTGTAGAGAGATATATAAATAAAAAGGAGTAGATACAAGAAGTAGATGAAAATTAAGAAGAAAGTCAATACACCAATAAAGAAGACCATGAAATAGTGGTTAGAAAACCAAAAAAGTTAATAAAATAATTATAAAAAAATAATAAGAAAATAAGAGAGGACATTTCTTCAAAAATGAAGCTCAAAATTTGAAGGAGATGACCAACTTAATAGAAGACGAAAATTTACATGAAAAATTTAAGTGATTTTCCAAAGAGTGGAATAAAAATGGTATAGAGCAAAAAAGACCTCAAATTTAATCCTTGATGAAAACTCAAAAGAAGTGAAAAAAGAAATTAGTTTTAATGGGTGTACAAGTAAATAATAAAATGGTTAGAAAAGCTTCAATGGATGTAGAAGCAAACATCAATATTCTGCCTAAAGAGATATGGGAGGCATTTGGAAAATCACAATTGCATGAAATACCCTATAATATTACATTAATAGATAGAATCCCTATATGCACCATAATAACTTGGAGAAATATAAAAGTATATTTCATAGGAATACAAATAAAAGTCGACTTTGAAGTTATAAATATGTATAAATGATTCCAAGAAGACTTCAACATCATCTTGGATATTAAATGGTTTGTGGATTTAAATAAAATATTTGATGTAGATAAGGAGAAAATAATACTATGTATGGGAATGAAAGAGTAGTGCACATGCCATTAAATAAAGGGATGAAAGGTGTACATGTGGAATAAATACACTATGAAGATGAAAAAGATAATGAAGATGGAAGAGAAAATATTATATACAATTGGTCAAATATCTAGGAAATAATGGGATAGAGAACCCTATTTTGAAGGAGAGATATTCATAAACAATTTTAGTTCCAAAAATGATATTGATGACATGGTAGAATTCTAGCACTGGGTGTTAGGATAGGTGACATTAACCTTGCATTCCTAAGTTGTTTTCATGTGTCTCCATGTTCCTTGGAACATGTTCTCAGGGACATGAGATAAAATTATTTAATACTTATTTTTTTATGAAAATTTGTAATTACATTCATAGAGATGGACACATGTTCGATGGCGGTTACAAAGCATATCTTGAGAGAATATTATATCTAGGCATCCATTGTCTGGGTAGAGACCAACACCCAAATTTGCATTTTTGTGCATGTTGACATATGCACTTTGCATACTATCCAAAGTTGGGTACCCATTTTTGCATGTTTTGGGTTTGAGCTGTCATAGATGTTATTGAGTAATGGTGTACTTGGGTGTGAATTTTTCTGAATGGTTGTGGGTTGATCTCCCATGTGAAGGCTGTGTGATGTTTAAATTTTTTTTTACTATGTTTGTGGGATGTCCACTAAGAGAGGTGTTGGTTTTTCTGGGTGGGTTTTGTTGCAAGGATTTGCAATTGGTGTTATCATTGATGTCAACAGGCTTTGGTGTCAACTGTATGTGTAGTGGATTGTTGCAAGAGTGTGAGTAGTTAGTATTGATTTGATGTTGTCTCTGATGATGCTTTGATTAGTTGCATTATGTTGTCATTATTAAGCTATTGGTAGCAATCTCTAGTGTTTCTTTGATAAGCTTTTGTCTATGGAATATGATTGAATTTCTATGCTGTAGTTGGATTGGTGGTGATGAGGAAGTGTTGAAGATGCATCTCTGGTACTTGGTTTCCAAGTGATTTTGAGAAAAAAATGAATAAAAAGAGGAGACAGTGTGTTGTAGTGGTGTTCTGTGTTGCAAAGTAACATTCTGGTTTCACTTTGCATTTCTTCTAAGTTGAAGATCTGATTGTATGGTTTGGATATGTTGATTAGAGGTGTTCAAAGGTGTTGCAACCAAAATTTGGTGTGCTAGATCATTATGCAAAAGAAGTGTTCACCAATGTGTGAACTGTGTATTGCAGAGGTGTCTGGGAGAAATGGTTTTGCTCTACATTTCTCCACATAGTGGTTTCAGGTCTTGCGGATCTAGAAGGGTGCTGATAGTGTTTGTATCTTTCTTCAGTTGAAATTGTTTGAAATTTGGTGCTTTAAAATTCAGTTTCTTGAGTTACAGTGTATGGAAGGAATGTTTGAGTGTAATAAGTGTGTACATTCTTTAGGTGAAAGTTGTTGCGAAGGAATTTTTTGGATTTCAAGGTGTTTGTGGAATATTCCAGATTATGTTCAAGTGACGTTTTTTGTCTGTGAGTTGTTTTTGTATCAAAGGAAGCATGTACTTAATTATTTAATGGTGTTTACACATATTTGGTCGACCTTGGGTGTTTACACTAATTGCAGAGTTGCTTTGATGTTTGTGGAAGTGTGGTGTGGTGTGTTTGAGTGCATTTAGGTTCGAGTTAAGTTGTGTTGTGGTCTGCCTTCATTCCTTTCCATTGCGGGAATGTTTGGTGGTGACCTAATTTGAATTTTCATGGTTGAGGTGCATAGTCGACCTTGGAGAATGTTTTCAAGGTTAAGATGGTATAAATGTAGAAGTTGAGAAACCAACCTCACAATCCCCAGTGAACACCTACAAGCAATAACTTGTCACAAAGAAAGAAGAATGTCAAGAACAACAAAGATGCTCTACAAGCCTCAAGCTGAAAAATGCATTAAGAGAATGAATAATTACAATGAGATCAATCCTTAAGAAAGGAGATCAAACCCTAAAAAGAAACCCTAGTGTGCACACTTAATAATTAATAAATAATTAATTATTAATGTGCCTAAGTTTAGCTTAAGTAACTAAAGTGATAAGTGACTTAATTAATTAACCAATATGATTAAATTAAGTGAAATGACTTATTACTCTAACAATAAATATGTGTTGAATTGTTGAGGGATAAAAAGATAGATGTGTGACGTGAATTTGTAAAGTGCAATGCGAATTTTCATGTGTTAGACTATTAGTGCAGTGAGCAAAAGATGTCTACACTAACTCATTTGATTGCAAAATACGACGAAACTTTCCCATGAAAGATGTATAATTAGATTTATCATCAGGTGCTTGTGTATTTAATGTGAAATTTTTATTTTTATTTTTAAATTTATGCCCGACGTTCGTCGAAATTGCGACGCTCCATGATTTTCGTCGCTATTTCGACATACACTTAAAGTCAACCATCCCCTTCCATCAATTTGTGGGTCGACATATGGTTAGCCTCCTTAATTTGTGGGCCAACGGGTATATGGTTAGCATTCGTCGGGGTTCCGATGAATGTTTTTAAATAAATAAAAGTGAGTTCAACAATTTATCTATACTTGCGACATTGTTTTTCTATACTTGAAAATTTTCTATACTTGTGATAGTTTGTGGAGGTTATAGGCCAAATTTTTTGGGTGAAAAATATCATAATTATTAGATTTTGTTACCTGTCTATGATTAAAAATTATTGGAGTGTGAGTTTGATATTTTTTGAAGATCTAAATATTCAAGCTTGGTAAAGAAAAATCATGTCAGATAATATTAGTGCATAACAACATGAAGAGACACTTGCTAGATTGTGGGCTAGATTGAAAAGAAAGGGTGATGGGAAATGTTATTATCCTTGCAATAATTGCAAGGGATTAAAGACAAGAATACTTTTAATCACAACAGCTGACAAACATTGTAGGCAACATGGTCATGTTGAAGGGGGGCATGATTACCATCCCTTGGTAAGTTGTTCATTATATGTCTTTATATTGATTCAATTTGTAAATGTTTATATCATTTTAACATTATATATATATAAATGACTTGATCATGATCATGGTTTATTTGTGTCGATCATTATTATAAAAGGTGGGGCGCCCTAGGGCACATGAAATGGATTATCATGGCCCAGAGAATGTGGTTTTGCAAGCGGAGGAACATGGAGCTGTGAATATCAAAGATGAAGTTAAATCCTATGGAAGAAGATGATCATGCGCTAGAAAACATAGTTGAAGATGAAGGTACAAATACATTGATCCATGACACATTTAGTGGCGCATCTAATCATGATGATCAAGATGACTTTGATGATGTTCATGATTTACCTATACTTGAGAAGGCATACGAGCCCTTTTATGAAGGCTCCCAAACAAATCTTCTCTCTGCTATATTGTTGTTGGTGAACTTGAAGGTTATGAATGGTTTATCCAACATAGCAATCTCACGGATGTTAAGGTATGTCATATATGTCATCTTTTTTCATCTATTTTTGTTGTTAGTTCATCAATAGTAAATAAAGGATGAAATATGTACCATTAATATTCTTTGTATTAACAAATTATTTTTTTGTTGTAGATTGATAGGTGAATTTTTGTTACCACCATCAAATATTTTACCTCGCTCATATCGAGATTTATCTTCCATTATGAAAGATATTGGAATGGAGTATCAAGCAATAGATGCATGTCCCAATGATCATATTATATATCATAAACAACATGAATTTGCAACAGAATGCCCAGAATGTCATATCAGTAGGTATCGAACAGATCAACTAACAAAAAAGGTGCCTCGCAAGGTTCTTTGTTATATTCCCATTATTCCACATATGCAACGATTATTTAGGTGCGAAAGCTTAGCGCAATTTATGGATTACCATGCATGGAATAGAAGTGGAGATGACATTCTTCAAATGCCCATGGATGGTTCTGCATTTAGGGACATGGAGGAAAAATGGCCACACTTTAAAGAAAAACCTCGTAATCTCAGGCTTTCATTCGCAGCGAATGGTGTCAATCCATTTGGAGAGATGAGATCTATTTACTCGGTGTGGCCTATTTTTGTTATCAACAATAACATTCCTCCATGGATGTCAATAAAGATGGAGCACGTAATGTTGGCAATGATTGTTCCAGGTATTTGTTTACATCAATTTTCTTTAACGTAGTAGCATCTCATTTGTCTTATTTGTTGCATAATGACTCATTTTTTTCATTTAATAGTCATGTACATTAATTTATATATATTGCAGTAAAATGGTTATAATAATTATGTAATGTTTGGTGACTTTGCTAGGGAGTCAATTTAGAGTCAAGGCCTTGTTATAGAGTCATGAATCTTATACAGACTCTGTTGGGAATAAATAAGAAGTTGTAACATTTTCCTACTTTTGAAAAAGTAGGTGGCAACTTTGTTTAAAATTGATAGATAATGCATAGACATTGTGGAACAACACCACTTTTCCAATTTTCTGGTCAAGATGTCAGAAGAAGAGAGAAGGCAACATTCAATAAGAGAGTTGAAAGAATTGAGAAAACAACAGCTACAATTGGAGCAAGAACTGCTACAAAAAGGAGTCAAACGTGTCCCAAATGCATCACAAAATATACCATTCTGCAATAAGAATGAATATACAAATGCAAGCAGGCATTGGACCCCACAAGTGCTTGATAATACAATTGGGAATTTTCAAAATGGAGGTAATGCTTATCATGCACACCAAGACATTTTTACACCACATGCCCCATATCAAATAAATTCTTATCCTCCATCTCTTAGACAAAAATTAGTGATCTACCAAAACTCATTTTTCCCTCCAAATTTTGTCTCAGCCATTGATAAACCATTTAACTACAATAATATCCAAGGCTATCCAAATCCTTATCCCTGCAAATTGACAAAACTGCTAAAACATATCCCTAAATTTCATGGAGAATGGAGTGAATCAACTTGTAAACATGTACAAAATTCTGGGATTTCATTCTAGACTTTCAGATTTATCAAGATGTCATTATGAGATGTTTTTTAAAGTCTTTGAGGGATGACGCAAGGGAGTGGTTTATTGGATTACCTATGCAAAGTATCTCTTCATGGAAAGAGCTCAAAAGACAATTCCTAAGCCAATACAATAATGAAGATGAATATGAAGAAATTGATCAAGCAATGCAGCTGGGAGAGGAAATATATGCAAATGATGTTTTTTCAGATTTGAATGAAGATGAACTTGCTGAAGACCAATTTCCCACTTTGGAGGATGATTGTAACATTGAGGATGTTGCTGGAAACACATTGCCTGAGGAGTATATCAACCATGATTCAGATGATGTGGAGGTGCAACCATGTATTTTTCATAGCATTGAAAACTTGGAAGTTGAAATAAAAGAAGACTATGCCTTGCAACAATAAAGAAGACAGTGACTATGATCAGTTCATAGAGGATGAATATAATTCATATGACAAATTACATGAAGATATAGAAAGTATCTCCTACATGACAGATTGTGACAATACATGTTATGAAGGATCCATTGAATATTCATATTATGAAGATGAACTTGTGGAAATTGATTCTTGCAGCTCTTATGATGATCAAATGGAAGAATCAAGCTCATTTGAAAATAAAAAAAATAACACATCCAGTTGTAGTTGAATTCCATGAAGACACGTTTGTTGAAAAAGAGGTTTGTACACTTGAAAATGGTTTCCAAAATTTTTCAAATCCATTGTATGATGAAGAGATAGATGAAGATTAGATGACATTTTTCCAAGGTGTGGCAGAACATGAATTTTATGTGTTTTCAAATCCATTTTATGTTGAAGATGAAGTGTTTTATGATAATCAAGATGATGTACCAATTTGTGAAACAATTGAATGTGAGATCAAAGCACTTGAATTGCCACTTTTTGATGATGAATACAGTAGTAATGATATGGATACAGAGGCATGTTCACTCAATAGTGGACAAATTTTAGATTTACTGGCAACAGAGTATAAAAAATGTACACATCAAGGTTCAAAAAATTCATCTCCAACATTAATTGATTCAAATATACATGATGATGGTTGTATGGATCATAATTTTGTGTCATTGCCAACTAGTGATATGGAAGAAGTAAAACATATTTCAAATTTGGTTGTTCCAAAAAATGTTGATATGGAAGAATTTTCAGACTTACAAGAATGGCATTCTGATGGTGAATTTTTTATATAGTTGGGAGATCATTTTACAATACATGATTGAATAGAACAATGAGAAAAGTTGCATTGAATGTGAATACACTTTGTGTGGTAAGGATGACAGGGATTTATCCAATGATGATGGAGAGTATGAACTGTAAAGTGGTGAAAAGAACATGTGTCGAGCCGAACATAATGATCTTCTAAAGGTTTTCAATGACAGTGACAGGGTTGATTGCATGAGTGTTCTTAACAATAATTTGTTGAAAATAAAACAGAGCAAGGTGTTTGATAGGGGAAAATAGAGGCAATTCTTTTTGGTGGCCTTGTGCCATTAGCCATGGTGTGGTTTTTATAAAAACCATATCAGTTCATGACAAGAAAGAATTTAAGTTTGCTGTTCAAAAGGATAAAATGTCTGGTCTGCAAAACCAAAGATTCTGAATTCTTGCAATGATCAATAAATCACTCATCCCCAACTAGAGCCGCTGTTGGAACCATAATTTTCATATAAATTCTGATGATTTTGTCATATAAAATCAAGGATCTCTCTCAGTATTTTCATAAAATATATGTTTTTGCCATCTGCAAAGCCAAATTAGCCTTTTACCACCATACCGTTGCCATACTTGATCCCCCATATGTGCCTTTCCTTTTACCTCCTTACCGCGGCCCCCAACAAAGGGACTCACGATAGCACGGTGAAAGGGAAATAATATGTCATATTACTGCATACCGCGAAGGGTTGATACTTAGCCCACGGTAAAGCGGGGTCATCATCAACACTAGCTAAAGGGAACCGCTATACTGCGGAGGGTCAGAATGAAGCCCATGGTAGAGCGGTGAAGTGAGAACAAACATAAGAGGAACCGCTATACCGTGGAGGGTGCGAATAGATCCCACGGTAGAGCGGTATGTGAAGCAATAAGGAGACACTGCAATACTATAAGGAAGACCAAAGGAATGTGCGGTAGAGTGGTATGGTAAGAAAGGATAATGTTATGTACCATGGTACTACGGGAGGATAAAAGGTGATGCACGGTAACGTGGTAATCAACCGTTGCTGCACAAGAATTCAAGTGGCCGAATGATTTAACAATTAATAAGACATTGATTGAAAGCATTTCTTCCATGATGTTTAAATGATAAAATATCAGATAACTCAATCTTTAGTCAAGTAGTATTTCAATCATTGATTCTTAGAAGTCCATCATGATTAAAAATCACATATCATAAGCCTTTTTAACAATCACTAGGATTGTAGATAATATTCAATCATGTCATAGGAAATAAACCATCAAAAATTATAAAGAAAGAGAAAACCAACTATATAAGCTTAGCAAGCCACCATAAAAAAATTATATTTTGTAGAAAATAAAATAAACTATATGTTGACATAGCATATTGTAGACATCGAAAATATACAGATTGATATCACACTCTGATCTACTAACATCGTTTCTTCCTAAATCATCCCTCGGTCTAACTGTTTAATCAAATTCCCTTATCTGATTAAATTCATCAATATTCATCTCTTAATTAAATAAATTATTTTGTCTAATTAAGTCACTTTCCCTTGTTAATTAAATCAATTCATCGATCTAATTATCCCTATTTAATTAAATAATCAATTTATTTGATTAAATCTCTAAAATCTATCATTAATTAAATAAATTAAAACTTTATTTGATTTAATCTAACACCATCCTTTTAATTAAATAAATAAAAATATTTATTTAATTAGCTCTTATCATATTCCTCTCTTTTTTGATTTAAATTAATCCAAAAATCTAAATCAAATTGTCAAATCAGCTAAATATCCCCTTAAATTAATCAAATCCTGATTAATTTAATCCTAATCACTCAAATCCTCTAGATTTTGCAACTTGCACAATTAAATCATTTATTTGATTTAATAATTCCCTATTTTCATTCAAAAAAAGGCATCTTTGAAGGAATATTCCCAAATTTGAATTCAAAAATATGAGTTGACATGTCCTTCCAACAAGACAATAACTCCATCTTACATGTCCTTTGTCTTGAGCCAAGTGGAATTTATTGCATTTTCCCTTCCCTCTCACAAGTCATTTCAACAAATTTGAATTTCAAATTCATGCATTTATTGGCACATTCCCCAAATTTTGCACATCCTCCACCCATTCATAGCTTGACAAATGGCATCATGCCATTGGATGAATATTAGTCCCACATTGCTCTATTTTGGACATTCATCCATCTTGGCATTCTATAAATAAAGAGCTCATATCCTTATTTCATCATCCACATTCCAAGAAAAGTTACCATGCTAAAATACTTAGCAATTCTCATCCATCATTTGAGTTCTTAGTTAGGCTTTTTTGCAGATTTGGCTTGGAGCTCTCACATTCATCATCAAAGTGGATCAACATTCCTCAACAATCATCAACTTGCATCTTAGGGATTGGGAAAGGGCCAATTTTCACATCAAATTGGCACCAATTCCCCCATGGGATTAAGAGTTTGCTTGCTTAATTAGGATTCAATCTTGTTTTTGTGATTTATTTTGTGTTCTTCATTATTTTCTTCCTAATTTGAGCTATGTTAATGAATCTCATGGGGAATCCTTGTTTATGCTTGCAAAATCTAACTTAAGGTGTTTATTGTCTTTGTTTTGCAGGTACATAGATTTGGGGTTCACATTTTGGCGCTAGAAGGAGGGCTAATCGACAGATTCTAACACTTTTTAAAAATTTTTTGCCGTTTTTTACAGTTCTGTTCATAAATCCCCGTTTTAGCGCCCGTGATCATTGTTATAGTGCCCATAATCACTGTTATAGCGCCCGTGAACACTGTTATAGCGCTCGTGAAAACTGTTATAATGCCCGTGATCATTCTTTTAGCGCCCTTGATCATTCTTTTAGCGCTCATGATCATTCTTTTAGCGCCCATGATCACTGTTATAGCGCCCATGATCACTGTTTTAGTGCCCATGAGTCATTTTTAAAATGACCATATCTTGGTCATACAAAGGTCTTTTTTGATGATTTTTTTTTTGAAATAGGGTAGAATTTCGTAAGCTATCCAATGGTGTAGTTTTTTCTTAACTATTAATGAGTTAAAATTTTCAAATTTGCATCTAAAGTAAAAACACATGATAACTTGGCTAAGTTTTAAGGTGTTTTGGTAAATGATTCATCTAACCCCTATATCCTTTTGTTTTTGATCTCATCTAATGTTTTGATCACTTTTGTAGGTTGGGAATCAAAATAAAAAGAAAGAGGAGCATGGGGATGATATTTTGTCTAATCAAAGTGTTTTTTAACACTTAAGTGTTTGTTTAACACTTCTTCAAGAATTTGTCATCCTTTTCTTTCTTTAGGACACTAGCTTTCATTTGGGTTTAAAAAGGATTCTTTTTGTTTATTTCTTGCAAAAGGATTAAAAAGAACCTTAGGATCAACAACTTACTAGATTTCGTTTATGGATTAAACAATTGAACAAATGTCTTTTCACTTGTGATTTGGTGCTCTAAAATGAACTCACACATTGCTTTGAGGGTTTAAAAAGAACAAGTGTAGCTTTGTTTGTTTGTGAAGGCTTACTTAGACTAAAGCCATTGGAAAAGGACGTATGCGCTTCTCTCGCGCTTTATAGCGATCTTGAGAATTAAAAGGTCTTTTCCATGACTTTGGGTTGAGATAAAGCAATCACCTCCACACTTCGATTTTGGCTTAAAATTGAACAAACTATTGTGCGAGTGTGAGTAGGGGCTTTGTTGCGTATATTCTCTCTCCTTGTTGCCTACAAGGATTGATCGAGTTACGAATATTATTCTTCATTTGCTTTTGTTTATCTTAGAGGGCCCGCCTTGTGGGAAAAAGTAATCACCCAAGGGAACGGCTCAACCGGTAACACTCTGAACCCGAGAGTATTTCCAGCTGGGATATAAATGTGGATATTGAAAGAAGCCAATATCACGCGGTTGACTCCGACAAGATGGATCCGAAGGGACTCTTGCCACGTTGGGTCAACTCCTCTGAACAAAAGTCCTTACTAGAACCCATGTGCTAGAATTTTCCAAAATCCTTAATCTATTTGTTGGTGCAAAACAGATCGTTCTGAAGCCATCCCACACTTTTATGGTCTTTAGTAGAAATGGAAAACATGCCATGGGATTTTCATGGGTGTTGATGCTTGGCTGCCCCGTATAAGTGAGTGCCGTGGAGGGGAGCCAGTGGGGTCAAGCATCTAACCATTTGCTAAAGATAAGCGTAGCTGGACTTGTCCAAGTGGGGATTCAACAAATATTGTCTTACACATCCATAGGGCTTGTACTTGTCTTGGTTTGAAAACATAGTGTTGTATTCGAAAACATTTGCAAAACAAACATTCAACATGATTTTCAAAATTTCAAACCCTTTAGGAGGCAAATATCATTGACCAAATTCTTGTGTTGTTGCTTTCCCTTGGGATTACATCCTTAGAGGTTCCTAAGCACTTGAATTTACATCTCAATTTGCCCCCTAAAGTTAAACAATAGGTAATCTTTGCCTTAAATTCATCAAAGTTTCGCATAATATACCTTGTGAAATGAGACGAAGTTGAGACATTGAACATTCAGTTTGAAATCTAATCAAAGAAAGTGTTTTTGGTAAAATAAAGCCATTAAACAAAGATAAAAAAAATGAATTTTCATGTGTGATTGGAGACTCACAAAAATCCCAAAGCAAAAATCATTGGAAATCCGAAAATGAATGTTCAAATGAAATAATTTCTTGGTTACAAAGGTCTTTAGGAAGCATATGCATGCTCTTCAATACCTAGGTCTAGGAAAACACAAAGTGTCTTTTTAGGTTCACCTAAGGATAAAAAAAAATCAAACCTCTTTCATCCATCTTTCAAAACATCAAATCCATCTCACAAATCATCTTTTGAAAAATCTTGAAATCATCTTTGATACTAGGCTTTGTGGCAAAAAAATCAAAATCATCCAAAAACATTGTGACCAAGTCCTTGAAAACATTTATCAAAACACTTTTGGCTAGGCATGTGCAGATGCATCCTTTTGCATATACTTAGTCAAAGTTATCAAAATCATCTTGTCTAACTTAGTGTATGTGGATGAATCCTTCTTCATATACTTAGTGAAACTATCATTTTATTTGGATAGGTGTGGGTAGAAGCATCATTCTCCTCACACATATCCAAAATCATCACCCTTTGAACAAAACTATCCCTTAAATCATTATCAAACATCTTAGGGTCCTTTTGTTCAAAATCAAAAACAAAATCAAAATCAAACTCAAGGAAAAAATCCCAAATCCCAAATCCAATCAAATCCAAGTCCTAAAGCCTAGTATCTCATTCAAGATTTATCAAAAGCCAAAACATTCATATCATTCATCATCATATCATCACCTTTGATCCTAAAAAGCATCCTAAAAACTTTCACTTTTGGACATAAAATAGAGATTAATCCAAAGAATCAAGAGATTCATCTCCCATATTCTCAAAGATTGATCCCCGTTTTATGGTCCAAACAAGATCTCAATACAAGAAGAGTATGGAAGCCAACAAAGAAACACCCGCTTCAAGTGACCTTAGCCAAACCAATGCAAAAATGAATCCAACAGAATCAAGCAACCCATTGACCCTCTCATCAACACAACATCCCCAAGAAGAAAATCAAGGAGAGGACCTCACTTTCAGAATGTCTCGCGAGGAAATGGAGGAAATGCTCCAAAATCTAGACAACCATAGAATCATCAACATTATGATGAGACTTAACCCTTCGTTGTACATGCTTGAACTAGCAAAACAAGGGGCCAAGTTGCCGTCAGATTTTGATGTAAGTACTATCGTGGACACATCATTTCCCCCAATCTCATCCACCATCCCCATCTCATCTACACCTCCATCTCAAAACGTCACACAAAACATTCCGCAAATCACGACATTGTTTGCTCCAACCCAACCAAATGTCAACAAGGGAAACACATTCCTCAATGCTCTTCAATCACATCCCCTTGTTAATAATCAAAGTTTGGATGCAAACACTACCTTGGAACAAAGCATACCCAAAAACCCATTACACAAGAATGTTCCTCTCACATTCCATCACGATCCGTCATCATCATATTTTCACGCAGCACCACAAACACCTCTTCTCGCAAATTCACAAGAAGAGGGAGATACGTTTGGACTAGGGGGCTTATTCGACACCACGACATTTTCACAAATCATGCCCCTTACATTCCCACCTCTTCCACCATTTCCATTATCATCCACATCACTCCTTAGTTTAGGGCTTCCTCCCCTACCAAGTATCAATCAAACCTACATGCCAACCATCAATCAAAGCATCACACCAAATGCTCAAAATTTATCGTTGATATTGCAACAACAAATGATAAATACACAAGCAATGGCGACATCATTAAACACCCCCACATCATCACAAAGCATGGTCTCACAAGGACCAGTCACATCAATACCATTATCCAACACACAAAATATCAACACAACATCACCATTCACCACCACTACAAATGCCATTCCAAATCCACCACCACCCCCACCACCACCAACATTCACCACATCAAACCAATTCGACGCAACATTGCAAGCTGCTTTCCAAAGAGGCTATCAACAAGTGCAAAAACAAAAAGCCGTGCAACAAACCGCTCAAGCTGCACAAGCTGCCAAAGCTGCAATACAAGCGCAACAAGCTCAAGCGTTATTACAACAACAACAACAACAACAACAACAACAAGCAGAACAACAAGCATTGTTAGAACAACAACAAGCGCAACAACAAGCACAACAACAAGCGTTGTTGGAACAACAACAAGCGTTGTTGGAACAACAACAAGCGCAACAACAAGCACAAATCCTAGCGCAACAACAACAAGAGAAACAACAAGCATTGTTCATCCAAAAGCAAGTCGATGCCTACTTCGCCCGCCACAACATACCGATACCATTGAACAATGCACCAACCAATCCATCTATCCAAACCACGATCACGATACCCCAAAACACCTTCATTCCACCCCCTGACCCGCAAGATGATATGACGACACAACTCAAGTTGCTCTCACAACAAGTGCTCGATCTTCAATCAGGGCGAACAACCAAAATGCAAAGCAACTTGTCTCCCTATCCATTTGATAGGAGCTTAGAAATGAAACCATTCCCTAAGGGATTTGAAATCCCCAAATTTGACAAATATCGAGGGATAGGAAACCTTGAAGATCACATCAGGGAATTCCAGGTTCATTGCATGGAAGTCGTATATGACGATACGTATCTGATGCGGCTATTTCCTAGAAGCTTGGCGGGTCCCACTATAGAATGGTTCTCTCGCTTACCTACAAGAATTAGAACATTCCAAGAGATTACAAGTGCATTCATTAAGAACTACGCAGGTAACATTACAATGGATGTTAGTCTCGAAGAACTATATGCTCTAAAACAAGGGAAGAATGAATCTTTCGCTTCATTCCTTCAACGATGGCGATCCAAGGCCAATCGGAGCAAGTGGACCATGCCAGAAGAACAACAAGTCTGCACAATCATCACCAACCTTGAAGGTCACTTATCATTTCATCTCAAGATTCAGGGTATCACCACATACGATCAATTGATCACCAAGGCACTTAGCATCGAAAGAGCCCTTGTGACTCAACCCATCGAATCAACATCATATCATGAACCAAAAAACAACTGCTCGTCATCAAAATACAATGATAAACCTCACACGTGGGCGAGAAACAAAAATATCACTAATGATGGTGTTGTAGACGCCAAGGTGGTCATTAGTGGTCCACGCCAAAACACACCCACACAACAAATCTAAACACCAAATCAAAATATTCATCACACAACATACCAACCCAATAATCCCACCATCAATAACGTCAACGACCAAAGAGGACCACCTCAACGCAAAACATACCCCAAACGAAAATACACTACTTTGGGGGAACCACTTGAGGACATCATGAAAAAGCTAATCGACGAAATACTCATCCAAGCTCCTACATTTGAGAATTACCAAGAACTTGATGTCAAACCTCCTTGGTACAATGAGAATCAACTATGTGAATTCCACAAAATGAAAGGCCACACCACAAATAATTGCATGAGACTCAAGAACATCATACAAGATCTCATTGACAAAAGAATCATAAACGTGGAACCACCTACAGGGAATCAGGACCTTAAAATCTACACGAATCCGATGCCGAATCATGGCAACAAAGGGAATAACAAGGATAAAGGAAAAGGCAGTTTAAATCATGTATACAAAATAGTTGTTTCCAACCTCAATGAAAATTGCATGGTCATCACCATCAAAGGCGCCCATGTCGAAGATTGTGGAGTCACCACAAGAGGCGACAAAGTCACCATTGCAGGATCATCCTAACCAAATAGAGTCCCTACATCAAGAGTTGTTTCATATAGCTACAATGTTGTAGACCAACTCAAAAGAATGCCAACACACATCTCCATCATGGAGTTGTTAAAAATCTCATCAGCACATAAAAAGATCCTTGAGGAAGCATTAGCCTCATCTACCATCCCCGCAGACCTTGATGCGGAACAATTCCAAGCTATGGTCGGAAACATCATAACACCTAATCTCCTTACGTTTTCTGACCAAGATTTTCCCACCCAACCATCTCACAATCGTGCACTTCACTTAGAGGTCATTGTGAACAAAAGCAAAATCAAAAGGGTCTTGGTGGATGGAGGTGTAGGTTTGAACATCTGTTCTTTTAGCCTCATCAAGCAGTTGAAAATATCGAAGATTCCATCGACAAAGGCAAGGGCATCACAATAAGAGCATATGATGACCAAGAAAGAGTGTCTCAGGGCACAATTAAGCTCCCTATCCAAGTAGGGCCAACACTCATGGAAACCACATGTCAGGTCTTGGACCTCGAATTTCCATACAATATCCTCCTGGGATGCCCATGGATTCATGCGATGAAAGCCATAGCATCAACCTTCCACCAATGTGTGAAATTCACACATAATGGACAAGAGGTTACCGTCCATGGAGATCCCAACCTTTCTCATACTGCAAGAATCTTGAAGCCAAATATTACAAAATCCCCCAAGTGCCAAAAATGATGAGGGCCCATCCACATCATACATGATCCCACCACTCTCACGTCCACTTTTGCGACAGAGAACCCCCACTTCCATCCATATCCAACATCAAGCTCATCATCAGGAGGACGGTTGTGGAAGCTAAAACTCCCTAACAATGCTTTTGTGATAGGAGAGTTACCACAATCTCTGAGATCAGGGGACGCCCACAAGAAAATCAAGCTTCTACATCACAAACAAATCCTGAGGATTATCCTGAATTCACAAGATGGGGAGACCTTAGTCACATGGGAGTCATTAAAATGAATCCATCATGTTGTATCCAAGATGAAAGACCGACAACTAATTTTACGATAGGCCAGAAAAGCAGGGCCTACACATGATGCTTGCGATGGGCTATGACCGAAATGAAAGATTGGGGAAAAATGACAATGGGCTCTTAATACCAATCATGACTGAGACGCGACCTATAACAAATCTTGGTCTTGGATGTACCCCTCCGAGAATAACCATACGTGGCCGAAGTCCTCTGGTTAGAGCCGCTAATGTTTCTCCTCAGCTAGTAATAGTACAACTACACTCACCCATAGTCATAGGTAGAGACGCACATAATTTTATAACTGAACCCTACATTAGTAGCAATGACAAAGATACCTTATCCAGCCTACCTAGGTTATTGAAGATACCACCCATTATTATAGTTAGTACCATATCCTTTGAACCCGGATAGTCAAAATCCGAGATCAGCTTAGTCTACCCCAAGTGATTTGACTATGATAGCGAGGACCGCAGTTCGATACATTCGAAAATGATGAAACACTCGAATTCATGGGGTTGAGGATAACATTCGGATGGAGATCACAAGTGATTCATAATGGAGTTGGACACTGCGCCTATTATGGGAAGCGGTTGAATCCTTCATTGCTAAAGTGAGAAACTAGGAATCATATCCAAGTCCTTGAGTAAAAACCACACCGTGGCACTCTCCGACAAGAAAATAGTAAAAATAAAGGACGTATCCAACGGTGAAAACCTCTCTGAGGCGCCTGAGGATGAAGGATTCAATCTTCCCCTAAGAGCTATTCATCAAGAGAAGTCGGCAGTCTTGGCTGAAAAATGCAACCAAGTCAACCTAGGAATAGAGGAGAGCCCACATATAACATTCTATGCGGAATCACTATTATCAGAAGAGCAAGAACTCTAGCTTGACATTCTAAAGGAAAGACAAAATAAACACATGGAGTTATGCTGATATGCGGACTTGATCAAAGAAAGTTATCCATCATTTGCAGTGTATCGAGCCAAACTGTCAAACAAAAACTTTGAAAAATGCATCCTCAAATAGCCTTATTGGTCAAAATGGAGCTCAAAAAGTTGTTGGATGCAGGATTTATCCGACCAATCGATTATCCAGAATGGGTATCAAATTTGGTACCTGTTTCAAAACCTAACGGAGCTATCAGAATCTGCACAGATTTTAGAGATTTGAACAAAGCATGTCCCAAGGATGATTTCCCGCTCCCCAACATCGACATGATAGTAGATATGATAGCAGGGCATGAGATGCTATCACTTATGGATATATTTTTAGGGTACAACCAGATCATGATAGCAAAAGAAGATCAACACAAGACAACTTTCACTTGTCCATGGGGGACCTATTGCTGGAACATGATGCCATTCGGCCTAAAGAATGCAGGAGCAACCTACCAAAGGGCTATGACACTAATATTCCATGACATGATTCACAAAACAGTCAAAGACTATGTCGACGACATTCTAGCTAAGTCAAGAAAAAGACAAGATCATATAGCAACCCTAGGTGCTATCTTTGACAGACTGGAGGAATACAAAGTCAGACTAAATCCCAAGAAGTGCGTCTTCGGCGTACAATCAGGTAAACTTCTAGGATACATAGTCTCCATGAGGGGTATCGAGGTGGATCCAGTGAAAGTAAAAGAAATCCTTGAGATGGAAGCACCAAAGACATTAAAACAACTGAGAGGCCTCCAAGGCCGACTTCAATCCATCCGTCGGTTCATAGCACAACTGGCAGATAAGCAGAATCCATATTCTCACCTACTCCACAAGGGGGTAGCGTATAAATGGGATTCAAAGTGTGAAGATGCATTTAACAAAATCAAGGAATACCTACTGACACCACTAGTGTTAATACCACCCATCCCGAGAAAGCCATTGATCTTATATGTGTCAGCAACAACAGCAGCCCTTAGAGCTCTTCTTGCTCAACATGATGAAAACGGAACAGAAAGAGCCATATACTATATCAGCAGGACAATGGTCAGTCACGAGCTAAATTACTCCTTCATCGAGAAAGCTTGCCTCGCAGTAGTGTTTGCATCCCAAAAATTCAGACATTACATGTTGGCACATAAGATAAAGCTCATTGCAAAAATTGACCCCCTTAAATATCTCTTATCAAAGGAAATGTTAATTGACAGAATGGAAAAATGGGTAATGATACTATCAGAGTATGACATCGAGTATATAGAGAGGAAAGCAATCAAGGGACAGGTTATTGCATATCAACTAGCAGAAGCACCCATTTATTCTGAGAATCCTCTTGTATCTGAATTTTTGGACGAATCCATCTTTAACCTCAACGTTGCTGATCACTGGAAACTATACTTCGATGGGTCATATACACAACATGGATCAGGAGCTGGTGTCTTCTTCATCACCCCACAAGGGGATTTCATACCAAGATCATACAAATTGGCATTTCCTTGCACCAACAACATAGCGGAATACAAGGCTTTGACTATAGGTCTCAGAATAGCAGTGCAATGGAATATCATAGCTCTCAAGGTCTACGGCGACTCTCAGTTGATCATAAATCAGGTTAGTAATGAATATCAGACAAAGGATGACAAGCTAACCCCATACAAGAAATTGGTGGAGAATCTAAAGGAATCCTTCATCGACATAACATTTGAGCAGATTCCAAGAACCAACAACAGAGCCACTGATGCCATGGCTACAATTGGGTCTCTAGTAGACATCCCTCATAATGTGCCGAAATATGAATTTATGATCGAGCAACTTCTCGTTCCCACATTTGAGGTACCAGAATCAGAATATATGTGTCAAATTGTTGGTCCTGGCGATCCTTGGTATCACGACATCTACACATATCTTCGCATAGGAGTCATACCCGCTGACCTACCATTGAGCCTAAAATGAACCTTTATAAAAAAGGAATCCAGATTTGTCATCCTAGGTGATACCTTATACCATAGAAGCATAGAGGGTACTTTACTACGCTGTCTAAATGCTGAGGAGGCATTAACCGCTCTAACCGAGGTTCATAACGGTATTTGTGGCTCACACTCGAGTGGAATAACCATAGCCAAGAAACTACTGAGGCTGGGGTATTATTGGCCCACAATGGAGTGAGAAGCACATGATCATGCTAAAAGGTGTTTACAATGTTAGCAGCATGGGGACCTCATCCATGCTCCAGCTCAAGAGCTTCACCTGATTATCACACCATGGCCCTTTTCACAGTGGGGATTTGATCTCATTAGGAAAATCTCACCCACCTCATCCAACGACCATAAATTCATTATCACTGCAACTGAGTACTTCACAAAGTGGGTGGAAGCCATACCCATGACCTATATCATTGGAAAGAAGATCTCAAAATTCATCCTGAACTATCTCATCTGTCGTTATGGTGTCCCACAAGCCATTATCTCAGATAATGGGACACCCTTCAAGAACCAGGAGGTTCATGACTTGTGCTAGAAATTCAAAATCCAGCATCGCTTCTCCACCCCGTACTATCCTCAAGGCAATGGCAAAGCAGAAGCCACGAACAAAACCATCCTCAAAATCCTCAAGAAAACAGTCAATGACACAGGTCGTGACTGGCACTTGCAGCTTAATCCCGCCATCTGGGCTTATCGAACTAGCATCCACACACCCACTGGCGCCACCCCCTTCTCCTTAGCCTACAGATCAGAAGCCGTACTCCCCATTGAGATTGAGCTCCCATCCCTAAGAATATCACTGCAAAACCTTGTCACAGATGAAGAATATCAGGTTTCAAGACTAAATGAGTTGGAGTTACTAGACAAAAGAAGGATTGATGCTTTGAATCATCTGCAAGTCTATCAGAATAGACTCAAACAGAGCTACAACAAGAAGATCAGAAGCAGGACTTTCCAAGTCGGAGAACTAGTCTTAAAAGAAAATTAGAAGAATGTCCCAAATCCCAGTAGCAAAGGCAAGTTTGAACCAAATTGGTTAGGGAATTTCATCGTCACAACAAGTTATAAATCAGGGGCATATCAGTTATCAACACCTGAAGGGGAACCTCTGCAAGAGCCAATAAATAGCTCCCATCTCAAAAATTTTAATGCCTAATTCTTCCGGGTATAAAACCAAAAATCAAAAAAAAATAGAAAAAGTCCTAAAAAATGG
>VDFB02373365.1:170397338-170523318 GCA_007258455.2 Sequoia sempervirens | reverse complement strand
GTGAAAACCTGGCAAACATGCACCTTGTGTAAATAAGCACTTTCCATCCACCAGGATGTTTACAGCTTGTTCGTCATTATCCCTTTATTTTGCTTCCATCATCCATCTCATCCATATCTCCATTCATCATCCACCATCCGCACTCATAGTTGGTCCTGTTCATCATGATCCCTCCTAGTACTACTGGGCCCATTTTCAAGGTCAGTTTGTCTTCCCTTTATCGGAGTACTCTATTGCATCATGTTGGGGGCATGTTCCCATCGGATCGGATTTGTGTATGGTCTTAAAGTTCTCAAAACATCAGAAAATCCAAAAAACATCAGAAAATTAGAAAATCCAAAAACATTCAAAACATATGAAAATCCAAAAACAGGTCAAAAATTTATTCAAAAAGCCAAAAACAAGGTCGTCTTGTCGAACTACGTCGTCTCTGAAGCTTAAACGTAGGCAAGGTTGATCTTTGATCATCCCCCGAGACATTTAGGTCAGTCCTATAGGAGTCCGTCATAATAAACTGACATTTCATCATGTATATCATCATTTGTAAATCGGTCAAGTCATTAGTCGAACTACGTGGTCTCTGTGTGTATAACGTAGGCAAGGCTAATCTGTTGATCAGCCCTCGAGACCCCTAGGATAGGTCTTTAGGTTAGTCTCTCGGTCAAAATCTCAGAAAATCCCAAAAACATTGGAAAATCGAAAATCAAAACATTTGAAAACATCAAAAAATACCAAAAACAGCCTCAAAATATTCCAAAAACATAAAAAACATCCAAATATTTGAGAAATCCATCCGCCTCATCTCGCTTGCACCGGCAATAAGCACCATCCATAATAAACTGATCATCATCGTCAACCTTTGGTGAAACAGTCAGAAACAAGTCTAGCAGTTTAAACACATAACTCAAAATGTCGGGTCTAAAGTCTAAGCCAGTAAGTAAGCAAGTTGGTTATCTCTTCGTATTGGTAACTCATCATCTGAATTTGTCCCATATCAATCATCCCTTATAAACGAAATGACATGCCGCCATCCACTAACATGTCCTAGGATGAATCCTTCCTACAATGGGCATTATCTTTTGGCAATAAGTTTCGCTTATCATCCTTAGAAAACACATCATTTTCCGTTGGCGGTATTGAAGAGCATTAGTCTGTCTATTTACTTGGTCTTGTTCTTTTGACTTATCTTATTTTGCGCTCATTCCAAGGACGTCTCGATGATCTCCCAAAACAGCGGATTTAGAGAAGTAGGAATGGGGCAATGATCATTATCTTTTGTCTGCTGAGCTTGTTGGACGCTCTTGTAATATAACCTCAGCGAATACTTGCTTTGTTAGGGTGTATGGAAGAGGTCTAGGGCAACTTGTTGACTATTACAAGGATAGGTTTACCTTTCCGTGTTTTGGTCCGAGGTGTTTGAAACTTTAGAAGTACATCCTAGCAAGGTTTCCGTATGTCAGGTGTGAACAAGAATACTCCTATCTGATTGTCGAGTCAAAGTCCATCACACTAAGTACCACGCCATCCTAGTTTTCTATACCTTGATGCATCGTACCACGTGTGTTATCAAACATAAGAAAATTTGGCCCTTTGAAAATCCCAATTCCTTGGCAGGTAATCATCATCATCATCATCATCATCATTTGTGTCATCATGTGTCTTGTTGAAATGACTTCTTCTTTTCTTACTAATCACGCTAAAATGGTACCATGACAGTTAATCATAAATCATCACCATTGCATCCATCTTGCATCCACAAACCATCAACATACTATATAATGCATATAATACCATATAGAAAACATTAATCATACCACATGCATTCATCCCCATCATTGCATAATATAGATTAGTTATTCTGAACATCTCATAAACCATACATTTATCATCTATTTGCATAATCATAAAATCATCATCATATCATATCATGTGCATCCATATCATCCATGCATCATCATATCACCCAAACATCATAATCATCTCATTTATATCATAAATAATGTAACTGTCATGCTACAAATCAGGATCAAGTGTGTGTAATATATCAAAATAGGCATGAGACTACCCATGGTTGATGACTGTCTACATCATCAAATCTGTCTACATCAAATATTCGAGTTGAACTAATCTTGAACCTCTTTTTTCGAGAGATTGACCCTCAAATCAAACCTCTTCGCCCGATCTCTCAGGGGGCAGTATACCAGCATAATTCTTCTTGCTGGGGCAACAGTGGGGCATCATAAAATCAGAGAATTTTGAACTTTGATCTCAACAAGATTATTCTTTGAACCAACGCAACAAGTGCATCGCTTCAAAGAGGGGCAAAATGTAGACATCGAAAATATACAGATTGATATCACACTCTGATCTACTAACATTGTTTCTTCCTAAATCATCCCTCGGTCTAACTGTTTAATCAAATTCCCTTATCTGATTAAATTCATCAATATTCGTCTCTTAATTAAATAAACTATTTTGTCTAATTAAGTCACTTTCCCTTGTTAATTAAATCAATTCATCTGATCTAATTATCCCTATTTAATTAAATAATCAATTTATTTGATTAAATCTCTAAAGTCTATCTGTTAAATTAAATAAATTAAAACTTTTATTTGATTTAATCTAACACCATCCTTTTAATTAATTAAATAAAAATCTTTATTTAATTAGCCTCTTATCATATTCCTCTTTTGATTTAAATTAATCCAAAAATCTAAATCAAATTGTCAAATCAGCTAAATATCCCCTTAAATTAATCAAATCCTGATTAATTTAATCCTAATCACTCAAATCCTCTAGATTTTGCAACTTGCACAATTAAATCATTTATTTGATTTAATAATTCCCTATTTTCATTCAAAAAAAGGCATCTTTGAAGGAATATTCCCAAATTTGAATTCAAAAATATTGAGTTGACATGTCCTTCCAACAAGACAATAACTCCATCTTACATGTCCTTTGTCTTGAGCCAAGTGGAATTTATTGCATTTTCCCTTCCCTCTCACAAGTCATTTCAACAAATTTGAATTTCAAATTCATGCATTTATTGGCACATTCCCCAAATCTTGCACATCCTCCACCCATTCATAGCTTGACAAATGGCATCATGCCATTGGATGAATGTTAGTCCCACATTGCTCTATTTTGGACATTCATCCATCTTGGCATTCTATAAATAAAGAGCTCATATCCTTATTTCATCATCCACATTCCAAGAAAAGTTACCATGCTAAAATACTTAGCAATTCTCATCCATCATTTGAGTTCTTAGTTAGGCTTTTTTGCAGATTTGGCTTGGAGCTCTCACATTCATCATCAAAGTGGATCAACATTCCTCAACAATCATCAACTTGCATCTTAGGGATTGGGAAAGGGCCAATTTTCACATCAAATTGGCACCAATTCCCCCATGGGATTAAGAGTTTGCTTGCTTAATTAGGATTCAATCTTGTTTTTGTGATTTATTTTGTGTTCTTCATTATTTTCTTCCTAATTTGAGCTATGTTAATGAATCTCATGGGGAATCCTTGTTTATGCTTGCAAAATCTAACTTAAGGTGTTTATTGTCTTTGTTTTGTAGGTACATAGATTTGGGGTTCACACATATATATTTTGTATATAAACTATATGTTGACATAACATATATATAAACTATATATTTTGAATTTTGGCCCCGCACGCGTAGGAGCACGACATAGCATACTGCATCGAGACCCTAACTGGAGAGTTGCACCAAGAACCACTGCATCCAGCCCCTAAGTGGAGAGTTGCGAGGCTTCATTGGATGAGTGCTGCAAGGCCATTGAGTCGAGGAGGAAGACTAGGAACCATTTGGCAGGAGGAAAGCTAGAGCGAGAGGTAAGGGAACTTAGAAATGGAAAATCGACCAAGGGACAATGACTGCAAGTGATTTTTCCCCCACATTTAGAAATCTTGTTGCAAGTATAGTGATTTAGAATCTATTTTTTCCCATCGAGGTGTTGCATGCTATATTTTGGTCAATTCGAGCCAATGTCCCATTGACAAACCCAAGTACTACCTAGTACTGGTGTTTGGTTAGTTTGAACAACCAAGCTTTGAGATGTTCAATCAGTTGGGTGGCCATTTTTGGCTTGTGAACTGTAGTTTTTGTATTTGTCTTAGCATATTTTTCTACTATAATATTGAAAGGAATTCTCATCACATAACAGCACACAAAGTTCACTAGGGTTCAAATTTCTAAACTTCAATGAAATAAATTTACATATTGAGGTCCACAAATGATCAAAGGGACTAAAAACAATACATGGTCCATGAGTGCAATGAAAAATGCCTAGTGCCTATCCATAAGAGAACGTATAGAAGTACATGATGCAGAGTAAGAGGAAGGAAACAAACTCACACAATCTCATTTGACAAGTCACAAACAATCTTGAACTTTCCTTCTTTTGACACACTTATTCAACTATATTTCCCTTCACAAAACTCAACAAAAACACTCAAATTTTTCTTTAGAGTTCCAAACTATTACCGGACCTTCAAATACCTTAGTCAAATTCATCTTGATCAAAACAAACAATTACCCAGTCTACCCTTTCATTTTACCATTAACTCTCTTTATGACTGTCCTAAACTTCACTTCAAGATTTCTGGATAAACTGTGTGCATATTTTTACATCAATTAACTCTCTTTATGACTGTCCTAAACTTCACAATTTCAACTCAACATAAAGTAATCTGACCCAAAACAATATTTAGGCTAATATAGACCACAAAATTTCCATTCCATTTCACTTAAAACAAATGTAAACCATCTCCCATCCTTTATTCTTGACAATTTAACAAAATCATATACTGTACTTTCATTTTAGTCTCCAAAATAGGGCTATTATTAGACAGATCAGTCAAAGCAATGGAATTTTTAACTTCATGCTTACACCAAACCTTATATCAAATGAGATCAAATTATACCTTGGTAATATCTTAACCAAAACGACCAAGAACTCACACTTAATCATCAAAAGCCCTTAAAGTTCTTACTATCACTGGTTCCTTTATACCTTGTTTGCAACGCTTGTAGGTCTGCCAACCTATTTGCCAAGGCTTCATTCAGAATCTAAGCACTATTACACAAGTCTATCCACACTTTTCAATGCCCTCCTTGAAGATCTAAAACATATTCAAAATGGGTATCAAAACTCTTACAACACAAGCTTCAAATATTGTTGTCTCAGACAGATTTAGGCCTAATTAGGCCTGATTTGCATAAGGGTTTGTTGCTTTACTAACTCCTGACCAAAGTACACTTGTCCAGTGCTTGGGACATGTTTATTTTTACTGGTATATTCTCTTCAAAGCATCAAAGTCTATTTACAAAGTATTTTCACAAAACCCTAAGGGCTTAACCTTCATAATTACTCTGTTCACAGACTGTACACAGTTTTTCAATCAAGAAACTTCATTCCCTCGCATCTTATCCTTATGATTTTTTCCTAAATCCACTGAAACATGAAAGAAAATCATAGTAGGATAATCTCACAAGAAACCAAAAGATTCCACCAATTAATAAAGGAGAAACATAATTATTTTTGTCTCTGCTTACCCTAACTGAGGGTTTTAGTAGTCTGAAGTAAATCCACAATAACTCAAACAAATATTAACTAAAATGCATGAAATTTGATGTAACAAGAAGGTGAATGAGATTATTACCATATCCAACCATTCTACCATGCCTTCAAGGCCATACAATTCCGTACAATACCTAGAAATGCAAGATTTTTGAAGAAAAATGATTAAAAATAAGAGATTTTCCTTGAACTTATTCTTTATTCAACCACCCTCGAAGCTATAAAAGATACAAGAGACTTTTTAAAGGAAAAAAAACTAAATTTTAGCCTTCTAACTTCATCTAACCGACCCTAATGACTCTTCATCTCTTAATATTTCCTTTTTGATTAAGTTGACAACTTTTTACATTGTTTTCATTTTTGCACTTTTGGACTTAATAAACACCAAATGACCTCAACATGACCTCAAATATATGAAACATGACTCTAATAACATGATTTAAAAAGTAGGAACAATAACATTGAATCAAATTTCAAAACATTGCTTCATAAAGGCCTAATTATGCCAAGGTGCTCCTACACCAGTACAAGAGATGAAAAAAAGACAAGGAGCCATTAAAAACTTCCAAATATTTCACCAACTCAACCAAACCTCCAAAAGAACAGTACATGATGTGGCCCCATCAGGTAAAGAGGACCACTCTAATGTTCTTTTAAACATATTTAATTGCAATTGGTGTATTAATTAATGTAACCTTTCGTGTTTCAACTCCAAAGGATTTAGAGGGTGTTCAACATGTTGAGCATGAGGCTATAAGACAAGATCATAAACATGATGTGGCCCCATCAGGTAAAGAGCACCACTCTAATGTTATTTTAATTAATTAAATACTTGTAACAATAATAATAAAGCATATCAATTTAACATTTCTTTGTTATTGCAGCAGACCCCCCCTTGCAGCGGTCTCCACATTATGAGTACACGACTAGGCATACATTAAGATCACAAGTAGAGGGAAAAAAAACTAAAGGGGGGATAGATGATTTAGAAAACGATACTCCACTTCTTTTTTTAGCTACAAAATAAACAGAAAAAAAGTGATTGTAATCATATTATGACAACCATATTTTTGATAATATGTTAACGAATGTTAAAAACTGATATTTTTGACAACCATATTTTTGATAATATGTAAAAAATGAAAGAACAAATTTTATATGTTAATGAATGAATGTTATATGTTAATGAATGAATGTTATATGTTATTAATGGATGAATGAATGATTAATGTTATATGATCGGGTATGGGGAATTGAGAGTGATGTGAGGGGTGGGGGAGGGGCCAAATGAGCTTCCATCGTCACGTGGTTGGCCCTGTTAAGTAGATAATATTAAACTATTCTCGAAACAAAGAGAAGCTCAATAAGGTAATGCACTTTTCAATATTTCATTATGTTGCACTTTTAAGCTTATGCGATTTTTATTAGTTCTCTTTGCTTCAATATGTTACCCTTTATACTTATTTTACTTTTTAACACATCTCATATGTTACCCTGGATGACAGATTTTGTAGGGGAAGCTATCCACGGATGGATCCCACGTCTAGGGATATACGAGTTTGGATTAGACAAACTTGGGATGTACTTATGTAGTGTAGAAACAAAAGAGAAGATCCCAACCATTTCAACACAAGAATTGGCTTCAGAATGGTACGTGGTTCGAACTAGGTCTGGGTATGAGGGGTTTAGGAGAGAGCCCTGTAACACAACTGGTATTAAATCATTAAACATACATATATTGTAATTATGTGGTTAATGCTAAAATCATCCACAATTCACTATGTGATGAGTAGTTAGTGATGATGTCATGCCATTGTTTGGTAGGTTTTTGATTCTGTAGTTGCTCCCAATAATCATCTCTAGTTGCTTACATTCCATTTGATCCATATGAGGGGCACCTTTCAATCTGGGTAGCAATTTTATAGATGATTCTCTTATTTAGTGACTAATGGAATAAGTGAGTGGATGGATTGCTCCTAGTAATCACCTGTCATGTGCTTCATGCACTAATGATAAAATAATTTCACTGGATAAAATTAATATAGTTATGTATTATATGTTGCTGGTTTGGTTTTTGGTTTGGGTTTAACTGTTATTTTTATTTGCCCAAGTATCATATGAGAAAGCACACACATATTTTTCTAGAGATCCATCACAAAAGTGACCTTCTCTCTCTCTCTCACACACACACACACACACACACTCACTTTCTCGCTCTCTCACACACACAGCTAACCAAAATAGAATGTACTATTTGGAAATCATTAGTTGTGGATTTAATTTCTATTTGAACTCAATTGTAATTAGGTGGGATTCATACGTTGCAGGAACAATACTTGTTTTGATTCGTGAGCTTGGTGTGCAGTTCAATGATGGCATCAACATACTTGTATGTTGTCTTTGCACTAACTTTTGTCTGTAAAATGTTAAGAACATATTTTACTTTATTCCACTATGAGAGAAGAAGGTGACTATTAGATTTTTTCCTAAGGAGATCTTCACATATTTGAAATTTTACCATAAGTTTTCCATTTTTTCATTCACACCTGTCTCAACTATTAAAACCAATTTTGTGATTTATCCTTTCAAATTAGTAGAGAATTGTTTACTTTTTGATTGGTTAATGAGGGTTTTTGTAGGGATTCCACAACCTTAAGACACAAATTTGGGTCCCTAGTTTCCATGTGTGGGTTTTCAACACTATGCCCATATGCTTTGGGACTTGCATTATTGCAGGTCATCATGTGAGACGTATCCAACAATTTCTATGGCAGTTTTTTCCCAAGTCTTCATTGCTGGGTCTTCTACCATTGTTCTTATAAGCTATTTACTCACTATATGTATCCAAGACCCATTGTTCACACATTTCAAATTGAAGAAATATAACATATTAGCCAAGCAGTATTTATGTCACCCCGATCATGTTTTATGTTTATATTGGCACGATACAATATATCGACACAACAACTAGCAAGCTTCACCGATAAAAAAATTGCAGGAATGGCCTACATGAACGAGGAAGCACATTATACAATATCAACATAGGCACATTGCATTCATACCGATCGACAAAAGAAATTGGGCTGTATATTTTGATTAAAAAGGAACAAATAGAGAATGTAGCACCACAAGAAATGCATATTAGCATAACTCATGAAAGTTTCCCCGAAAAAATACTCATCGGCCATCAGAAGCCTAACAAGTGACAATTATGATCTCATATACTACTCCGATGAAGATAAAAGGCTCGTATTGGGGACACATTCTTTTTGTTCTACCGATGGGCTATTCGAGAAAGTAAAAGATAGACTCACTCGAGATTTCGGCATGAGGTACACCGATATATTTCAT
Source organism: Sequoia sempervirens (assembly GCA_007258455.2). Lineage (NCBI taxonomy): Eukaryota > Viridiplantae > Streptophyta > Pinopsida > Cupressales > Cupressaceae > Sequoia > Sequoia sempervirens. Next base: position 170,514,361 of record VDFB02373365.1, on the reverse strand, counting down.
AGGAGGAACACATTGATATCAGAACAATAGAAAATGAACCACCCGACGACACATCTTACACTGATAACATTTAGTCAGGAGAACATATCTCAAGTTACGCCGACATAGTGGATAAAATAAGGCACTATCGGTGAAAGTTGCGCCGATGGAATTCATCGATGGGAGTATCACCATCAGAAGTAATAAATAACTTTGGGCCCGATAGAATGAAGTCTCTCCGATAGGATTACATTAGATAAGATACACCGACAAAGGACGCAAGGAAAGACAAATACTTTTCGGAGTGACTTATACCGAAAGATACATTAGCCAAATTATTCATGCAAAGAATAAAACCCATACATATGACCGTGTTAGGGAGGGAAGATGTTTGAATGAATATTTTTAAAAAAAAACTGCAGGGTTTTGTTGCAATTTCGACGAACATAGCCTGACGATCCACAAAAAATTGCGACAAGGTTGCTGTAAACACGACATAGTTTTCGTCATAGTGGCAACAATGGTTTGCTCCACCTCATCGGAAAATGGACGAATGTTTGGTGTTTTTTCAACAATTTCAAATGGGCATTCTGCAACGTTTTGTGATTTTTTGCGTTGATAGATGGACAAAGTTACGTTGATTTTGCGACGGACACCACCAACATTTTCCATGGCACTGACCGATGATGCTAGGTTGTGGTTTCGACGTATAAAAATTGGTCGTTAAAGCTACGAAATTCTAGCGACGAAATTTAAATCAGTGTTGCATCGGTAAGTCGGCAATATTTTGTCGATATGTCACCAAACATTTGTCGAAATTTGTAGTCAAATACAGTAGTGCTACAATGTTCAATAGGAATGCGAAGGTGTTAGTGATGCTGTGGTGGAATTTTTTGTTGCACTGAGATGAATTTCTCATTGTAACACTCTTCTCTATCTTATTTTCTATTTTTCCAGTGAGCCTTTCTTTCTTCTGGGCAGTGAGGCCTCCAACAATGAGCCCTTTGTAATCGGTATTGATATTACTTTATATTGTGAGCTAATCCTCACTGTGGTTTTTCCCTTATTGGGTTTTCCACATAAATTTGGTGTTTCTTTGTGCATGGTGTTGATTTGGTTCTATTTTTGTTATCCGCTTTCATGATAAATCATTCTGATAGATTAAGGGTTAATTGAATTAATGTGGATCTGAATGTTTGTGAGGGTTTTGAAGTTTTAAGGCACAAATGATTCACCCCCCTCTCAGTTTTCTTGTGCATTCAACAAGTTTTACCTTTTGTGTCAAGATATCGCAGTGATTTTCCCTCTCACAAATCTCTATATATTGGATCCTTGAAATAGTAGTTTTATGCGTTATTTTGCATGTTGTTGAAGTAACAAAGTGCTTCCAGAATTCAGAGAGATATTTTGTGTTGATGTAAACTTTTGTGAAGCATTAATAAAATCATTAGGAAGAGCTAGGATTATGTTGAATAGTTCTTTAATCTTGATAAATGTTTTTGGGAAGAAGTGGTTGTTATTGATTGTTATTTATTAATAGATCTCCTTGTTTATCTCTTATTGTTAAAACTCCTTATGAAGTGTGGATAGGTAGAAAGCCATATGTTTCAAACTTAAGGGTCTTTGGCTATCAGGATTTTGTTCATGTTCCTTAAGAGAAGTGATCTAAATTGGATCCAAAAGAACATAAATGGATCTTTGTTGGTTATGGTGAGAATGTAAAAGGTTATAAGCTTTGGAATCCTCTAGCTTGTAAAATAATATTTTTTAGATTACTCAAGTGAAGAAAAACCAAAGGAGAAAGATAAGACAAAGACAATGCACTTCGAGACAATGATTGAGAAGCACAAAGCCGCACATGTGGAAGGATAATAAGAAGGATATGAGGATGTAGAAGAAGAAGATGGTTTTAGATAGTTCAAAGTATGTATAGGATGAGCACACAAAAGAAGAAGAATAGGTAGAGCCCATTACTCCTACCTTGAGGAGGTCCACAAGGAAACAAAATCTAGTTGATAGGTATATCCCATTAGATTACCATTGTGTATTTTATTTGTTGAGTTCTAATGATGAACTTAGATTTTTTAGGGAGGCTCTCTCTTTAGAGGAAAGTGTCTTGGTTATAGTCCATGCAGGTGGAGATGATGGCTTTGGATAGTTGTGACACCTGGAATCTTGTTGGTTTTCCCAAAGGAAGGAAACCCATTGGTTGCAAGTGGGTATTTAAAATAAATTTGGTGCAGATGGTTGGTTAGAGTTGTACAAGGTCAAATTAGTGGCTATGGGATACTCCTTGAGAGAGGAGTTGATTTTGGTGAAATTTTCTCTCCTGTTGCTAAATTAACTTCTATTAGATTCCTATTATCTATTGTTGCTACTTATGATTTTGAGAGAGTGAATGGATGTTAAAACTTATTTCTTACATGGGAATCTTAAGGAGGAAAATATGCGACAACCTGATGGTTTTGATATGAAAGGAAAAGAACAATTAGTTTGCAGGTTGAAGAGATCTTTGCATGGTTTGAAACAGTCACCCAGGATGTGGTACTATAATTTTGATACTTTTGTATTGAAGTTGGGTTTTCTTAGGAACAAGGAGGATCATTGTGTTTATATTAAGGTTATTGATGATCACATTCTAATTATTGTCTTGTATGTTGATGATATGTTTTTCATGGGTAGAAACAAGGTGATGATTAGGGAGCTAAAGACACAACTTTATGGCACATTTGATATGAAGGACTGGGGGGATGAAAAAAATATTCTTGGGATGAAAATCAGTAGAGATCGGGATCACAAAAAGCTTTGGTTAATTTAGAGTAAATATGTTGATACAATTTTGCAAAGGTTTAACATGCATGCTTGTAAGCCAATTAATATTCCATTTCCAGTTGGTAATAAGTTGAGCTTGGATATGTGTCATAATACTAATGATGATTTTGAGGATATACATAAGGTTCCTTATGATATTTCTATTAGTAGTTTAATGTATGAAATGGTTTGTGCTAGACTAGATATAGTCCAAGTATTGGGAGTTCTAAGTAGGTTTATATCTAACCTCAATAAAGATCATTGGAATTTTGTTAAGAGGGTGTTTAGATATTTTCTTGGTACTTATGATTACTATTTGGTTTATCATGGTATTGATGATGTTGTCAAGTCATTGGCCATACAAGAGTTTGTTGATGCAGATTGGGCAAGTGACTTGGATAGTCGAATGTCCACTAGTGGCTATCTATTCACTTATTTTAGTGGAGAAAAAAGATATTGAGATATACAAGGAAGAATTTTATAGAACCTTATAGTTCTAGGACCCAAATATATAGATGAAAAATGTGCTAGAAAGGATCAAATAAGTAATAAATTAATTGGAGGAAAAATTAAGATACAAATTTATAAAATAAACATATACATACACTTCAAAATGAATATTTATGGAAGAAATATATTGGATAGATATTGTAAAAGACACTAGTACTATAAATAATCTATTCGTCAACAAATAAAGGAGGCGGGGATACTTTAGGAGAAGACCCTAAAAATTGGATATATGGATAGGGGAGGAAAAAATAAAAATAATAGATAAAACTAACAATATAAATCTATATTTATACTAACCATTAAAGATTAAACAGGAAAACATAGCTGAGAGTATTGAACCAAAAACAACCAAGATTATAGAGTATTGGCAAGAAAAAGAATATTAAAAGAGTATAATATCTATTCCCATAAAATTTTGTAGAATTGAAAGGAATAAAACTAGAAGTTGGAATGATTATGAAAAAATAAAATGATAAATCACATAAACAAATACTTTATTGGTGGAACCTCTTGCCCCCCTGTAGAATGACCTTCCCTTAGCTTTAGACCCTCACTGTTCTTCTCATGTTGATGGACTCCTTGTGGGGAATCCCCCTTGATTCACATTGTCCTATGTGTGTGGATGCTCCCTCTTTGTGTGTTTACAGGTGTTGAAAACAAGGTGAAACTAAGCTACAATATTAACTTATGTATGTGTATTCAAATCTGAAAATAATATTACCAAATATGATTATATGTATGTGATTGCACATTCACCATAAAATAAAAATCAACAAACAAATATGTCACCCGATTTACATGGAGAAACCCTTTCAGGAAAAAAATCCAAACGAGAAAAGAGGGAAAGTATATTATTTATCTTCACAAGAGAGATACACCATAATACACTTCCTTGTTGATGTCTTACAACCTGCATGCTTCCATAAACCTGCAAATAACACAAGATGCTACTACCATCTCAAGGATCCAATTTATGGAACTTGTGGGAGGTAAAACCATAGTGGTAAACTGAAACAAGAGTTTCCAGAATCACTTGAAAAGACCCATGCCCCTTCCTTGGAAAACCAAGAGTTATGATAATGAATTAATTAATTTGCACAAGGATTCAACATGGGCACCTAACCCATATCCCCTTCAACTTTTGGCATTCATGATACTCTTGTGACTATTCAACTTCTAGATGGAGAACCAATGGACACTTTTTTCCCTCCAAACTTGGCGCCCCACTCAAGACCCTTCACAGTCCCAATGTGAATGCCTAGGAGGGATAATATTCTCCTTTAGTGATGTGTCACCTCCACCAACATTAAATTTCCTCTTGAAAATATAATTACAATATCCCAATATTAAATACATTTCTCTCATGTCCTTTAGGACACTTTCCAAGAAATATGGAGAGATAAAAGGACATAGGTTTGAAAGGTTAATGTCACCTAACCTAAAATTCTCCCACTTGACATTATACATTGCAATTACATCTAAGAGATACAAATAGTAAATCAGGTATAGTGATTAAGGCCCATGGACTTCTTGCAACAAGAGAACTTATTTGTGGTCTTTGGCTTCATGAGAGAATTTTCACCATTATCCAAAGTGTGAACCTTATCAATCAAGACCTTACCATTCTCAACCATCTCTCGCACGAAGTGATACTGGACATCAAAATTCTTAGTACGAGTATGATACATAAGATTTTTGGCCAAACAAATAGCACTTTGATTGTCATATGTAAAAGAGTTGTTGATGAACTCGAACACCCAGGATCACCTGCAAAACCAAGATTAACCTTCTACACGATAGCAACAAGAGGATGAAATGTTGGAATATGGTGCAATAATAGAATAATGATATTATCACACTCCAAATGATACAATATGCATCAACACTCCCTTGAACTAACTGAGTTGATATGAACTCATTTTAACTAGCTAGGAAGGGAGAGGTGAGTGCTGATTATATAGCATAATGTGGACATATAATTACAAGAGGGGTAATAAATCCCAAATAACTTGCTTAGGTGGGAGTTATACCTACTTGGAAAATGCCAAACATGAGGCATAACCTACATAGAAAGATACAAGATAGTGGTTTTGTGAGGTGGCATAAAAGGACAAAAGAGGGTGTGAGACTCAACCACCCAAGTGTGGGTGAGAGTGACACATGTAATTGATGGATTACACCACATGTCCTCACATAAACCATGTCTCATATAACCTAAGTATGCTTAATAATGTGTAGGAAACACAAATATAAAAAAACCTACACCAACACCCCCCCTTAAGCATATCTTAGGTGGGTGAAAGGATGAAATGATGCAAAGATGGGTCCCAGCTCCAAGGCCATGTTAGATACCCATGTACAATAATGAAACCTCTCAAAATATGAGAAAGAGAAACCGTAGGAAAAAAATTCCCCCAAGAGAGAAGAAGAAGAGAGACCATACAGTCCTCCGATGTAGAATATCCTGCATTGTTGCTGAATGCTCGACACAAGAAGTTGAAGATGATCCAAGATCGCCAAATAATATTCCTCCCCTTAGGAAGAAAGAAAACCAAGGATGTATGTAGGATATCTTCCCATTCCTGAAAGGAATATGAAGGAAGAATGATGCAAATATATGATGTCTCTGAACTCTACTCAGGTGTCCCCATGTTGATGTCAAAATATGTCACCATCACATTAGGTGTTCTAGGCCACACTATAGAAAGTGACAATCCACGAAATAGTGGAGATGGATGTATAAAAAAAACTGAAGACAAAGATATCTTCTCTGAAGACAAGGGTTCCTCCTCCAAATGTTGCTCAATAGTAGCCATAGTCATGCCAAACTATGAGGAATGATTGTGTGGGTAAAGAACAAGAGGGTCAAAAGGTTCCCCCTCAACATCTGAAGAAGACAAAGCAATTTCATCAAAGATAAGATGTATGCACTCAATTGTGTCCTCCAAGTCTACAAGATAGGACTTACAAAAAAAACCTGTAATGTCTATCAAGTACTCATCCCAAGTAGCTGTGCCTAGAAGAAAATGAATGTCCTACTGTATTGATTCAATAGAAGCCATAGATGTAGTAATACTAGTATTATTAGAAACAACATGTGATGTAGGAGATGAAGTATCAACACATGTATCTTGAACCTCAATTGAAAGAATACCAAGATTCACTTGACCATACCGAATCTCCTAAAAAATGTTCACACTAGATGCCTGAGTGTGTACATCAGTCAAAGGAACATTAGAGGAAAAATGTGAGGTGTATACTTGAGATTAATGATCTTCCTCCTCAACTGCAACAATATCTCTGCTATGCAAATCTTGAATAATCACAGAATCTAGTGTGAACTCAACACTCTTTCCTTCCCCACCATGTGTGATCTGATAGATAGAAAGGATATTTATTGACAATGAATGAATACAAAGGACATCATTGAATGATACTTCATCTATGTCAATAGATCCTGTCCCACAAACACACATATATGTGTTGTTAGCCATCAGGATGTTTGGTGACGAACAAGTTTCAAATGAAGATAACATACTATGTGATGAAGCCATGTGATGTGAGGCTCTAGAATCAATGATCCATCTCCCTGATTTAGAATATGCAATTGTAACAAGTGCTTTCCCCTTTTGTTTCTCTGACTTTGGTTTATAAGAAGATGATGAATCCTTTGAGATAGTTGAAGGTAAGTTGATTTTATTCTTTGTTAAAAGATGCTTCAACTCATCAATTTGTTTTAAATAACATTGATGTTCATCATGCCAAAATTTCTTGCAATATGCACATGTGGGATTCTCCTTTTTAGATGATTCACCTTTTGAGGAAGAGGATTCAAATTATTTTTGTGGCTTGTTCTTTTTCTTCTTTGTTTTTTATCAGGATTCCCCGATTCTTTAAATTGTACCTTAGGTGCACTAGTCACCAATGCTTGTGACTTGGAAGCCTTGATGAGACCCATTTGGATCAGCTTCGATTCCTCTTGGATTAGAAGATCTGAAAATGCATCAAATGTAGGCTCAACATATGCGGTTCCCATAGAAATACTATTGGTGTGAAAGCCTAAAAGAAAAAATGAATACTTAGGACCAAGCTTGGATAACACATTGAGAATCAATTGTAAATCCTCCTTAGTAATCTTGCAATCCTTTAGTTGTGTTCTTAGTTGCTTAATCTTTGAGATATAGTCTTGGATGTGGTAAAAAAATGTTTGGATCAAGATTCATCAAATCATTATCAATCTAATAACCCCTAATCTTATCAGTTTTACCATACAGATTTTCAAGAGTCTCCCAATCCTCCTTAGGTGTCTTGCATGATTCAAGATGAAATTGTAAATCAAAAGAGACTAGTGAACAAATGTAACCAAGAGCTCTCTCATGATTGATCTCCCATTTTTCCTTAGCATCAACATCAATAGGTTCAAAAATAGATTCTTTTACATAGCCTATGCAACCTTTTTCCCTTAGATAGTTCCATACTATTTTTTTCCATGATTCATAATTATATGGAGCTAGGGGTTCAATTTGAGTTTTCCCCATTGTAATAACACACATCAAAAGAAATTAAAACAATCAAAACACCACAAGATCACCCCCCAATTCACTCAATCAATGATCCCCCCCCAAAAAATATGATGGTGGAACTTTATAATTAGTGTGTTTACAATTTTGGAGTTGTTACCAGAGTTTTAGAATGTCCAAAATTGGACCCAAATATTGAAAGTAAAAAAATAATCTCAGAATAAAAAACTCAAAATAGCACCATTATGTAGTGATCAGAAAAATATCATCTTTCAAAAAAAGAATCACCTCGATCCAAGGTCGTATGTGAAAGTTACAATCGCTTGAAGTTAAAAAAATGAGAATTGTCCTTTAGATCTTCTGAAAAAAATGATTTAAAAAAAAAATCTGGATCACTTGAGAAAAAAATGATCACACCACTGCGAATCTTGCAAAATTCTACCTGAAATCAAAAAATATTGCACCTAAAAATGCCTCCGTATGGTTGAGAACGGGCCTCCCAAAGTGACCTTCCTAACTCAAATGCTCAATGGTGAATGGGAAAAAATTCAAACACAAGCTCCACCAAATTTGGTTGACCTGCTGCTATCTTTGGTGAAACCGCCAAGTTTGGAGATATGCCCATTTTGGAATGCTTGCAAACAAATTTAATTACCACAAAATTTTAAAAAATTTCCATTAAAGTTGCTAAATTTGGCGGTGGCGCCAAATGCAAGCACGAAAGCCAAGATTGATTGCACAGAGGCCGAGGTACGGTAGCAACAACTTTTTGAAATATTTGGATGGAAATTATTTTAAGTTTTTTAATTTGAATTTAGTTTTTAAACGAAACTTTTAATTTTTTTTATAAAATTCTTTTTGGTGGGGTCTACAGCTTGCAGCGCTGGGTCCAAGGCCTGCAATACATGTACCTTGGGTACTGTATAGGGATTAAGCCCTTTTTGACTTTTTATTTTTAAAATTTTTTTTTGGTTTTTTTTTTAATATTGATTTTTGATTTGTTTTTTCAAAATATAATTAATTATTATTATTATTTTTAATATAAAACCCGCTAATAAAATAATTTTAAATGCAAGAAATAATAATAATTATCGTTGCTTGCAAGGCCCTCCCTCGAAGGGGGGAGGAGTGTCTTGTGACCTAAAGTGGAGGGGATTGCATGAGGTTGGTTTCAAAGAGCAACGACAACCTCCCTCTCCTTACGGTGGAAGGATAACGAGTTGCTTGTCCCTCTCCCCACAATCCTCCACTCCTGCTCCTTCTTAGACTTCAACCTTTTTTCGAAAGAAAAAAAAAGGTATTTTTTAAATTAATACCATACTTTGCAGATGGAGACCATATGATCCCTACAGAATATTCTACAAGATTCTTCAAGCACTCCAAAAATACTCTTTTTTTTAATCTAAAATATAGTGTATTTTATATCAAAATTCGTCTGTTCAGCCTCCTGGACTCTATGGTGATGTTCATTTTCGCTGAAATGTGCCCACCAAAAACTCAATGCTGAATTTCTCCCAAATTCGAGAAGAGGCTTGAAAATCTAAAAGCTCTGATACCATGAAAGAGTTGTTGATGAACTCGAGCACCCAAGATCACCTGCAAAACCAAGATTAACCTTCTACATGAGAGCAACAAGAGAATAAAATGCTGGAATACGGTGCAATAATAGAATAATGATATTATCATACTCCAAATGATACAATATGCATCAACATTCCCTTGAACTGACTAAGTTGATATTAACACCTAAACTAGCTAGGAAGGGAGAGGCGAGTGCTGGTTATATAGCATAATGTGGGAATATAATTCCAAGAGGGGTAATAACTCCCAAATAACCAAATTAGGTGAGAGTTATACCTACTTGGAAAATGCCAAACATGTGGCATAACCTACTCAAAAAGAGACAAGATAATGCTTTTATGAGGTGGCATAAAAGGCCAAAAGAGGGTGTGAGACTCAACCACCCAAGTGTGAGTGAGAGTGACACATGCAATTGATGGATTACACCACATTTCCTCACATAAACCATGTCTCATATAACCTAAGTATTCTTAATAATGTGTAGGAAAAATAAATATAAAAAACCATACACCAACACCCCCCCTTAAGCATAGCTTAGGTGGGTGAAAGGATGAAACAATGCAAAGATGGGTCCCAGCTCCAAGGCCATGTTAGATACCCATGTACAATAATGAAACCTCTCAAAAGATGAGAAAGAGAAAAACCGTAGGACAAAAACCCCCCCAAGAGAGAAGAAGAAGAGAGACCATATAGTCCCCCGATGTAGAATCTCTTGCATTGTTGCTGAATGCTCGACACAAGAAGCTGAAGATGATCCAAGATCGCCAAACAATATTCCTCCCCTTAGGAAGAAAGAAAACCAATGATGTATGTAGGATATCTTCCCATTCCTGAAAGGAATATGAAGGAAGAATGATGCAAATATATGATGTCTCTGAACTCTACTCAAGTGTCCCCACGTTGATGTCAAAATTTGTCACCATCATATAAGGTGTTCTAGGCCACACTATAGAAAGTGACAATCCATGAACTAGTGGAGATGGATGTATAACAAAACCTGAAGAAAAAGATATCTTCTCTGAAGACAAAGGTGCCTCCTCCAAATGTTTCTCAATAGTAGCCACAGTCATGTCAAACTATGAGGAATGATCATGTGGGTAAAGAACAAGAGGGTCAAAAGGCCCCCTCTCAACATCTAAAGAAGATGAAGCAAATTCATCAAAGAGAAGATGTATGCACACTCAATGGTGTCCTCAAAGTTTGCAAGATAAGACTCACAAAACAAACCTACAATGTCTTTCAAGTACTCATCCCAAGTAGCTGTTTCTGGAAGTCAATGAATACCCTACTAAATTGATTCAATAGAAGCCATAGATGTAGTAGTACTAGTATCATCAGAAGCAACAGGTGATGTAGGAGATGAAGTATCAACACATGTATCTTGAACCTTAGTTGAAAGAATACCAAGATTCACTTGACCATACTAAATCTCCTAAAAAATGTTCACACTAGATGCATTAGTGTGTACATCAGTCAAAGGAACATTAGAGGAAAAATGTGAGAAGGTGTATAATCGATATTGATGATATGCCTCCCCAACTACAATAATATCTCTACTATGCAAATCCCAAATAATCATAGAATCTGGTGTGAACTCAACACTCTTTCCTTCCCCACCATGTGTGATTTGATATATAGAAAGGATATTTGTTGACAATGAAGGAACACAAAGGACATCATTGAATGATACTTTGTCAATGTCAATAGATCCTTTCCCACTAACACACATATATGTGTTGTTAGCCATTAGGATGTTTGGTGACGAACAATTTTCAAATGAAGAGAACATACTTTGTGATGAAGCCATGTGATGTGAGGCTCTAGAATCAAGGATCCATCTCCCTAATTCGGAATCTGCAATTGCAACAAGTACTTTCCCCTTTTGTTTCTATTACTTTGGTTTATAAGAAGATGATGAATCCTTTGATATAGTTGAAGGAAAATTGATTTTATTCTTTGTTAAAAGATGCTCCAACTCATCAATTTGTTTTAAATAATATTGATGTTCATCATGCCCAAATTTCTTGCAATATGCACATGTGGGCTTCTGCTTTTTAGATGATTCACCTTTTGAGGAAGAGGATTCAAATTATTTTTGTGGCTTGTTATTTTTCTTCTTTTTTTTTGATCAGGATACCCTAATTCTTTTTGTACCTTAGGCTCACTAGCCACCAATGCTTGTGACTTGGAAGCCTTGATGAGACCCATTTGAATTAGATTTGATTCCTCTTGGATTAGAAGATCTAAAAATCCATCAAATGTAGGCTCAACATATGCGGTTCCCATATAAATCCTATTGGTGTGAAATCTAGAAACAAACATTGAATACTCAGGACCAAGCTTGGATAACACATTGATAATCAATTGTAAATCCTCGGTAATCTTGCAATCCTTTAGTTGTGTTCTTAGTTGCTTAATCTTGGAGATATAGTCTTGGATATGGTCAAATTTTTTTGGATCAAGATTCATCAAATAATTATCAATCTGATAACCCCTAATCTTATTAGTTTTACCATACAAATTTTCAAGAGTCTCCCAAGCCTCCTTAGGTGTCTTGCATGATTCAATATGGAATTGTAAATCAAAAGAGACTAGTGAAAAAATGTAACCAAGAGCTTTCTCACGATTGATCTCCCATTTTTCCTTAGCATCAACATCAGTAGGTTCAGGAATATATTCTTTTACATAGCTTGTGCAACCTTTCTCCATTAGATAATTCCATACTAATTTTTTCCATGATTCATAATTATATGGACTTAGGAGTTCAATTTGAGTTTTCCCCATTGTACTAACACACATCAAAAGAAATGAAAGCAATCAAAACACCACAAGATCACCCCCCTAAATTCACTCAATCAATGAACCCCCCAAAAAAATATGATGGTGACACTTTATAATTAGTGTGTTTACAATTCTGGAGTTGTTACCAGAGTTTTAGAATGTCCAAAATTGGACCCAATAACTAAAAGTAAAAAACAATCTCAAAATAAGAACCTAAATATAGCACTATTTTGTAGTGATAAAAAAATATCATCTTTCAAAAAAAGAATCACCTTGATCCAAGGTTGTATGTGAAAGACTTTACAACTGTTTGAAGTTCTAAAAATGAGAACTGTCCTTTAGATCTTCTAAAAAAACTATTTTTTTGGAAAATTCAGATTACTTGAGAAAAATTGATCACACCACTGCGAAGCCTATGAAATTTGACCCCAAATCAAAAAAATTGCACCTAAAAAGGCCTCCGTATGGCTGAGAATGGGCCTCCCAAAGTTGACCTTCAAACTCAAATGCTCAGTGGTGAAGTGGCAAAAATTTAGATCACAATCTTTGCCAAATTTGGTTGACTTGCTGCTATATTTGGTGAAACCACCAAGTTTGGAGATCTGCCCATTTTGGAATGCCTCCAAACAAATTTAATTACCACCGAATTTTAAAAAAATTCCAAAAAAGTTGCAAAATTTGGCTGTGGCGCCAAATGCAAGCATGAAATCCGAGATTGATTGCACAAAGGTTGAGGTACGGGTGCAACAACTTTTTGAATTTTTTTAAATAAAAAATTTGGATGGCAATTATTTTAATTATTTTAATTTGAATTTAGTTTTTAATTTTTTTTTATAAAAAACCTTTTTTTATAAAATCTTTTCCATGGGGTCCGTAGCCTGTAGTGCTGGGCCCAAGGCCTGCAACGCAGGTACCTTGGGTACTGTATAGGGATTAAGCCCTTTTTGACTTTTTATTTTTAAAATTTTTTTTTGGTTTTTTTTTTAATATTGATTTTTGATTTGTTTTTTCAAAATATAATTAATTATTATTATTTTTAATATAAAACCCGCTAATAAAATAATTTTAAATGCAAGAAATAATAAGGTTTTTTTATATATATTTTTAAAAATCCATACTGTACTTTGTAGATGGAGACCATACGATCCCTATGAAATATTCTACAAGATTCTTCATGCCCTCCAAAAATACTCAAATTTTTTTTGATCTAAATTATAGAGTATTTTATATAAAAATTCATCTATTCAGTCTCCTCGACTCAATGGTGATGTCTATTTTCACTAAAAATTGCATCCACCAAAAACTCAAAGCTGAATTTCTCCCAAATTCGAGAAGAGGCTTGCATATATGAAAGCTCTGATACATGAAAGAGTTGCTGATGAACTCAAGCACCCAGGATCACCTACAAAACCAATATTAACCTTCTACATGAGAGTAGTAAGAGGATGAAATGTTGGAATATGGTTCAATAACAAAATAATGATATTATCAGACTCCAAATTATACAATATGCATCAACACTCCCTTTAATTGATTGAGTTGATATGAACTCATCTGAACTAGCTAGGAAGGGAGAGATGAGTGCTGATTATATAGCATAATGTGGGCATATAATTCCAAGAGGGGTAATAAATCCCAAATAACCAAATTAGGTGGGAGTTATACCCACTTGGAAAATGCCAAACATGTGGCATAACCTTCTCAAAAAGAGACAAGATAGTGGTTTTGTGAGGTGGCTAAAAGGCCAAAAGAGGGTGTGAGACTCAACCACCCAAGTGTGGGTGAAAGTGACACATGTAATCGATGGATTACACCACATGTACTCATATAAATCATGTCTCATATAACCTAAGTGTGCTTAATAATTTGTAGGAAAAATAAATATTAAAAAACCTACACCAACAATATCCAATCCTCACTATCCTGCAATCAAAACCAATACCATCACCAAGTATTTGTAACTATACCCCCTCCTTATAGGCATGTTTAGAATCCATATAATCTTCTTCAATGGTAGACAACACAACTATAGGTTGCCTCTTACTCATCTAACTCACTACACCTCCAAACAAAGTAAATACATAGCCGCTAGCGAACCTTCGACTATCCAAGTCACCTACCCAATTTGCATCAACAAAACCTTGTATGACCAATGACTTGAAAACATTATTAGTATCGTGATAAACCAAAAATCAATCTAAAGTACCACTCAAATATATAAACACCCTCTTAATAAAAGTCCAATGCTCTTTACTAGGGTTAGAGATAAACCTGCTTAGAACTCCCACTGCTTGGGCTATACCTAGTCTAGTGTAAACCATTTCATACATCAAACTACCAATGTCACTAGCATAAGGAACCTTAGACCTATCCTCAAAATCATTATCAAAATTAGGACACATATCTAAGCTCAAATTAGTACCATACAGAAATGAAATATTAACTGGCTTACAATCACACATACGAAACCTTCACAAAATTGTATCCACCTACTTACTTTGACTTAACTAAAGCTTTCTGTGAGACTAATCTCTAATGATTTCCATACCAAGAATATATTTTTCAGCGCCCAAGCCCTTCATATCAAATGTGTCAAAAAGTTGCATCTTGATCTCCCTAATCATCACCTTAGTGTTACTCATGAACAACATATTAACAAGATACAATACAATGATTAGAATTTTATCATCAACAACTTTAAACACAATGATCCTCCTTTCTCTAAAGAAAACCCACCTTAAATACAAAGTATCAAAATTCTGGTACATCCTGGGAGACTGTTTCAAACCATACAATAGTCTCTTCAACCTGCAAACTAATTATTTTTTCCTTTCACAATAAAACCACTAGGCTATCGCATATAAATTTCCTCCTCAAGCTTCCCATGCAAGAACATAGTTTTAATATCCATTTTCTCTATCTAAAAACCAAAAGAATCATCAATATATAGTAAGAATATAATAGATGTTGATTTACCAATAGGAGAGAAAATTTCACCATAATCAACTCCCTTTCCTTGGGAGTAGCCCTTAGCCACTAATCTGGCCTTGTGCTTCTCTAACTGATCATTTGGACCATATTTGTTTTTAAATATCCACTTGAAACCAATGGGATTCTTTCCTTTGGAAAACTAACAAAATCCCAAGTGTCACAACTATCCAAAGCCATCATCTCCTCCTGCATGGCTTGTGACCAAGACTGGATTTCCTCTGAAGACAGAGCCTTCTTGAAAGATCTAGATTCATTTTCAATACTCAACAAAGCAAATATACAATGGTAATTTGATGGGCTATACCTGTCAACTGAATTTTATTTCCTTGTGGACCTCTTCAAGGTAGGGGTAATGGGCTCTACCTATTCTGATTTTGTGTACTCATCTTGCACATCATCTGAACTATCTAAACCCTCTTCTTCTTCTCCATCCTTAGATCCATCTAACTATTCTTCCACATGTGCATCTTCTTGATTCTCAATCTTTATCTCAAAGTGCACTATCTTTGTCTTATCTTTCTCCATTGGTTGTTCTTCTCTCGAGTAAGCTCTAACTTCCCTAAATATTATATCTTTAGAAAAGATTATTTTACAAGTTAGAGGATTCCAAAGCTTATATCCTTTTAAATTGTCACCATAACCAAAAAATATGCATTTATGTGCTTTTGGATCCAATTTAGATCACTTCTTTTAAGGCACATGAATAAAAGCCTCACAACCAAAGACCCTTCAGTATGAAACATAAGGATTTCTATCTATCCACACTTCATATGACGTTTTATCAACAAGAGTTGAACAAGGAGATCTATTAATTAAATAACAAGCAATACCTATTGCACAGGTGGCTGCTATTGCACCAAAATATCAACTTGTTAATGCCCAATACAACCATTGGATTTATACAATATCCAAGATCCACAGAAGGTGGTTAAACCATGTCACGAAGCTCAAGCGCTGCACTAGCCCACGCCGAGGAGACCAAGGGTGACGCCTTGCAACAATCCCGCTCTAGTGCAAGCGAGGGGTTCAAACATGTGACCTCGACTCTCATACCAATTGGTGCACAGGCAATTGCCGTTGCACCAAAAGATTGACCTGTTAATGCCCAATATAACCGTTGGATTTATACAAGATCCAAGATTCACAAGAGGTAGTTAAACAATGTCATGAAGATCGAGCGCCACGTGACCCACTTCAAGGAGACCAAGGGCGACACCTTGCAACAATACCAATGCTTCTACCCAAAAACATCTCTCAAGCTTACCACTACTCAACATACTCCTAGCTCTTTCCATTAAGGTTCGATTCATTCTTTCTACTACCACATTTTGTTGAGGAGTATAAGGAGTTGTCTTTTACCAAACAATACCTACATGCTTACAAAATTTATCAAATTATTTAGAATAATATTCATTCACATTGTCTGATGTCAAAACTTATATTGTAATTTGTTTCCTTTTCAACAAAGGCCTTAGATTCCTTAAAATTAGTGAAAACTTCAGATTTAGAGTGCATAAAATAAATCCAAGTTTATCCTGAGATATCATCAATGAAAGAGACATGATACTAAGATTTAACCAAAGAGTCAACATCCACTGGTCCACATACATCTGAATAAATAATACCTAATAATATCTTCACCTTATTAGTTCTACTAGAAAATGATGATCTATTTTATTTTCCAAACAAACAATGTTCACAAAACTCATGTTTACCAACATAATAATCATAAATACTATCAACCAACTTTTTTATTTAGAATAGACTTAAGTCCTTTTTCACCTATGTGACCCAATCTATGTTGGCACAACTTACATGTAATTTTAGTATTACTTACACTGACACAGTTACTTAAATTAGAGACATTTAGCCTAAACAAAGTCCCTATCTGAGATCCTTTAGCTATCACCAAACTACCTCTTACCAACCTACAACCAAACTTATTGAATTTCACATGCATTCTATAATCATTTAACTTGGACACTAAAAAAAAATTTCTTGCAAGTCCTGGAATATGCAAAACATTATCAAAAGTTTTAATCCTCCCATCACTGAAACACAACTTTACCTTTCCCTTACCAACAATCCTCTTTGTGTTGTTGTCACCAAGGAAAACTTCTCCCCCATCATATTCTTTGTAATTAGTAAACCACTCCTTGCGAGGAGTCATGTGGTAGGAGAAACTTGAATCAATAAGCCAAGCATCACCACTAATAGTGTTTGTTGAAATAAACAAAGCATCAAAATAATCATCGAAGGAATTTTCCATGGAGGAATCATAATTATTTTTCTCATTCCTACATTGCTTCTTCACATTCCCTCTTTTACCATAATGCCAACACTTTACTCTACTCTTTCTAGGGTAATAGAACATCCTTTAGACTTATCCCTCTTATTATCCCTTTAGGCCCTTTCTCTTTGGACCTACCTTGCACATGCAAGGCATCTTGGGAGCCAACATTCATGGAATTTCTCCTCATATTCTTTAAAAAGTATAGAGATCATGGATTCCATATTTGGTTTTGCATTACCACTACTTATGACAATAATTAAAATTTTCCAAGATTTGAGAAAAGAACAAAGAAATAAGATACATTTATATTCATATTCTATTTTAACATATATGGATGTAAGCTAACTTATAATCAGATTAAAAGAATTTAAATGATCCACAATAGATTCACCATCTTTAATTTTTAAAGAATATAATAATCTTTTGAGATATAACTTGTTAGACAAAATTTTAGTTTGATATATATCACCTATCGTTTTCCACAGCTTATATGTGGTGTCTTCAATTAAGACATACCAAAGGATGAAATCTATAAGACATTACCAAATAGTTCCTCATTCCTTCTTGTCTAAATTTTGCTAAGCTTCATCACTCATTGCAACTATTTTACTTTCTTGTGAAACTAACAAGCATTGATTTCTCTGTTCTAGGAGATCCCCCATCTTTAATTTCTACATTTTTTGTAGCCCATTCCATTGAAATTTCAATATCCTAGCGAGAGGTAGAATCCATGGCTTACAATATTCTTCAAAAATATTTAATATGCCATAAAAAAAAGCTACCACTGCAGCCAAAAAACCTCCAACACTTAAGAGAAAGGCATCCCCTTCTAAAAGATTTGATACCAAAATTTGAAAACAAGGTGAAACTAAGATACAATATTAAATTATGTATGTTTATTCAAATCTGAAAATAAGATTACCAAATATGATTATATGTATACGATTGCACATTCACCATAATGGAAAAATCAACAAAAAAATATGACACCTGATTAACGTGGATAAACCCTTTTGGGAAAAAATCCACATGAGAAAAAAGGGAAAGTATATTATTTATCTTCACAAGAGAGATACACGACAATACACTTCCTTTTTGATCTCCTACAACCCACATGCTTCCATACACCTACAAATAAGACAAGACAATACAACCATCTCAAGGCTCCAATTTATAGAACTTGTGGGAGGTAAAACCACAATGGTAAACCGAAACAAGAGTTTCCAAAACCACTTGACAAAAACTACACCCATTCCTTAGAAAACCAAGACTTATAATAATAAATTATTTAATGTGTACAAGGATTCAACATGGGCACCTAATCCATAGCCCATTCAATTTCTAGAATTTAGGATGCTCTGGTGATTGTTTAGCTTCCAGATGGAGAACCAATGGACACATGTTTTCATCCAAACTTGGCACCCCACTCAAGACCCTTCAAATTCCCAACGTGAATGTCGAGGAGGGATAATTTTTTACTCTAGTGATGTGTAACCTCCACCAACATTAAATTTACTCTTGAAAATATAACTACAATATGCTAATACTAAATACATTTCTCTCATGTCCCCAAGGACACTTTCTAAAAAATATGGAGACATAAAAATGACATAGGTTTGTAAGGTTAATCCAAATTAACCTAACAAAAAGCACTATATGGTGGTTTCTCCTCATGCTTCCACTTGTAATGAGAATTTATTTCTTGGATTGTTGTTCATAGAAGGATGAAAGGTATTTCTTTATCCTCTTCCCAAAATCATACTCATGTTGTGGGTAAAAGGTCAACTCCCTTTTGACCTAGTTTTTTCTAAGTGGGATGATAGTTGTCCCTAATATCCTTTTTTTTTTCTATTGTCTTATTTGGTAGCTTGGCTACAATCATTCCTCTTTCTCTTATTTGTACTATTTCTTTATTATTTATATCCTGTTTGGGCCTATTTTCTATAACCTTTTGGAAGCATTTTTTTGAACAAGACAACCAAGAGGGGGGTGAATCAGTTGTACCAAATTTTAACCTTTAAAACATTCACTGGAACTTAGATCAATCTCAAATCCTTTACTTTTCTAAAATGATTAAACATTAAGTGTAAGTGCAGAAACTGAAAAGAATCACACAAACATAGTAACACCAGATTTATGTGGAAAAACCAATAAGGGAAAAACCACAATGAGGATTAGCTCACAATATAAAGAATATCAAAATTGATTACAAAGGCTCATCTCCAGAAAAAAGGCTCACTACCAAAACAATACTAACTGTCCAGATCAGGACTCACTGTCCAACAAGGGTTAACCATCTAGAGGGCTCACCGCCACAAAGATACAAAGAAGATAGAAGATATATGTTACAAAGAGAAGACAATATCAATGCAACAAATATTTTCACCACAATTCACTCAACCACTTGTAGACATGCATGGATGATAGAGTACACCTTCAACTCACTACATCCAAAAACTCAACATTCAGAATTCGCACTGATCTGCCACACTCGCATCACATAAACACACTGATTCACATATATTTCACATATATCTACTCTATTTATTTGCACTTATCTCTTATACATCATTCACCATTAACACATCCTGTATTTATACCATATTCAACTTTGAAACATATCCAAAGTTGGCCATCCATCATTAAATTCAAATTAGGTCGGCACAAAACATCTTAGGGTGGAATTAGAATGAGGGAAACCCAAACAAATGCTTGATGAGGACCCAAATAGGTCCCAACATGCTTCATGAACTTCAAAAGTAGTGTTCAACACAAGGTCAACCAAACTAGTGTAAAACGAAAAAAAATTAACCACACACAACCCTTAACACGATCTAATCCTTCCAGACACCAAAATTATCTTCAACGTGATCATAATAGCTTAACTCTAGAATTGCAAGTCATAAGACTTAACCAAAAATAAATCTGTACCAACAACATTTCTCCTGTACCTCAATCAGATACACAAAAAACCATAGTTCACAACTGGTGAACATAACTTTCACTATACAATGAATCATAAGCTGAAAAAATGGATATATCAGCTTCCAACAACCTTGATCAACATATCTGAACCACACAAACATAGGAGCAAAACCCGGAGCAAAACCCGAAGCAACCACTGAACACCTGCAACCTTTCTTCATTACAATTTTCTCAATATCCTCGACTTATATAGCAAATAACCTGCATCCATGACATCAATGACAACAACAACCAATTGATAACCAATTGACCAGTTGACATCAATGACAACACCTTCATTCTTGCAACAATCTCCCCCTTTTTCATTGATGGTAACACATGATGTGAAAAACAATCAGAGACAACACATTAGCTCTGAACACACTTTTCATTATTTTGCTTTCTATTTCTCCCCCTTAGTAGATAATATTTTTTACATGATACTCTTCTCCCCCTTTGACATCAATGGCAAAGGAAAAAGATATTTTAGCTGTTTTCCCCTTTGACATAACTAGTATTGAATACTCTCAAACATAGAAGATGCTACCTACTCCCCCTGAGAGGTAGCCTCCAAACATCAGTCCAGAAGAAAGATAGATCCATAGACCTACCAGACTGATGCATTTCCATATGCATCTAGTTCAAGAAAGGAGGGGAAATGACCCCTAACTTCTCCCGAAGATACTTAAAAGTATCTTTAGGAAGAGCCTTTGTAAATATATCAACAATTTGATCCTTCGTAGGTACATACTCAAGCTTTAATTCATTCTCCACAACCTTCTCTCTCAAGAAGTGATACCTGATAGATATATGCTTTGTCCTCAAGTGCATCACTAGATTCTTTGAAATGTTAATTGCACTTGTATTAGCATAGAAGATGGAAATAGGATCATCATACACTACTTTGATATCTTTCAATGTCTATTTCATCCATAAAATTTGTGTACAACAAGATGCAACAACAATATACTTAGCTTCAACAATAGATAAGGAAACTAAATTTTTCTTTTTACTCAACCATGCCACCAATCTGCAACCAAGAAAGAATGCACCACAACTTGTACTTTTTCTATCATCTACACATCTAGCCCAATATGCATCTGTATAAGCACTTAGTGTAAATTCAGTATACCTAGGATACCATAAGCCATAATATGGAGTGCCATTCAAATATATGAATATTATTTTAACAACAACAACATGTGTTTCCTTAGGATCTTCTTGAAATCTAGCCACAAGAAAGACATCATGCATAATATCCGGTCTAGTAGCAGTCAAATACAACAATCCACCAATCATAGATCTATATTTGCTCTGATCAACCTTAGGTGAATCATCATATTTACCTAATTTTCAACCAGTCACCATAGGAGTGCATATCGGTTTGGAACCATCCATTGCAAACTTCTTCAACATCTATTTCACATACTTAGAATGTGAAATAAAAATCCCTTTCTCTATTTGATTAATTTGTAGCCCAAGAAAGAAATTCATCTCACCAAACATGGACATCTTAAATTATTTTTTCATTTCTTCCACAAACATTTTACACATAGTTTCATTTCCTCCAAAGATAATGTCATCAACATATACAACCACAATCAATATTTTTTCATTTTCAATTTTAAAATATAGATTACTATCTGCCATACCTTTCTTGAAACCTTGCTGAATCAAGTACCCGTATAACCTTGCATACCAAGCTCTAGGAGCTTGCTTCAATCCATATAAAGCTTTCTTTAGTTTGCAAACCATATTCGGTTGATTTGAAAATTAAAATCCTTTTGATTGTTCCATGTAGACCTCTTCTTCCAACTCACCATTCAAAAATACAGACTTAACATCCATCTAATAGACCTTGAAATATTTATGAGAAGCAAATGATAAGAAAATCCTAATAGCTTCCATTCTTGCCACTAGAGAAAAATTCTCTTGAAAATCTATGACTTCTACTTGTGAGTAGCCTTTACACACAAGCCTTGCTTTATTTTTGACCACTTCTCCATTCTCATTCAACTTATTTCTGAATACCCACTTTGATCCAATAATGTTTTTATCTACTAGTCTTGGGACCAATTCCCAAGTTTGATTCTTCTCAATCTGCATAATTTCTTCTTTCATAGCTTTCATCCAATGCTTATCTTTACATGCTTCACTTACAGTCTTCGGTTCAATCTCAGAAAGTAAACACAAATTTACCTGACCAACAACAGCTTTTCTTCTTGTCAATACTCCTTTTATCTTGTCTCCAATGATCTGACTTTTTGAATGATTTTTCTGTACATACTTAGGTGTCTTGGGGGACACCACCAGAGGTTCTTCTTCTTCTTCATTCTACTTCTCTTGCTCAACCTTTTCCATAACTTCTTCAATCATTACATAGTCATGTTCATCAGATACATATCCATCAACATCAATTGAATTCTTTATTGCTTCATCAACCTTGACATTTGTGCTTTCTATAATATTTCTCAGTCTTTTATTGAAACATCTGTAAGCTTTGATTTTAGTAGAATATCCAATAAAAATACCTTCATCACTTCTAGCATCAAACTTCCCTAAATTTTCTTCATCCTGTATGATATAACATTTTCTTCCAAATACCTTGAAATACTTAACAGTAGGAATTCTTCCACACCATAGCTCATAGGGAGTCTTTGTACTATTTTCTCTTGCTTGGACTCAATTGAATACATAGACAATAGTGTGAATATCTTCTCTCTAGTAAACTTTCGGTAGACCAGCCTCAATAATCATTGAATTAGTAGCTTCTTGAATTGTTCTGTTCTTTCTTTCAATAACTCCATTCTACTAAGGAGTTCTTAGAGCAGATAATTGTCTCTTTATTCCATGAACTTCACAAAAAATATTAAACTCATGGGAGGTGAATTCACCACCTCTACCAGACCTTAAACATTTCATCCTTAAATTTAATTCATTCTCAACCATAACTTTGAATGTCTTGAATCTATCTAATGCATCAAAATGTTCTCTAAGAAATGTAACCCATGTATACCTAGAGTAGTCATCAATCAAAAGCATAAATTACCTTTCACCTTGTAGACTTATCACTCTTGTAGGTCCATAGAGATACGTATGAATTAAATCCAGTAGTCCAGTAGTAGATTGTTCCTTTGATTTGAAATGATTTTTTACTTGCTTTCCAAACTGACAATTCCTACAAATAGCATTAACAAGCTTTGTAATCCTTGGTAAATCTCTCACGACCTGAACTGCACTGATCCTTTCCAGATTATCAAAATTCATATGAAACATTCTCTGATTCCACAACCAACTGCCATTAATCTTCAAGTCATAAAGCATCGTCCATCAACACCCTTAAGTTGATAGATATTTCCTTCAGATTTATTTCCTGCAACAATCACTGTTCCAGAGTCTTTCCCAATTTCACATCTTTCATCCTTAAATACAAGATTATATCCTTTATTGCACATCTTTCCAACACTCAAAATATTATTCCTTAAACCCTTAACATAGTAGAAATCATCAATATTATGCTTGCCATCAAAACTTACTAAACCTATCCCAAAAATCTTAGCACCAGTATCATCTCCAAACATAAATAATCCTCTATCATATTTTTCAAGTTTAACAAGATTACTCTTATCACCAATCATGTGATGTGAACAAAAAATTTCAGCAACCCAATAGTTCTTTTCCTGTTTAGCATGTAGGGTAGAGATTACAATACCTTCACTTTTCTCCTTCTCTAGAGGGCATTCCTTCACCTATGTTTCAGAATTAGTAGAAGTAGGTCCATCTTTTATAGCCAAGAACAAGCATTCATTGTCATCAAGATCTCCATAATCAGATTCCTCATCATAAATACTAGCATCCTCATTCACATAATACACTCTATTGATCTTCTTGCCTTTGTTTTCTTTGTTCAATCTTTGCTTATTCCTCTTAGCTCTTTCTGGACATCTCGAAGCATAATGAACTGTTCCTCCGCAACTAAAGCATTTAAAGGGTAACTTACCTTCATATTTACCATATCCTTTCTTCATCCTCTCACAAAGTTAGCTTCTACTTCATCAATATTTCCTTCATCCGGATCTTCAGCTCTTGTAGCCTTAAATGTAGTTTCTGATTTGGATCTATTTCTCAAATTCAACTTTCTCATCTCATAAGATGTTAGAGTTCCCAATAATTGATCTTTAGTGTAAGTATTGTAGTCTATATATGTTTCAATAGCACATAAATTTTCACTGTAAGCATCAGGGAGAGTTCTAAGAATTTTCTTTACAATCATGGATTCATCTATTGTAGCACCAAGTCCTCGCATTCTAGCTACTACCTCATCCAATCTCTGTACATAGGATTTGGCATTCTCATCTTCAAACATATGCAGGAGTTCAAACTGTGTCTCCAAATTCTACAACTTGCCTCTTTGACCCTTTCATCTCCTTCATGCACCTTTTCTAAAGTATCCCAGTCCCATACTTCATTATCAGTCTTCAGATCTTGAACTTTAATCAACTTGGAATGTACAAGACTATTCTTCAAAATGAACTTCTCCTTATTGTTCGCTTCATGTGCCTTGGTCTCATCAGCCGTACTCAAACCATTAGCAGGAGGAGTGTAAACAGTCTTGTAAGATTTCTCCACATCATATCCACAATACTCTTGATATTCTTCCATCAGTATTTTCCAAATAGCATAATTAGTTCCATCGAACTTCAGATACTCATATGTAACTTTGTCTGCCATCCCGGACCTTCCTTAAGTGGTTAAGATCTTCTCCAAGGAACCAAGCTCTGATACCAATTGTTGAACAATACAACTGAGGGGGGGGGTGAATCAATTGTACCAAATTTTAACCTTTAAAATATTCACCAAAACTTAGATCAATCTCAAATCCTTTACTCTACTAAAATGATTAAACATTAAGTGCAAGTATATAAATTGAAAAGCATCACACAAACACAATAACACAAAATTTATGTGGAAAACCCAATAAGGGAAAAACCACAGTGAGGATTAGCTCACAGTATAAAGAATATCAAAACCGATTACAAAGGCTCATTGCCAAAAAAAGGCTCACTGCCAAAACAAGACTAATTGTTCGGATCAGGACTCACTATCCAATAAGGGTTAACCACCCTGGGGCTCACTGCCACAGAGATACAAAGAAGATAGAAGATATATGTTACAAAGAGAAGACAATTTCAATGCAACAAATATTTCCACCACAATTCACTCAACCACTTGTAGACATGCATGAATGATAGAGTACACCTTCAGCTCACTGCATCCAAAAACTTAGCATTTAGAATTCACACTGATCTGCCACACTCGCATCACATACACACACTGATTTGCATCTGTTTCACATCTATCTTCTCTATTTATTTGTGCTTATCTCTTATACATCATTCACCATTAACACATCCTGTATTTATACCATCTTCAACTTTGAAACATATCCAAAGTCGGCCATCCATCATTAAATTCAAATTAGGTTGGTGCCAAAACATCCTAGGTTGGAATTAGAATGAGGGAGACCCAAACACATGCTTGATGAGGACCCAAATAGGTCCCAACATGCTTCATGAAATTCAAAAGTAGTGTTCAACACAAGGTCGGCCAAACCAATGTAAAACACATAGAACAATTAACCACACACAACCCTTAACACGATCCAATCCTTCCAAACACCAAAATTATCTTCAACACGATCATAACAACTTAAATCTAGAACCACAAGTCATAATACCTAACCAAAAATAAATCTGGACCAACAACATTTCTTTCGGACCTCATCTAGATACACAAAAAACCACAGTTCACAACTAGTGAACATAACTCGTACTGTACAATGAACCAGAAGCCAAAAATCTAGATATAGTAGCTTCCAACAACCTTGATCAACATATCTGAACCACACAAATATAGGAGCAAAACCCGAAGCAAAACCCATAGAAACCACTGAACACCTGCGACCTTTCTTCATTACAATTTTCTCAATATCCTCGACATATACAACCAATAACCTGCATCCATGACATCAATGACAACAACCAGTTGATAACCAATTGACCAATTGACATCAATGCCAACACCTTCATTCTTGCAATACATTTTTTTAGGGTTGGGACCCTTGTTTCCCACTTCTTTTTGTTTATTTATTTATTTTGTACAAGGGTTTGGGCCCTTTCAAAATCCTTGCTTACCTTGATAAAAAATAGAGAATTTATTGGTTCAACTCAAATTTGAAAGTAAAATTCAAAATTGAAATAGGAAAAATGTTGGATAATGGTATCATTAAACCAACAAAGAATGCTAAATGGATAATTCCTATATTAGTTTAAAACATGAAGACAAAAGATATAAGGATATGTATGGATTTAGATAACTTAACAAATATTGTGTGCATTATCATTTTTAACTCCATTTATAGAAGTCTTGGAAAGTGTTGTTGGTAGATAAGTATAATAATTTATAGATGGATTTTTGGTTACCGTAAGTTAAATATACCAAAATAATATCAACCAAAAACTATATTTATAAAAATTTGGGATCATACATGTATAAAATTATACCATTTGGGCTAAATAATGCACTTGCAGTGTTTAGAAAAATTATGGTAAATACATTTAGAGACTTTGTATATAATTTTCTTGAAGTTTATCTTGATGATTGGACAACATAAGGGATGATCAAAGATCATGTTCAGGTACTAATACTTATGTTTGAAAGGTTCCACAATCTTATATTTATTCTTAATCTAAAAAATGCATATTTGCAACCCCATTCAACACCTTATTAGGACAAATTATTTGCAAGAAATGAAAAATGACATCCTCTTAAAATAGTCATAATTTTAAATCCACCATCCCCAAATAATGTAATAGAAATAAAAACAATGTTGTGTTATGCTTGCTACAATCACAAATTCATCAAAAACTATGAATCTATCTCTAGTCCTATTAAGAACCTTTTAATTAAAATACTAATAAAAAAATTGAGTGGACAAATTGTAAGGAAAGATTAGGTGCGGAACAAACTCTCCTAACGTCAAAACCTCAGGGAAGAATGCAAATATGAATTTAAATTTTGCAATTACAGTTCAATAAGACACACATGAAAAGAATAACATAATAGGGAAATGGACACATACACAATTGGACACCAGATTTACGTGGGAAAACCCTTACGGGAGAAAAACCCACCACACCAAGGAAAGCCTCTTTGTATTACACTACAGAAAATTACATACAGAGTTCAGACTTAACTTTGTGATGTCAATTTACAGTAGCAACATTCACTGATCAATCTTGTAGAGAACATTAATCTCACAATGCTCTCAGACAACATACAATGAATTCACTCAAATCAATCCGTGTTCAATCGAGCAACACTTTCGTTATCTCACTCTGATCATTGTCATCAACCATTGTAGAGAGTAATCCATTTTCTCATGGTCTGTTGATCTTCCACACAAGAACGGTCACATCATTTCAACTTCCAATGATTCTCCTTCCTCTTCGCTCATTGGTTCAAAACAAACCACGTCAGACAGTCATTTGGTCAAAACGGTCAAACAAAATTGCATGTTGGTGAGACACTAGACCGTGTCTCCCCAATGCCAAAATTCCCGACTGTCCTTATCGACAAGAGTCACCACCATTGGCAAGAGTCATATCGAGTTCAAACCTGTCAGCCAAACTCACTCTATCGGTAAGACATCTCACTGATGTCCACTGCAGAACCATCGGCAAGACCATCGCTGTCGCTAAGACTTCACACTGATGTTCAACTCATGTAGCTCTATCGGGAAGACCATCGCTATTGGCGAGACGTCATACCGAACATAAATCCATCAGCAAGACAAACAATATCGCTAAGAGTTCACACTGAACGTAGAACAGTCGAAGAGACCAACGCTATCGGCAAGAGCTCATATCAAAAGCACCAGCCTGCCAGTGAGAGAAACATCCATCGGCAAGAGTTCTCACCGAAAGAACCTGCCTGTCGGCGAGAGAAACATTATCGCTAAGAGTTCATACCAAATGCACCTATCTATCGGTGAGACCAACAATATCGGCGAGAGATCATACCGAAAGAAAACTTGTCAGCGAGACCACAGTCATCGGCAGGAGATCACACCGAAGGCATACCCAACAGTTCATATTACTCCGATATGTTCATCGGCTAGAGTCTCTTTGAAAACCACTAGGAACCAACCCATCGGCAAGAGGTCTGCCTAGATGGAAAGAGATAGGAAATTCACAGCGATAGACATGTCTTGCCGATGACTTCAGTCGGAAAGACAGATCTAAAGTATCAACGACTTTGAACTTTTGAACACAACTGCTGGTTGGTAAGACATTGAAAGGGTCTCACCGATTTTTCTCTTTTAGGAGTTTCATGTCAGTAGGCTTGAGGCACATTTTCCAACACAAATCAATGCCAAAACTTATTTGATATACTTAAGAACATAATAGTAGAATCCCCAATCTTAATATTTATAAACCATACACAACTATTTCATGTTCAAGTTGATGTATTTGGAACCACAATAGGTGAAGAATTAGCACAACCTAGAGGCAAGAAAAACCATCCAGTAGCATTTGCAAGTAGGAAACCTATGGTAGTTGAAAATAAATACAATGATAAAAATAAATTTTTTATCCATGCTTTTTACCTTTTTATAATTTTATACATTATCTCTTAGTAACACCATTCATTTTATATACATACCATAAAGCAATAAAATACCTCATGAATAGATTGATAATAGAAGTCCAAACATGTCTATGGTTAATGCTATTCCAAGAATTTGATTTCAATATTATGGTTAAAAATAGAAAAATAATAAGACAATATAATATTTTTCTAGAAATGAGAATGAAGAAGGCCAAATTGAGGATGATCCCCTTGGTGCACACTTATTCAAGATAAGTGTGGTACCTAATAAACTACAAGCTATTTATAAATTAATATCTACTATAACCTTCCTAGACAATTATAACTAAGAAAAAAAATAGAGACTAATAAAAAAAGCTCTTCTACACCATCATAAGTGGAGAACTATACATTTTTGGAAAAGATGAATTCTTGTGAAGAGTAGTAATAGATCATGAAATAGGAAAAATCTTGGAAGAAACACATTAAGGTATTTATGTAAGGTATAAATTTGGAAATGAAATTATAAGAAAAAAATAATTGGCCATAATTTGATGGCTAATGCTATTTAGACATGCAAACAAATATTATAATAGATGTGATATTTCCCAACAAATTGACAAGCCAATTGCAAGATAAAAAATTCCACTATAGTCGCAATTGGCTATGAAACCATTTGATAAGTGGGAAATTAATTTAATAGGACCATTAATCTACTTTCTTGGAAAACTAAGACACACTTCATTATAGCCAATATTAAATATCTAACTAGGTGGCAAAAGCAAAATTGAAAAATACTATACTATAAAAATGATTATCTATGAAAACATTATCACAAGATTTGGATGCCCACTAATTTTTTTTGATGACTAGGGAAATAAATTAATCAATTAGATTAATAAATAACTCTTAGAAAAATTGAACATTTTTGAGGATAAGAGGTGGAGGACATCTATACACTCTGCAAGTGGGATTTTTCCATAGGTCATTAAGGTTTGCTTTTTAACCTTATGTAATCTCATTTTTCCTTGTTATGTTTCCTCGTTTCCTTGCGCTCATATTTAATTCTTGAATGTTAACATACTTTGAATGTTGTCTGAGCACTGCCATTTTGGTGTTTATCTCTACCTAATTCATTACAGGTAGAACCCTAGAAGGGCAATATTACTCGCAATTCATGGAATGTGATGTGGATTTAGTGATCAGGCCTCTCAATGGCTCTGATATGTATTTAGGGTTAATTAATTCCAATGAATCAAGTTCCAAAGGAATTAAATAATCCTTTAGAGATATTATTGCTGGAGAAGAGGTTTCCAAACCCATGACCTCGATAAAGTTTGTACGAAATGAAGATGGTGGGTGCTATGAAAGGAAAGTAGATGGAGGTGGAGTGGGTAAGTGCTCTTTGTGTTTCCCTAAGAAATTATTCTCTCTGAATCGTGACATGTTGTGTGCCATTGACAAAGAGGAAGCTAGGCTAAGTAATGTTGCAAATTTTCTTGTAGCCTTAGATTGTAACAAAACACCTACTAGGAAATTCTTAGATGAATGGTTCAATAATGTTTGGGTTAAAAAATTTGGGATTCATTTAACCTTTTATAGAATATTGCAAAAGGGTTTGTTTCTGATTTTATTTAAAGATCATGCAATGCAAAAAAAAGTGGCTGAGAAACAATATTAGAACATTGGAAATGCCATTTTTAGATCAATACCATGGGCTCCTAACACTTTAAATGAGAAAATTATGGCTATGCCATACCCAATATGGGTGACGATGAAGGATGTGCCACCCCAATATTGGGCGTTCCTATCCCAATTGGTCTCCCCAATAGGGAATATAATAAAAATCAAAGAAACAAAAAAAAATCAACTCTGTTAAATATGGATGTTAGATTAATGATAGCTCTATCTCTAGAATAGACATTCATGAGGATATTGTAATAAAAACCACATTTTTTTTAAAATTGCAAAATTGAAGTTATGGGTGGAATCAATTCATTCTTTCTATGTAAAAGAGGACATATTAGGAGAAACTACCCCATTTTGAAGAAGAAAAGTTCTAACCAGAAAATTACCCCTCTTTCCTCAAACCCTAGCCTAGGGGGAGGAAAATAAGTTAAAAAAGAAATATTAGAGACAACATCAGGGTATAAAGACATATCAATTGACAACAATAATTATATTAATAGATAATTTGAAGAACAATCCAAATATGATTCTTTGGATACCTTAGAATCTTTTGACACAAAAGGAAATATACTCAATCCAGATAAATTAAATGTCAACCAAAACTCAAAAAATATTATGCAAGAGTTGCATATGGGGGACTCCAAATATGAAGATAAATCATTCCCCCCAAATTTGATTCCCAAATGGGTAACCTTAAAACTATATCAATAGTTGTGACTGATAGTATTCAAGGGCACAAAAAAGCCCAGGAATTGGCTTTGGACAAAATAAAGCAAAGGATTTCTCAAAAAAAAAACAAAAAAAAAAATTCCTCTACTAAAGGGGAGTGCCAAAGCGATGTTTCCACTAAGAAATCAAAAAATTATGCAAGGTTTAAAGAACAAAAAGTTGTCAATGGCTCAAATACTATCAATGTACAAGCACCTCTCTAAAGGTTGATAACCTTGAAGCTAAAAAGAAATTGATATCAAAAGAGCTCTCTAATAACAATATAATTGGAAATTGGTTAAATCCAACCAAAAGATGCCTGAATTGTCTTTAGTTAAGTATGAGCAAAGTGATGTTTTCCTCAAGTCAACTATAGGCAATTAAATAAAAACAAAATTAAACTCTTAGATAATTTTTTTGGGATGTTTTGGAAGGGGGTAGAAACAATAAAGAGAAAATTGGAAACTGCAATTTTTCATTGTCTAACACTAACCCAAAATAAGAGGTTTTCTTTGATCTTGGATTAGTATCAGACAAATAAATTCAAAATAACCCACTTCAAATAGATAAGAACTCTTGCTCAATGTAAGAGATTCTAGATGATGGTTTTGTACACATAGACTTTGATAATGAAGTAAGCCCAAGGATCCATAATGGAAAAAAAACCTCAACTCCTAAAACAAAATGATGAAATTAAGGAAGACACTAACCCTCCTATAGGTTCAAAGTGGATTAAAAGGAAAATGAAAAGAAAGAGGTAGATTAGAAAATTTGAAAGAGACCTTTACCCAAAGAGAAAGAGTAAAAATAAAGAAGAAAGAATTCCTAAATTCTTTGATAGCTTTAGGAACTATAAAGAGGAACCACAAAACATGGAAGCTGATGATCTTTAATTGTTCAAGTTGGAGTGTTAGGGATTGTAATCCCCTAAAAGAAATATATTGTAAGAAGGTATCTAAACATGCATAAAAGCCAAGATGTTGTGCTCCTCCAAGAGGTTAAAGTAGTCAATTTCACCCTATAAAACAATCTTAGATCTATCTAAAAAGAAGCATCCCAATTTTACTCCAATCATGATAGGGGAAAAGGTGGTGTGGCCATTTTGATAGCCAATAGATGGCCTAGATTTGTAACTGAATCTAGTTCCTCTTCGTGTAATATGGTAGTTTGGGAAGTCATAGAAAAAGACAATAATAGATTTGGAATTTGTTCTATTTATACCTCTAATGATTACAGAGAAAGAATAGAACTATGGAAATGGATGTGTGATTTGTATAACATCCCCTGGATTGTAAGGGGTGACTTTAACATGATTGAAAACAAAAATGACAAAATTGGTGGTCTTGACTTAGATTGGAAAGGTAATGAATTTTGTTTTGGAAAAAGTGAAAAATTAGCTTAAACTTTATGACTCCCTAGAAGGAGTAAAAAAATATTGCCAAAACCATATGGTATACATGGTGTAATGCCCAAAAAGGTAACAAAATAGTTTATTGTAGATTAGGCAGATTTTACGTTAATAGAGATTACTTTTTTTTGATAGGATTAAAAGTGAATCAAGAGTTAAGGTATACCCGTGCAATCTTTTTGATCATCACCCTATTAGTGATAGAATAATAACAACTAACCAAAGACAAGAGGAAAATAAAAAATAAAATAAGTTATTTCTAAAAACTAATCACATAAGGGATGAAGATTGCAATAATGTTGTATTTACCCTAAGAGAAATTAATAAATGGATTGTAAAGGATTTGAACCCAATTGAAAAGTGGAATAAAAATATTAAAGGTTGGGATTTGATGTTCCAGACTATAGGGAGGAAAAAAGATATGGATTGTAGACAAAGTAAAAATTCTCTCTAAGAAAAGCTACCCAATCTAGAATGCAAGCTACAAAACAACCCTTCAAAGGAAAATCTTAATGAAGATCTAGTTAAATGCAAAAATTCATTGAGAAATCTTCAATAAAGGAAGATCCAAGGTTTAAAGAAAAGAGCAAAGTTAAATTGGTTAACCAATGGGGATAAGGTAACAAATTTTTTCTTCAATTTTATAAAAGAAAAAGGTATAAAATAAAAAAATGAATGTCTATGGGTAGGATAAACCTTGGTTTCTAAACCTAAGCAAGTGCAAAACCAATTCTATTTATTTTTCAATAATCTGTTCTCCTCGGAAGTGAATGGTTCTCAATCTAAAAAAACAAGGGATATTTGCAAAAATCTAATACCAAAAATGATTTTAGGAAGCTATGCTATAAAACTTAGGAAAGTAATTACAAAGGAAGAAATAATACAAACCATGTAGACCTTTAGTCTTGATAAATCTCTAGGCCTAGATGACCTTCCAATTGAGTTTTATAAGAAAAATATGAATTGGGTTAGTGAGGACTTGTGTCAAGTTTACAAGGAAGAAATAAATAAAGGTTCTCTAATTAAGGAAATAAACAAAGGAATAATTAAAATAATTCCCAAATATGGTGATAAGAACCTAATTAAAAATTGGGGACCAATAAAATTATTAAATGTTTCAAATAAGATTCTAGCGAATATTTTGGCCTTGAGATTGAGAGGCATACTTCCCTCATTTATTAGTTACACCCAAACTAGTTTTATTAAAGGAAGACGTATTTTAGAGAACTTGATAACAAGTTGGGAAGCTATAGATTAGGTAAAATCTCCAACCAAAATGTTGGAATGCTTCTACTCAACTTTGAGAAGGAATATGATAGAATTGAGCGACCTTTCCTCCTAATGGCCTTGGAAGCTTTTGGTTTCCCACAGGAGTTTTATAAATTGGTTAATATATTATTGCAAGATACAAATGCACAGGTTGATATAAATGGGGCTTTGAAAAATCAAATTTCTCTCCAAAGATCAATAAGACAAGGTTTCCCCTAGCCCCTACCCTTTTTGTAATCACTTCTGAAACTATTTTTTATTTATTAAGAGATTCTATATATAATCACATAGTAAGAGGATTAAAACTACCTAATGACAGTGAATTGATGAATATTCACTTTGTTGATGACACAACCCTCTTTGTTAATCTTGATGAAGAAAGCCTTGGAATATTAATGCAAAAACTAAATATATTCTGTGATGCCTCAAGCACAAAAATATCTAAAGAGAATTCAATAATATTAAGTTGGGAACCTAGCCCTCCTAATTGGTTTATCAAGGGTAATAATTAAAATACTGATGTTAATATTGGAAGAAATTTAAATATTGATATCATTAACTTATAGTAAGTTTGATATTAAGTCCTAGTTATGATATAATAAAAATAATAAAAATAATAAAAATATTGATATTGGGAAAGTAATTTTACACTACATTCTCATGTTAATATAATTATCATCATGCATATATTCTACTCATTACTAATAATGATATTGCATTTAAAACCTTAATGGAGAATATAGTGTTGGTAATATTATTACCATGGATATCCTCAAATATATACCTCTAATTGTCTCGCGTTGGAAATCAATAATGATGAGTATTATGATAATACTGCTCTTGTCACAAATAGTATCGATACATTATTAATGTTAACAATGATAATTCTAATGCAAATATTAATATTAAAATAATATTAATATTAGCATTAGTGTATTAATAAGTAGAAGTATGTTAGGATTGATATCGAGGCATAGGGTTATCGATAATGCCATTAGAATTCTCACTAGTACATAAACAACAATAAACTACTGAAAAAACTACTAAAAACTACTTATATATGACTGAACTTGGTCATGTGACTATTAGTAGTTTATTGCCAGTCATATATAACGTGACCAGATTGATGACTAAACCATTTTTAGTCATTTATTGGTTGTTTTGATTGATCTATTTGGTAGTATATTTAGTCGTTGATTTAGTCATTGACTGTTGTAATCTAGTTACTTATTTAGTCATTTTTTTCATTGATATATTTGGTTGTTGATTTAGTCATTGATTGCTATAATATGGTCACTTATTTAGTCATTTTTTATTCACTAATATATTTATCTGGTCACTTATTTAGTTGTTGATTTAGTAATTGATTGTTGTAATCTGGACACTTATTTAGTCATTTTTTAATTCATTGATATATTTAGTCATTGATTGTTGTTAACTGGTCACTTATTTAGTCATTTTTATTCACTGATTTATGTGCATTGGTAGTGTATCTAGTCATTAATTTTAATCATCATTTTGATCAATTTGGTAGTATATTTAGTCATTTTTATTCACCAATTTCACTGGTCAAATATCTAGTCATATTTATTTATTGTTCATTGAAATATGTCAATTGGTAGCATATTTAGTCAATTTAATTATTAATTGATGTGAATTAGTAATATATTTAGTCATTTTAATTGACAAATATTTGAATATTTAAGCATAAAAAACATAAATACACATCAATCATCAATTGCACACAATAAGACAACCATTGAGAAGGAAAAATTAGTGAACTACATTAATAAAAGAAAGGTGTTCTAGTTACAACTTAGAAATAGAGTATTACAATTGTTATTTTCAGTCACAAGACTAAAAATATGAGTTACAATATTGCGCAAAAATGACTGCAAGCAAGAAACTTCTCCAAAAAACTTTTGCAATGATGGAAACGCATGCTTGAAGCCCTTCAATGTGAGAACATGCACCTTTCATCTCTTAAAACTTCTACAACATGGGCAATCTTCCTGAAGCAAGCTGTAACATGTAGAATCCAAGGAGAGTGTCCCATATATGAAGCTCTCTCCTTCAATGCAGTCAACAATAACCCAACTATAATCTTTCCTCCTTTATATGCAACATGCTATCTGATATGAGCAAAAGGGTGTTGCCTTTTCTGCCATGAATGAAGTTGTGCCTCAATACAACCAACAAAATTACTATTAGTCTCAATTCAGAAAGAATAAAAGTGCATTGTATATTGCAAGTTTACAAAAGTAAGTCCAAACTCAACATGAAGATAAATCAATTAAAAAACTATAGCCTTGTCAACAAATGCCTTAAACATAGTGTTCAACATAGGCCTGGAATATGCATATTGAACCATTGATTTTAGAACCTTGTTCAAAATTTAAGAAAGGTGATATGCTCAGATTATAGAATGAAGGCTATCAACACTACCTAGACTGGAACAACATTATCAACAAAAATTTCCTGGAAACCAAGCCCAATAATTCCATCAGACTTGGACAACAAAAATGTCAACCCTAGTTCATGTATTGTCTCAGTAAAGACCTGCACCATGAAAGAATCTATTTATACATAAATTCCAAATTAAGTTGATGAGAAAAGATCTTTTATATCCAACTGGGAAGCCTTAACATCCAAAAATTACTAACATGATGTTTCACAATAAGTTTCCCAACTGTGACATCATCTTTACTTAAGAAACTAGATATTGATCCACTGCTATATTGGATCTCACAGGATTCTCCTTCACAAACAACAAATGATAGATACTAATTGTTTAGCAACTTCCTTAATATCCCCATGTAAGTAGAATAAACTAAGTGAGGTTGAGGGTTTGAAGTAGAGTACTATCTTCTTGGTATGTACTTGAATTTGATCATGACTTGTATCTTGAATGAAAATAGCAAGCTAGCTGCACTGTAAAATCATTGTTAATCATTGTTAGAAAAATAACCACAATATCCTCTTTAATTAAAATAATCCTTCTAGATATTTCAAGACAAGATTTTTTAGTTAATTTCTAAGAGATCTAATTTCACTATCCAAACAACCATCAATCTATTTACTGCATATAATTTCCCAGAATTCATAATTTGAATGTAATGAAACTAACCATAATTACCAAAAATTTGACACCAAAATGTAGTACAAAATGAATTGTTTGACAACAAATGTGTTTTGATAAACCAGATATACACTTGATATATTGATTTAAATA
This sequence comes from Sequoia sempervirens, assembly GCA_007258455.2. Taxonomy (NCBI): domain Eukaryota; kingdom Viridiplantae; phylum Streptophyta; class Pinopsida; order Cupressales; family Cupressaceae; genus Sequoia; species Sequoia sempervirens. The sequence goes on along the minus strand of VDFB02373365.1, from coordinate 170,476,976 downwards.
ACAAGGAAAGATCCAACTGGAGACAACAAGATAGCATTCATTAATTCACTTCAACAAACAATTGAAACATAAATTCCGCCACCAATTATAACTTCATTCTATTGATCTTCAAAAATATTTTACAATACGTTTCAAAATTCTGTCCTGAATGACATGTCAAAAAGTGTCTTTTAAACTACCCACTTTAACATAAATAAAAAAGTCTTAATTATCGTTGTTTACATAGGATTACATAAAAGAAATGAAAGATGAGAAGTGGAGAGAAATGATCAGATGTTGAAGTCTTGAGCAATCGCAAGATACAAAAGTCTGTTACACATCGTAAGGTACTTGTGATCATTCAAATCTAGCAAGGTCCTCTCTCCATGATAGTATCTACAAGGCTTGGTACTTCATTGCAAGGAATATTCTTCTGGGGGAGATAGATATATCTGCTCCCATTGGTACACCGTGTAATCTTGAGGCCATTTTTGCTCCTGGATTTTTTGTGTGTTGGCCAAGTGACTCTTCCATCTGCTATCTATTAACCCTTTTCTATCCGTGATGAATTTTGAGTATCCAACATCTAGTGCAATTATTCCATCCAAGGTTAAGTTGAGGCCTTCCGTAAATTAGTGAGGCAATTGGGAGAAATTTTGCTAAACTCATCTATCCAATCCTTGGAGCCTTTCAATTTATCATCATCCCTTAGTATCTTAGGCACAAACCACTGCTTTAGTGTGTGAAATGAATCCATTCTTGCCTTGATCTTTTGGTCTTCTATAGATATGTATTGAAATTCATCTGTGACCATTTGAACCATTTTCTCAGTAGGATTTAAAGTTGCAGGGCCCTCAACACTCCTTTGTAAAATTTTGCACAAAGTCATTAAGGTGTGATGTATAGGTTGCCATTTCTTGAATAAGGGGTCCAATATAGGTACATGGGCCTTTATCTGATCATCTTCTTGTGACAAAGAGACATAAAATTCATACACACTTCAATTTTTCCACAATTAGTTTAACCCTATGCTCCAAGATCTGTTCCAATACCTTGAGGGTTTCTCTCTTTGATCTTTCCTTTGTTTCTTCATTAGTCTTTTTCAACTTCTCAATTTCTTGTTTTAGCACATTTACTTGTTCAACAATAATTGCACCTGTATCAGTTTGAATGGCAGGGGGATGGTATACTGTTAATTCTGTGCTTTGGGAAGGACCCGCTCCCTTCAACTGCTCTTTCAATTTCACATTTTCTATGAATAACCTATTCACTTCATCATTCAAATCAGTCTGCGCTTTCTCATATTCTACCAATCTAATCTCCATAGCTTTAACCACATCCATAGTAAACATTGCTGAGTGCATTGTCATAGTAGCTACCTCCAATGCTAATGTGTCTTGAAATGTCTTTACCATGGCAATCCCTCTCATTTATTTTACAACATCAAGCAATCTTGGTTTTTCTATTATTTTTTGCTTTGTCCAAAAGGCTAAGGTTTCAAGTCTTGGATTGTAACCTATGCCACTCATTCCCTCATCTAAATTGAATTCAAAAACCAACATGGGATCTTCTTGGCTTCTTACTTGATCTAGTAAGAATATATTTTTAACTCCATCCTAGGAATAATTAGTATATTGCTTTCTAAGTCCAATTTTATCAATCCTGAGTTCTTCAAGATTCTGGTAAACAATCTGGTCATGCTGTGACTCCTCAGTTCCCATCTTATTAATTTGGAGTCTCTCCTCAAATTCTTTCATTTTCATCTTAAACCAAAAATCCTTAAACTCGGGAGTTTGAATAAATTTGTCATCTTCAATAAATCTAAGGGAAGCAATCAACCTTTCATCATCATGCCCTTCTTGATCATTATGCCCATGTACATCTACTATTTCTTTTGGTTTGTGAGCATCAGTTGCAAGCTTAGGTAGTGGCTAATCAACTTCATCTTCTTTAAAATTCAAAAGTACATCAGATACCTCTTCAGTATCCCCTACTCCACTTATTTCATATGCGACTAAGGGGGACACTCCATGTGTCTTTTTCCTTTTAGGACTTGGTTGCTCAAGGGATGCTTCTGATTGTATTGTGGTGGTGTCTAGTAGGGGCTCTGTGATTACAATACCACTTGGTTTGATGGGTAGCTTGGAGGGTTTTGAAGATAGAACCCCAGGTTTCTTTTCTGGTTTAACATATAATCTTTCAAAGTTGTCAATTATTACGTTCATCCTTTTGATAGGATCCTTTTCTTCAACATAGGATCCTTGGAATCCAGTGTCCCTTTTCTTCTTCTCCTCCTCAAACCTCTTTATGATTTCACACTTCCTCTTCCTCTGAAAAACTTCATTAGGTGTAAAGAAATTTCTTATTACATCTTCATAATCCATTACATGGGTAATCCTAACATTAGTGAGAAGTGTACACTTTATAAAATTAATATGCCCTTAAGGATCAAAGAAATTTTCTCCTCATGACCTCAATGAATACCCTATTGGTTAATTTTAACAAACCAAGTAGGCCTTAGAAAATATTTGAGTCTGCCAAATGCAATTATCAAATATCTTCCAGATGAGTGGCCAACAAATGAGATAAAGCGTATATTTCTTTATCTCTTGCACTTTGGGTTTTGCTAGGCTCGGGAGGGTGTTCCCACAATGCCAAATAGATAACTCATTTCAAAAATTTACACATACATTGTAAATCAAGGCAGAAAAATTCTCATTAATTGCAAATAAGATGAAATCAATCACAAAGGTGGCAATTCTTTGGGTTAATTATGCATCTTAAGCTAAGAATGCAAAATAACAACAAACAAAAGGTAGGTCAATGATTATTTTAAAAGATTGCTCTCAAGTTGGGTTATTGAGGCCATAAGAAAGGTTCAAAGGGTTAAAGATTAGTGCCATTATCTATTGGGCGAGGATTCTGCGTAAATTGAAACATAAGGCATGTTTAATTATGAGCAATTATGATCTAGTGATATTACCTTGCAATTCACAAATCAATGACTGAATACTAAAGACTTCTTACCAAATCCAAATGACTTTATATAAGAACCCATGGTCTAATTCAAGAATTTTAACTCATTCCATGAACAAGAGCCAAAACCAGATCACATATCAAAGCTCAACACAATGACAATCAATGAAATGATCGTTGATCACTATTTTCATTAATAATTCTGATACAAAACCAAAAGGAGAGACTCTAGAATCAGAAAATCTCCATTATCGTTCAAATATACTCAGAAACCATACATTTAACTAAATTTACTGTCTAGACTCATAACATTCAATAAAGACTCAACATATCTACTTTGTGTTTATCAGTTCTCTTAACGTAGCTCCAAAATTTCAACAAAAGATCTGCACAAATGGCCCTGAATTCCCTTTTATAGAATAAGGGAGCAAAAACAAGCCTCAAGCCAAGTGTACAAATGTCAATATAAAATTGGACCACTAGAAGGTATATTCCAAATTTAGTTATATTTGCAATCATCAAAAATGGAGGGAATACACTTAAGACAAAGAATATTTACATTTAAAATAGAGAGAAACTTTTCCTTTTCAAAAGACATGTCAAAAGGAGTGCATCCAATTCATCGAGAAAAATGACAAAATGATGTGGACCATAAGTGAGTCAACATCTCAATCAACATTCCACATCATCAACAACCGATATATCACTGTGAAACATATGTTTTAACATTGTAACCTCTAAGGCCAGGCCTATACAATACATGACCCAGTATATGTTTCACAAACCAAACTTGCCACAATACAACCTTCCCCATTCTTCATACTCTTCCTCAGACGGCCAATCAAACTCCATAATTTTGTCCATGGCTTTCCTGTAAGGGGAATACTTGGTTACAACTACATTGGATTCCCTGTCGAAATCCTCTAGAAAACTAATAATAAATGTTAACCTCCCTAGGGTGTTGTTGAAGACATCAATATTAACTTCCTTGCAAATTTTATTTACTTGGGAATCAATAACCTCATCCAGTTCCTTCTTCCATGCCTGCAATGGTTTCACTTCATAATTAGCCACCTCAATATCTGGTAGTGGTGCCAAATCAATGTGGTTGTATTGAGCTATCAATTCTATTATTTTCTGCTCTAATGGAGCTGCATATCCCTAAAACTTTTGCTCAATTAACTCACACAAAAATTCATAAATTGGAAGCACTAGAGGGTACTTATCTTCATGCTTGAAAACTCCCACTAGTATCAACTTCAATATTTCAGCTCTTGGGACCCATTTATTCAAGGTTGGTATGGCCCACATCTTATCCTTTTGAGACAACCTTAATGCACACACCATCAAAGCATAGTTGTCATGCACACTATTGAGTCTATCCTAAATCTTCTCATTCAAATTTTTTAAAGCAGTGCAAACAACCTTTGATATGTTCTCATACATTGTATCTTGAGCCTTCTATAGCAACTTCTTATATACCTCAATTTATAGAAGTAGTTGATCTTTGTCAGATGAACCAAAGCTTGGTCTACTTATTTCTTCTTCTGTAATTGATTCTTGTCCTTGGTTATATGGTACTATTGCTAAAGCCCAACTATGAAATGAATGCTGCACAAATGTCACTGGAGAAGCTGAAGGTGGGTAGCTTGAACTAGGTTGACCCCATTCTCTCTATACTTCCTCTTTTTTTTAAAGAATTCCAATTTAGTTTCTAGTATGGCCACTTTCTGTTGGCTACTATCATAGTCATCCAGGAGTTCTTTGTATTTAACTCTAAGATTATCTCTTTCCAAGGTGAGACCCTCTACAGTTGATCGGGTAAATTTAGCAACATTAACAACCATATCTGCAGCTTCCAAAGTTGGAGTATCAACAACTCCTTTTACAAGCAATTGTCCACTGAGCTTTGATGGCTCTATCAGGGCTGGTTTCCTAGATGTCGAAGATAGTGACCATATGGCTAATGCATCCCAATCCCTGCCAAAGGTGAACCTCAAAGTGCCATTTCCAGTTCTTCCTCTATTTGTACAAGAGGTATTTCAACCCTTATTATAGCATCCAAAACAATAGAATCAACAATATTCCACTCTGGCAATAGCAGCACACCACTCTTCTTTACAAGTTCTCTGCCCTGCTAGGAATTAATCTTTTTGAACTCATCTTTCATAATGCTTCTTACATTTGCCTCAATGACACTTTCAGGTGATTTAGGGTTCAAGCTCCTTTCAATAGCAACCTTCTATGCATAATCTACAATCTTGGGTTTCCACCAGAAGTCCTGGAATACTGAGGTTTCAATGAAATAATCATCTTCCATGAACTATTTGCTGGCCTCTACCATCAAGTCATCTCCAATATTTAATCCACATAGATCAAGTTTCCACAATCTGAGGATGCTCTGTCCTGAACCTGAAGCAGTTGCTCCTTCATGAGGAGGCATTGCAATATGCATTTCCTCAGGGGTAACATAGATATCATCTTCATCTATGTTAGAATAATCAACCACTCCTCATGATTCAATTCTTTGCTTCTTTTGAGGTGGTTGCTCAGGATGGGAAAAAATTTCAGGAGGTGAATCTAGGTCAATTATAGGCAAAGAGGCCTATGTGGGAGGGGTTGAAACTGCATGCTTGGGAGAGTCTTCTTTTGGCTCTTTAGAAGTGACATGGGATGTTGAGCTCCTTTCCTCACTAGCTACTTTCTTCCTCCTAGAATAAATCCTCAATTTTTTGGGTGGTTGATATGGAGGTCTTTCTTCTAGTGTCATTTCAACATTTTCCTCAACCACCACTGCCTTTCCTTTATCTTGAACCTCCCGCTTTTCTCTCAAAACACCAACAACATTTTCAAAGTTATCCATAACATACATAGATTTATTGAAATCACCCTGTATTTGTGGCAGAGGATCATATTGGGGATTATTCTTCCTCTTAGCTTCCACCATCTTTCTATAAGCCAAGTATTTGTCTTTTCTTTCATCTTATTCCTCAGGGTTAAAAACATTTCTAATAATATCCTTAGGGTAATTAAAAGCATGTACAAAGTACCCATTTTCTTATCTATTTTGAGTTTAGCAATGAAGCCTTCAATATCATGATTTCTTGGGCTCATAGTCATCAGTTTATATGGAACTAGCAAGTGCTCCAATTCCTTCACTGCCCCTTTTGTCACAATGTAATATGAAAATACAGTCCACTCTAGGAAGAATGACACTTTCCTTGCTGACTCAGGTAAATGTGCTTCTTGTGAAGCTCCTAACTGCCTCAGGATCAAGGAACCCTATTCTCAAAGGAACATTTGTAGGAAAAACATATGGGACCAAACCACTAGTATATATCCTGAAAACTGTCTTATCAGGAAACAAAATCAGATCTCCCCAATTATGGCTCAAATTTAAATCTGGCCTCAGCTCCCTAGGTCTTAAGAATTCATGGATCTCCTTAGGAACTCTAGGTGGTTCATATACCAAGGCCCTCCTTGTCTTGGATGCAAAATTATTTCTAAACATTACAAAGTTGTACCTCTTATCATCTCTATCCAAGATACAGGTCCAACACTGAACAAGAAAGTCAACATCATCCTTTTTCCTCTCCAATGTGATCTCCTTCTCAAAGGATCTTTGTCCCTTATACAAGAACATATGCATTAACAATGAGTACCATGAGAACTTCACCCATTTCTTTCCTCCTTGCAATTCAACTAAGCCTTCATGGATATGATCAGCCAGATAAGTTCCATAGTCATAAACAATACTGTATGATGGGTGTTGCATATGTGTGGCTAGGTAGCTATACTCCTTTTGTAATGTGTTAGGTGGATTGGTGCCTATAATTTGGTAAAAAAAGTATATAGTCTTTCTGAAATAACTGGAAAAATATCTCATTGGGAAAGGTTTGAGCTCTCCATCATCAATCCTAACCTTTCTCCATTGTTTCCCAGTTCCAACCATTGCAATATGTAGAGGCAACATCTTTGACCTAATGAATACCTTGGTATTGTTATACTCTGTTCTGATAGTATCCATATCCAAATGAAGCATATTTGAATTTCTTTCATGCAGGTCAAAAACCTTTTCAATTTCTTGACTAGTTATTTTCACCATAACCACCCCATCAAATGTTCTGACTACCCTAGAAATTGGATTATATTTTGATGCAATATCTCTCAAGAGGTTGACATCCATGTACACATTGGGGACAACCAGTTTCCCCATATTCAAATTCCATGGGTTACTAAAAGGAGACCCAAGGTTTCTATTTCCAAACCAATGTTGAAACATCTGCCATCCTTTGTAAGGTACCTTGACATCCTTGATGAAGCAAGCTTTATCTATCAAACCCTCCTTCACAGTAAGGCCACAGAACAAGATCCTTCCCTCTGGTTTCTTATTTGTAGAGTGGTGTAGCAAATCAATCACATCCTAAGAAAGAGTTCTAGACTGGGTAGAGGAGGAAGCACCTTGAATTTTGGGAGCCATTGTCTTGAATATACAAGAGTTCTTATTGGGGAATTTTAACTATTTAGTTCCTAATTGCAATTTTCAGCTCAAGACGAGAGCTAATTCTGGGCAATTTATAGGGCTATGACTTTTAAAAGCAAAAATTAATCCTAGTTTAAGGTAGTGAAAGAAAAACGATGAAACACACTTGTTTTAAAACATATTAAAAGCAAGTCCTAACTCAGAAAACTGAAAAGGCATAAAATTGCATTTATGGTACTTACTGCTTTCAACCGTGACAAACCCTAATGTCAGCCCAGATTATTTTTGCAATTCGCTTCTCAACTCTTTGTATTGCCTTGGACACGTCTCCAAATCTCAAATAAGCAAGTATCCGCTACATACACAATTTTTGAAGGGAATTGAATAGGTGTATAAGTCATTTCTGCCATTAATATCCATTCGCACAAAGCAAAATAATTGTAACGGGTGTACTTGCATTTTTTGAATGCATGTCATTAATTCATGGTTGAGTTGGGCATCTCAGACAACTTAGATTGAGTCAAACATTTGAATTTGCAACAAGGCTCCAACTTGGACAAACAACCAATAGAAATTCACCGACAAGATTCTCCTCGTGTACAAGAGGGCCCCACCCGCTGGTAGCCATAGAGCTCACGTGGAAACATCTCTCGAGTCTCACCATTTTTAAAGAACTTGCATCTTTCCCCCATGAGCTAGCAGGGAATAGTTGTGATCATCCTTATTCATTTGCTTAGCATCGTCGATCTCAAAGTTCTGGGCGTAGAGATGGGACATATCGATCAGACCTACTTACACATGGCATTATTTCGCTAACCCTGCAGTGATTAAACTGCATTTGTTTCAAACAGACGGTCCAATGAGGAACGATCCAAATTGAATCCTGTGATCTCATGATCATGAAACCTACACGAACATTCAATAGTTAATCTTAAAAAGGGGCCTTGAATAGGCCGACGAGATCTTACCCCTCAGAGATATTTGACTTAGGCATAAGTCATTTGCATGCGAAATATTAAAGGTTGACTTTGAGAATATTTAAGAAATCTTGCGACTGAGGATAATCGAACAGTTCTAAATGAAGGGGCTGGTAAGAGACATGAAACCATGACTCAAAAGGTAACTTATATCACTGGTAACCGAACCAACAGGTCAATGTAGAAATATGAGATTCGAGGACTATAAGGGGATTTTGGATGAGGAGTTTATTCAAATAGAACCCTAGACCATATGTGAAATCAACATACTATGCTAATATTGAGGACAAAATACCTCAAAATATCAGGGATTTTTTGGGGGTCTACTAATGGCTCATGCTCAGGGACGCATACCCCTAGTGGGTATGGCAAGAAACAAATATCTTGGTGGAGCATACCAAACACAGAGAGATCAAAAAGGTAGGATCTTTCCTAGACTAGGCAAGAAGACACAACATAAAGCAAACACACCAAACCCTATGTACAAAATTTACAAAACTATACAATGTACATGAAGACAAACCTATTTTAGGAGAAATAGGGTTTCAGGAACTGTCCATGTACTAGTAGTTCCATAAATTCACCTGTAAGTGACTGTAAGAAGTAATAATTTTCCCCATGAATATCTGCAATTACGTAAGGGCCAAGCCATAGGGGATCAAACTTCCCATGTTTTCCTCTATCCTCCAGTCTGATATTCCACATCAATACCATACATCCTATCTCAAATTTCCTTGGCACAACTCACTTGTCATGCAAATATTTAACTTGAAGTTGCATTTTCTCATTCTTCTTATGAGCTTCTCTCCTCAGCTCATCAAACTCAACCAGTTCGTTCATCCTGTTCTGTATCTCGTCACAAATGTCAGTATCATATTCCTATACAAATTTATACATTCTCATCAAATTATTGTTTGAAATCCTAGCTTCCACTCCATATACTAGGTTGAAAGGAGAATTCCCAATGAATTTCTTGACTGTGGTTCTATCTGCCCACAATTCTAATTGTAATTTCGAATCCCAAGCCTTCTTATTTTTGTCAAGAACTTGTTTAATAATCTTCATGAGGCTTTTATTATTGGATTCAACCTATCCATTTCCTTGGGGATGATATGGAGATGAATATGATACATTAATACCATGCTCGTTACAAAAATATGTGAACTCTTTTGACCTAAAGCACATGGCATTGTTTGTGACAATTCTCTCAGTGACACCAAATCTGCTTAAAATATTCTTCTTCAGGAAATCAATGACTAGTTTGCTAGTAGCTTTCTTGGTGGGGATGGTCTCAACCCATTTTCTGAAGTAGTCAGTAGTAACTAAGATCCAGGCATGTCCTCCACTGGATTTTACCACCATCTCTCCAATAAAGTCAATACCCCACTAATGAAAGGGGGCTGGTGCTAAAACTGGTCTGAGTGGTAAATTACCTGAGAATTTTAGTTTTCCTGTAAATTTTTGAAAAGCATCACATTTTTGCACAAACCGGTGTGCATCCTTAAATACTGTAGGCCACCAAAAACCAACCCTTAACACCTTATTTTCTATTGTCTTGGCCATATAGTGACCTCCACACACTCCTTTATGCATTTCAATAAGAAGATCTTCTGCTTGGTCACCATCCACACATCTTAGGAGCACACCCTTTGGGATTCTCCACTAGAGTTCACCATCAATGATAACATACTTGATTGCATGTAACTTCATGGTTCTTCTTTCATTCTTAGGAATGCCATCCAGGCACTTCATGGTCTGCAAGTATTCAACAATCCTTCAGTACCAACCACATGTTTGCATGTCACAAATGGGAGAAACATTTTCCAGCTCCACTTCATTGATTTGGTTAGCTTCCAGGTTAGATTCAACCATAAGTTTAGCTAGGCATTGGCCCCTTAATAGCATAGTAATTTGGATATCTATGTTGAATTCTTGAATCCTATTTATCCATCTACATCTTCTGCCCGTAGTTTCTTGTTGAGTAAAAAATTCCTTGATCACCGCACTTGGGACATAAGCCACCACTATTGCACCAGTCAAGTATGTCTTGAAATTTTTTACAACCTTAACTAAAGAAAACTCCTACTTCTTAGTGGTATCATATTTCAGCTTGACTGCTTGCAAGGATTTAGTAAAGAAGGCGATTGGTTGTTCATAACCCTCATCATTTTTTTGCAACAAGACTCCAGCTACAATGTGAAAAGAGGCAAATGTAAATAGTTGGAAGAGCTTGGCATAATTCAGAGTTTTCAAGATAGGTGCTGCTTTAATAGCATCTTTGATATCTTGAAAAGCTTTAAGGGGCTCTTCTGACCATGCCACCTTTTCTCCTTTCTTGAGCATCTTTGAGATAGGTCTAACTATTTCTACAAATTTAGTGACAAATCTTCTTATGAAATCTATCTTCCCAAAGAAAGATTGAATACTTTTAACATTCCTTGGTGGTGTGATCTTGTCAATGGCCACCAATCTTTCAGGATCAATCCTGATTCCTTCCTTTGAGACAATATTCCCCAATAACTTTCCATCCTTAACCCCAAAAGCACACTTCTTGGGATTCAACGAGATGCCATACTCTAGAGCTCTAACAAATATTTGCTCAAGGTGTGAGCAGTGGTCCTCCTCTTTCTTACTATGGGAAGTAAGATCATCCTAGTAGATTTCCAGGAACAAATCTATAAAATCAACAAAAGCCACATCCATAGCCCTCTAGAAAGTGGCACCAACATTTATCAAACCAAACGACATCCTAACATAAACATAAGTCCCCCACGGGGTTGTAAAGGCTATTTTTTATTGCTTAGATTACCTTACCATGACTTGGTTGTAGCCAGAAAATCCATCCATCATAGGTAGCTCACAACTAGTGACTTTCTGTAGCATTGCTTCCATATTGGGTAAAGGGTAATTGTCTTTTAAGGATGCAACATTTAGGTTCTTGAAATCCACACATAATCTTAAGTCGCCATTTTTCTTTCTGATAGGAACCAAGTTAGACACCCATGAGGAGTGTCTTATTGGTTTCATAATTCTTGCATCACTTAATTTGGTGAGCTCCTCTTGCATCTTGGGCCTTAGGGTAGGATTAATAGGCCTTTGTTTCTGCCTAAAAGGCTTTGTGTCAGGCTTTAGTGGAATTTCATGTTGAAATAAATCATCCTTATAGGCTTTCAAATCATCATAAGACCAGGTGAACACATGTATGTACTTTTGCAATAATGCAATCAACATGTGGTGAACACATGTCTGTACTTTCTTAGGGGCAACATCTGTTGCCAAGTTGATTTCTTCTAGATCTTCTTTGTGTGCAATTGAATGCTTAATATTGGATATATCTGAGCCATCAAAAACCCTTCCAAGTGCAACTAAACCCTTAGGAATTTTATTAGTCTTAAGTTAAATTATCTCATTACCGAATAGTGTCTATGTTCCATCCACTTCCACCACATGGGCATTGAAATCAATCTCCTGATTCTCATATCTGTCCACACAATGCAAGAATCTCAATATGCCATTATCATCATTGAACACCTGCCAGTTGCACAGATGTTGTCAGGTACTTCTGACCTTGTTTGTACCTCAATTCTTGAGACACCATCAAAAGTTACTGTTACCAATTTTTCGCCACAGCTCAATTGGCAGAGCTGGCTGAATGTTATTATATCATGAGGTGAAATTGCATATTGAGTTTAAATGTTGTTTGCATCTTTTATCATTATTCATTAAGTGACAGTAATGCATTTAAAAGAAAAAATCAGAATTTCAAAGTGCTATTCAGATATTCTAGAATTCAATGAAGTACGGAATTGGGCATATAAACAATAGAGCATTTCAAATGCTTTCATTTATTTCATGAAAAGATTCATATTTACATGGCTTCATTTGATTGCAAGAATCAAAATGATATTACAACGTTTGCATTTAAATGCATTTTCCTTTCAAATGAAAAGCAAGAATTGAAATCAAATATCCACACAAGCTGTGGATGTGACTGTTGCAATGTATCATTAATGGTACATTATACTATTGAAGATGCAAAAAGAAAACATATAAGTAAACGACATAATCATCATTGCCTATTTTGGCCGATGGTTGATGATGAATGGTGCACCTTTGTCTTCTCGAGCTCTGTCGACCTGTAAGAGAAAAGAGGGGGTGTTAGTGGCTCCGATTATGAAGTAACCTATATGAGGCACCCACAATAATACAACCTACTATTAATCATGCATTGAAACAATCAAATAAGTGCAGAGGGAATGAGCTAAAGGAGAAATATCATGATCATCATATTCTATTTTTTATGCTAACTTTGTTTGTTTCCTTGTGCAGGTATAGGTAAAGTCAAGAAGCTGATCATTATTTGAAGACCAAGCATGTGGATAAAAATGGGCTCCCACAAGGGTAGAGCTCGGCATGCTGCCCTACTCATTACAATGGGCTGATTTAAAGATTACCTCATCATATTCATCAAAGAAAGTAATATACAACTGAAAGAGTAGAGCATCGTTATCTATTGAGCTACTAAACTGACTGTGCATTCATAATGATCAGGTTAAAGTTTTCTGGAGGCTACAGGTGAACAGTGAGTTTAACTCACTCAAGTAATTCAGCTGAGTACATTTATATCAAACATTGCTGTATAATTCATGTTCTGTGTTCATCATAATCATATATGTAATGCAAGTTCTAGTTCACCAGTATTCTTTTCATAACCAAGGATAGTGAACAGGAATACATTATGCCTTAATAAAGAGTTTTGTTTTGATTTTCATCGTGAAAAATATCAGATTTAAAGAACAGTTTAATAAGTGAAACATAAAAATGCATGAAGAGTACTATGTTGAAGCTCAAGAGTACGAAAGATAGATAGTGTATTCAAGTGACAAATGAATAACTAGTTCCAGTTTGACTGGTAAGTCAAATACAACTTTTGGGGTTTTGAGGTGAGAAATTCTCATTCCAGAATGATAAGGGAAAATAAAGTAGCATGTAGTCCATGGTGTTACAATGTTTCAATTTAAATCTCTACATAAGTCCAAGAGCAAAAAGCAAATGTTGCTGTGTGTTAGAGTTAAGGAATCCAAAAGACAATGTTGTGTGCATAGGGAACAAGCGTGGGGATAGTGTACATTAAGAGGTCCTTCTCTTCACAATAGACAAACACAGGAGTATGTTTAAAAAAGTAAGGAATTTGAATGCTACAAAAGCCTAGTTTTACATGATCAATTGAAGATGCAAAAATAGGAGAGAGGGTTGAGCCCAGTTTTAGCAACAAATTCCAAGTCTAAGTTTTGCAACTGAAAGTGCAAAAGAAACCATGGTGGTCAAGCTAATTTTCATGAAAATATTAAAGACAAACAAATATATTTCCAGCTTCCCCATGTGAGTTTTCTTTTCAAACAGAATATCAAAGTAAAGCATCAGTTGTTTTGGGTCGAGCCCATAAATTGAATTAAAAAAAATACACAGATTTTGTTACTCTCACAGGAGCTTTCATTTCTGAAGGTAAATAAAGAAAAACAACAAATACCTAGGTTGGGGTTTCAAGTGAATGTCAGTTTTCCTTGTTTCTAGCTGGGTGTTTGGTCAGATTTATTCAAATTCTGTACAGTTGGAGCCATGTGATGGTTTTTAGCAGTGATGCAATGGAGATGCATTCTTTTCATAAAGCGCAGAATGCCAAGGAGATAAAAATGAATATACAAATACCCATGTCATTCTTTTGTTTCAGGAGTCTGAAATAAACCACTAGTTGTTTTGGGTCGAGCCCATATGAATAGAATCATACAAATGAATTTGCAGTTTTGAATCTCAAGTACCCATTTTCGGGGTTACATTTAAAATACAAGAAAATGCAATAACAACGATAACCCATATGGGGTTTTTACATGAAGTAGCAAAGACATAATACTGCGAATTTCCTGTTGTGAATCAAGCTTCAGAATGGAGAAAATGTAAATTTATTCAAACTCCAATGATACCCATGAAGGGATTCATCCTCAAATGTGAAAAGAGGGGAGATTCCTCTATTGGGTTGGACCCAATAGTTTTAAAATACATTTTTTGAGTTTCATATAGCTGTGGCTTGTATGGTGGTCAGAAAAAAATGCAAGTGAATATCAACTATCAACAACAATAGGAGCAAGACTTATTGTCGTTGCTTGTGAGATTCCTATATTGGGTTGGACCCAATAGTTTTAAAATACATTTTTTGAGTTTCATATAGCTGCGGCTTGTATGGTGGTCAGAAAAAAATGCAAGTGAATATCAACTATCAACAGCAACAGGAGAAAGACTTAATGTCGTTGCTTGTGGGAAAGCACCCTAGCCGCGGCCAAGAGCTTCGCAGTGCTTTCAAGAAACCAAGAGTTCAAGATTTTGTATGATAACCGAGCTCTCATAAGTGGAAATATGAACACATAAAATGAAAAGAAGAGGCATTAGAAATTGTATTAGCCACGACTATAAGCCAGAGTGAATAGAATGTGAAGCCATAGAGGCTATGAACACATAGCTTACCCTGTGACAGTAGAAGGAAGCAAAAAACCCACAAGCGAGCTCCCTCATGGAGTCTCTTGACAAAGGCCAGGTTTGAGCTCATGACGGCCAAAGCATGGAAAAGCGCAAGAGTAGATAAAGTCAGAGAATATGAACAGGCTGCGGCCTTATGTGTTCTTTTTGTTCTTTCAATAAAGGAAAAGAGCTATAATAGCAGACTAAACAAGCTTACCCAGATGGAGTTTCAACTATCAGAGGAGTAGTGAAGATTCTCAAGGCACACGAGCTCAGATTCGAGGTCAATCATGGCGGCATGCTCTCAGGCGGCAGAGCTCGTTTTCTTCAACAATCATCATTTGCAAAATGAATAATTATTAGGGTTCGACCTTGTTTTGTTCAAACCCTAATTCGAGCCTTATCATTAGAATATTTAGTCAAAGGCACATGGAAAAATTCGAATAGGTTAATCTTTGCATTATAGTTGATTCAAAGACTTAAGTTAATATTGGAGGTGGTCGAATTATGTGCCTAGGTCGATGATTAGGTCTTCATGACTTATTCTTTTGCCTTAGTAAAATGTGAAGACTTGTGCCTTGTATTATTGCTTTGAGAGAAAGTTGAAGATTTGGTATGCATAGGGAATGCCTTATGATCTGGAAGTGATTATTTTTATCACTTAGGTTTTGTATTCTTAGAGAAAAAATCAATTATCCATTTAGGGTTCTTTGTTTTTAATTGATTTTAGAGAAATCAATTGAAGTTTTGATGAGAAAATAATTATTATACTGATATTTTTATGATTTTTTGAGAAAATCAAAGCATTGTAATGGAGAGACAAGAAGTTTTTCTTTTTTTTGCAAAAGATTTTCAATCTTTAAATTGCAAAAAATAGACAAATTGTAAAAATCTGCAATCCTGTAAAGCAGAATCGTAAAGCAATCTTTTATAAATTGTTTTATGATTTCTTGCTATTTTTAGCAGATTTTTGTTGACTTTTCCTCTTGGTCGAATTTGAGTCTTATCTTGGAGAGATAAGGTGTTTTTGGGCTTTTAAAGCAGATCCAACTTATTTTTAGAGGCTTGACAGGTTCATCATGAAAGCAATATGCTTTTTTCTGCTTTTATGCAGTTTTTGAGACAGTTTGAAGCTTTTTTTTCCTTGAGCTTTTTTCTGAGCTCGGATTAGGGTTTCTGGAGAGTTATGTCTTTCAAAAGACTTAGTCTTTTTAGCTCTCCCTCTCAGTTCAAATTTTTCAGTTCTCGCTCTTATGCATTTTTGAGCCTGTGAACTTTTTCTACTCAGTTTTTGGCAGATTGACATTCTTTCAGTTTCAGTAATACAACATAGTTCTTTTTTCCATTTTCTTGTCTCAAGACTGGTAATAGCAGTTTGATGCTTTGTGTTTTCAGATTTGAAGCCTTAATGTCCTGCTTTTTTATTAGTTTTTTTTGCACAGGGTTTCATGTTTTCAGGTTATATGATGTATTCGATGTCCCTGAATCTTCATATGAATTATTGATGAAATCATGTATTGGTGAGATTGTAGGAACTATTGTAATAGAGGAACTATTGTGAGTGGAAAAATCTAATTTTTGTCAGAAGTAATAAGTTAATCATCAGTTAGATTCAGGTTTTATTTTCAGTCCATCCTTCTATCCCTTTTCCTCTGAAATTATTTAGAATAGGATCGATCATTTGGAGAATCAGCTCGCTCTGGAGATTCCTCCTTCGCTCAGATCACCCACATCTGAAAGAGGTTTCCATGTTTCAATAGGTTGCTGAATATTGCATTCAGCAGGGTGAAAATCTATTGACAACAGTTACATCTTCAAGCTTGACAACAATATTAGCCAATAGATTTGCTTTGACATTCTGTCCCCTTTCTACCTAATCTATCCCAAAGGCATCAAATGATTCAATAGTATCCCATACCTCATTCCTATACTACCTCAATCTTTTGTCCTTAGCAACAAATCTGGATCTGACTTGGGATACTACTAGTTCAGAGTCCCCAAATACTTTTAACATCTTTATTCCATGTTTAGAAGCTAACTTTAGACCGAGTAACAAGGCTTCATATTCAGCCACATTATTGGTGCATACAAATTGTCGTAAGAAAGAGTATTTAAAAATCTTACCTTGAGGGGAGATAAGAATGACCCCAACACCTGAACCTTCTTTCAAACATGCTCCATCAAAATAGAGTGTCCATAGAGCATCTTCCTGGGATGTGTGTGTGATTTCCTTAGCAATTGGAGTTGACTTAGCTTCTTCCTCTTCTTGTTTCAACTCCTCTAGACGGAAAGTGTCAAGACCTGTGTCCACAACATTAATCATTGGAGGCTCCTTTGATTTTTCAACTAGCTCAATCATATGTCTAAACCTTGACTCTCTGGTAACTTTAACATCCTTCTAGTCAATAGAGAACGTAGCAAATGATAAATCACATTGCATACTTCCCCCCATGGAGGCACACCATTCTCTAGATAACAACATCCCATAATTCGGGGGAATGTCCACAACTATAAGACTCATGACCAACTCCTTTTTAGGAAATGCAACCAGCCTATATGGAACCTCATATATTACACCAATGATAGTGACCTCCCTTGAATCCATGGCATAACATTTTCCATATGTACTATCAACTTTCAAGCCCATTTCCTCCATGATCTTAACTGGCATGACATTATTTGAAGCCCCATAATCAATCATACAATTTCTATGTATCTTTCCATCAATGATCATACTCAAGAAGAAAGGATTGACCAAACTTGGGTTTGCTGTAACAGTAGTTCCTAAGTACATCTCGGGGTTCTCACTGACAGTTGCTCCCAGTTCAGTACCTTTTATTTGACCATCACTGTTGTTAGGTACATCAACCTCTACATTGTGCTTGTTCCCTGCTGCAATACTATTGATAACAACAACGATTTTATTCTTGTGATCATCGATCCTCATCATCTCAAGGAGTGGGACTATGACTCGGATTTGGGATAAGACTTGAAACATATCAATGGGGGCATAAATAGGAATATCAAGAAATACCATTTCCTAAGGGGATACTTTGTCAGTTTTCTTCTCAGCTACCTTAGAGGTTAGTTTCAATTCTTTGGTCTTTGGGTCATGATGTGTGACTTCAACTTTAGCCTTAACTTTATTTCCTTTCTTCACCCAAATTCTTATTTCTTTTAGCTCCTTAGGCTTGGTTTCTTCGTTCTTGTTCTTTGCCTCAGTTCCTTTACTATCTGCATTGCCTTCTTTTACAAACAAACCTCCAGGATGGCCTTGATTTCCACTCATTACTCTATTCCTCAAATGTAGATCACTTCGTGCTTGAGCCCTTGCAACAAAGGCAATTGTATATCTTTCTATCTCCCCATTCAAAGGTCTCCTCAGAGAAAAGTTTGATGTCTCAAGATTGTAGGCAGTATATTTATCTTCCTTTTCCTCATCTGAGAGCAGTTGTTGATGGTATATACTTGCTTGTTGCCTCTGTGTATCCATGTCATCTGTGTCAACATTATCACTAGAAGAATAACCACCATACTCCAAATCTGACCTAGTCATGAACACATTTTTTGATTCATCTGGATTGCATGGTGAATGGGATTCCCCTTGATCTTGTTGGTTTTCTATCATAGATCTAGCTACAACACACTATTGTGATACATGAGGCATCTCACATACTTCACACCATGACAAATCCTCAACTAAATTTGTGGTATTCTTATGTAGAGGATCAGGTGTAGCTTGATAATTCTTCTGATAATTCTAAATTGACTTGGCATTATGCCAATTGGTATGATAAGGGAAAGCTTGAAGCCTAGGGGGCCTATCATTTCTCTAAAATTGAGGATTATCATTTCTTTCTTTCTTTTGTAGCAAACTGCGAACTTGATCCCATTTCTCATCAGGAGCCACAATTTTGCTAGATTTCTCATTTTGAGCTTTGGAATTCTTTAGAAGTTTAAGGCCATCTCCCCTTCCTACTTTACCAGAAGCCCTCCTATTGTTCTCAATGTTCACAACCATTTTATACACTTTTGGAAAAGTTCGTGGATTCTTGTCCCTAAGTAGGTAACACATCTTAGAATCATAAGCTTTGCAATATGTTACCAAATACACATCAGGGTTAGGTCTCAAATAAGTGGGTACTCTATTCATAGACTTCTGAAACCTTGTGTTGAATTTGACAATAGATTCATTATGTCCTTTAGTGATGTTATTGAAATCATTCAATCTGAATCTGGGATCAGTCTGATCCCCATATTGTTCCTTAAAGGCACAGTAGAATGATTCCTTTGAATCAATGCTTCCATTAGGTAATCCTCTATACCAATCCCTTGCTTACTCAACCAAGGATTGCATGAATTAATTCATTGCTACATCATCCTCCCATAATTCGAAGTCTTCAAAAAAACTCTAGAAGGCTTTCAGATGATCTTCTCCACTAAGAGCATTATTTCCAATAAATTTAGGGAGATGTTTTCTGGCATTGTTCGGGACAAGATTTGGGTAACCAAGGATGTTGTCAAAACACAATTGCCTATATCGGTCATTAGGAGGTGCTCGCCCGGGACACCTATCCCTAGGAGTATCTGTTTGTGCATCATTTTTCTTACTATCCATTTGATTATATTCCTTACCTTTCCCATTTCCTTTGCTACCATCATTCTTATCCCTACCTTCTTCTTCATCATCAGAATAAGAACTATTGCTTTTGTTTCCACCTCCTCCACCTCCATTATTACCACCACCCCCTCCACTAGGAACATGTCCCCTGAGCTTATTTTCATGAGATGCACTATCACTCTTCCCAGAACTTGAAGGCTCTGGGGTTGGGATTGACATTTTGAGGAAAGCAATTCTTCTAGACATTTATGTATTGTTTGCTTCTATCTCTACCTTCCTCACTTCTTCTTGCAATTTCTCACTCTTCAATTGCAACTTCAAAGTGTCAAGATCTAGAGGTGCATCAGATGGATCAGGATTGACCTCAGGAATGATAATAGGTGTCTTGGCAGCCGAGGTAAGGGTATTTGTGTTGGTATTGGTATCAAGAGCATTGGAGGCATTTTTCCGGGGATAGTCAACAATCTTTTTCCCACGGTCTGTAAAGGATGTTTTCTTAGGAGGGTCAAAAGACTTGGTAGCAGCAATGGTTGATGTATAAGTACTAGCAGTAGAAGTTCCCATTGAGATTGTGATTTTTGGGGCTTTAGGGACAATTTGGGCTGCTACTTTAGCAACTTTCTCCTTAACATTTTTTTCTCTAGTAGCCTTTTCTCAGGCTATCTTTTCTTGTGCAACCTTTTCAGAGGCTCTTTGCTTAGCATATTCTTCTCTTATTTTATCCACTCTTTCTCTCTTCTCATCCCTTTCAAGCTGATTAGCCTTAATTCTACCCTCTCTTTCTTTTAGAGCTTGGGATTTCTTATTCTCTGCTTGTTCAACCAACCATTCAACCTCTTCATCCAAGGATTATATATCTTTGTTGACGTCTTCCTCATCTTCGAGGAAGTTCCCATATTCACTTTGAGCTAGAGTATGGAACGTTTGATGCACATCTTCCCCAAGGAAAGTAAGTGCTGGTGGAATGGTATTTTCTCCTCTAGGATTAAAATTTTCCCCATGAAATATAGATCCCATCCCAAGTTGGTGGATCTGAGAGTGATTTACTCTTACCCCAAAATTCCCATTTGTCTTCCTCTCTAGAAATTATGAGATTATCAAATACTTGTTTAGCAGGAAACTACCTTGTCCTCCCTCAATTTCCCCACTATTACTTGAATCTCTAGCAGTATTTGCACTAATTACTTCATTATTGAAAGTGGGAGATACTCCAAGAAGAGAATCAAGGGACTTACCAGATTTTGCAACTTTCTTCTTCCTAGAGGCTATCTATCCTTTGCAGGCTCAGATTTTTCCTTATGTTCAAGATTTTTCTTCAATTGACTTCTGGTTTTCCTCATGATGCTTATCGGGCTGTCAAATTTCTCCTTATTATGTTCTTTGTGAGATGTACTTGCTGCACTAGTGTGAGAAAATTTAGAGTCGCCACCCAGGATACTGGGAAATAAGATTTGACTGTATCTAGACTTGTTATTTGCAACTTCAGAGAGAATTTTGAACATAACCCAACATAAAGTGACAGACTAACCAAAAGTTGACGCATGAACAAAAAATGATGTATATGACTACTAAGAGCGAATAACAACTTAGTTCAATAAATGATGATAAAGACTTGACTCTGAATATACTAGATCTACACTAGAGATGCTAAAAGTTGTGAAAGCTCCACAACAAAGTTTCCATTCTGTTGGTTAATTTTAATGAACCAAGCAGACCTTAGCAAATATCTATGAGTTATCCAAACTCAATTCTCAAATATCTGCTAGACGAGTGGCCAACAAACGAGATAAAGCATATATTTCTTTATCTCCTGCACTTTGGGTTCTGCTAGGCTCAGGAGGGTGTTCCCACAATGCCAAATAGATAACTCATTTCAACAATTTACACATACATTGTAAATCAAGGCAGAAAAATTCTCATTAATTGCAAATAAGATAAAATCAATCACAAAGGTGGCAATTCTTTGGGTTAATTATGCATCTTAAGCTGAGAATGAAAAATAACAACAAACAATAGGTGGGTCAATGATGATTTTACAAGATTGCTCTCAAGTTGGGTTACTGAGGCCACAAGAAAGGTTCAAAAGGTTAAAGATTAGTGCCATTATCTATTGGGCTAGGAGTCTGCGTAAATTGAAACATAAGGCATGTTTAATTCTGAGCAATTATGATCTAGTGATATTACCTTGCAATTCACAAATCAATGACTGAATACTAAAGACTTCTTACCAAATCCAAATGACTTTATATAAGAACCCATTGTCTAATTCAAGCATTTTAACTCATTCCATGAATAAGAGCCAAAACCAGATCACATATCAAAGCTTAACATGATGACAATTAATGAAATGCTCATTGATCAATATTTTCATTAATAATTTTGATACAAAACCAAAAGGAGAGACTATAGACTCAGAAAATCTCCATTATCGTTCAAATATTCTTAGAAACCATACATTTAACTAAATTTATTGTCTAGACTCATAACATTCAATAAAGACTCAACATATCTGCTCTTTGTTTCTCAGTTCTCTCAACGTAGCTCCAAAATTTCAACAAAAGATCTACACAAACGGCCTTGAATTCCCTTTTATAAAATAAGGGAGAAAAAATAAGCCTCAAGCCAAGTGTACACATGTAAATATCAAATTGGACTGCTAGAAGGTATATTCCAAATTTAGTTATATTTGCAATCTTCAAAAATGAAGGAAATACACTTAAGACAAAATATTTACATTTACAATAGAGAGCAACTTTGCCTTTTCAAAAGACATGTCAAAAGGAGTGCATCCAATTCATCGAGCAAAATGACAAAATGATGTCGACCATAAGTGAGTCAACATCTCAATCACCATTCCACATCATCAATAGCCGATATATCACTGTGAAACATATGTTTTAACATTGTAACCTCTAAGGCCAAACCTGTACAATACATGACCTAGTATATGTTTCACAAAACAAACTTGCCAAAATACAACCTTTCCCACTCTTCATACTCTTCCTTAGACGACCAATCAAACTCCATAATTTTTTCAATGGCTTTCTTGTAAGGGGAATACTTGGTTACAACTACATTGGATTCCCTGTCGAAATCCTCCAGAAAACTAATAAGAAATGTTAACCTCCCCAGGGTGTTGTTGAAGACATCAATATTAACTTATTTGCAAATTTTATTTACTTGGGAATCAATAACCTCATCCAGTTCCTTCTTCCATGTATACAATGGTTTCACTTCATAATTAGCCACCTCAATATCTAGTAGTGGTGCCAATTCAGTGTGGTTGTATTGAGCTATCAATTCTATTATTTTCTGCTCTAATGGAGCTGCATATCCCTGAAACTTTTGCTCGCTTAACTCACACAAAAATTCATAAACTAGAAGCACTAGAGGGTACTTATCTTCATGTTGGCCAGCTACCACTAATATCAACTTCAATATTTTAGCTCTTCGGACCCATTTATTCAAGGTTGGTATGGCCAACATCTTATCCTTTTGAGACAACCTCATTGCACGCACCATAAAAGCATAGTTGTCATGCACACTATTGAGTCTATCCTGAATCTTCTCATTCAAATGTTTGAAGGCAATGCAAAAAACCTTTGATATGTTCTCATACATTGTATCTTGAGCCTTCTCTAGCAACTTCTTATATACCTCAATTTGTAGAAGCAGTTGATCTCTGCCAGATGAACCAGAGCTTGGTCTACTTATTTCTTCTTTCGCAATTGATTCTTGTCCCTAGTTATATGGTACTATTGCTAAAGCTTGGATATGAAATGAATCTTGTACAAATGTCACTGGAGAAGCTAAAGGTGGGTAGCTTGAACTAGGTTGACAGCGTTCTCTCTGTACTTCCTCTCTTTGTTTAAAAAATGCCAATTTAGTTTCTAGTGTGGCCACTTTCTGCTGGCTACTGTCATAGTCATCTAGGAGTTCTCTATATTTAACTCTTAGATTATCTCTTTCCAAGGTGAGACCCTCTCTATTTGACTGGGTAAATCTGGAAACATTAACAACCATATCTGCAACTTCGAAAGTTGGAGTATCAACAACTCTTTTTACAAGCAATTGTCCACAACTCTGATGGCTCTGCCAGGGCTAGTTTCCTAGATGCCGAAGATAGTGACCATATGGCTAATGCATCCCAATCCTCGCCGAAGGATGAACCTAAAATTTCCATTTCCAGTTCTTCCTCTGTTTGTACAAGAGGTCTTTTAGCCCTTCTTATTGCATCCAAAACAATAACATCAACAATATTCCACTCTAGAAATAGCAACACACCACTCTTTGTTACAAGTTCTCTACCCTCCTGGGAATTAATATTTTTGAACTCATCTTTCATAATGCTTCTTACATTTGCCTCAATGACACTTTCAGGATTTTTAGGGTGCAAGGTCCTTTCAATAGCAACCTTCTCTGTATAAGCTGCAATCTTTGTTTTCCACTAGAAGTCCTGGAATGTTGAGGTTTCAATGAAAGAATCATCTTCCATGAACTCTTTTATGGCCTCTACCCTCAAGTCATCTCCAGTATTTAATCCAAATATATCAAGTTTCCCCAATCTGAGGATGCTCTGTCCTAAACCTACAACAATTTATCCTTCATGAGGAGGCATTCCAATATGCATTTCCTCAGGGGTAACATAGATATCATCTTCATCTATGTTAGAATAATCAACCACTCTTATTGATTCAATTCTTTGCTTCTTTTGAGGTGGTTGCTCAGGATGGGAAGAACTTTCAGGAGGTGAATCTAGGGAGGGGTTGAAACTACACTCTTGGGAGAGTCTGCTTTTGGCTCTTCAGAAGTGACAGGGGCTATTGAGCTCCTTTCCTCGCTACTTTCTTCCTATTGGAATAAATCCTCAATTGTTTGGGTGGTTGATATGGAGATCTTTTGTCTAGTGTCATTTCAGCATTTTCCTCAACCACCACTGCCTTTCCTTTATCTTGAACCTCTCGCTGTTCTCTCAAGACACCAACAACATTTTCAAATTTATCCATAACATACATAGCTTTATTGAAATCATCTTGTATATGTGGAAGAGGATCATATTGTGGATTATTCTTCCTCTTAGCTTCCACCATCTTTCTATAAGCCAGGTATTTTTCTTTTCTTTCATCTTATTCCTCAGGGTTAAAAATATTTCTAAGAATATCCTCAGGGTAATTAAAAGCATGTACAAAGGTACCCAATTTCTTATCTGTTTTGAGTTTACCAATGAAGCCTTTAGTATCATGATTTCTTGGGCTCATAGTCATCAATTTATATGGAACTAACAAGTGCTCCAATTCCTTCACTGCTCCTTTTGTCACAATGTAATTTGCAAATACAGTCCACTCTAGGAAGAATGAACCTTTCCTTGCTGACTCAAGTAAATGTGCTTCTTGTGAAGCTCCTAACTTCCTCAGGATCTCAAGGAACCCTATTCTCAAGGGAACATTTGTAGGAAAAAAATATGAGCCCAAACCACTGCCATATATCAAGAAACAAAATTAGATATCCCCAATTATGGCTCAAATTCAAATCTTTCCTCAGCTCCCTAGGTCTTAAGAATTCATGGATCTCCTTAAGAACCCTAGGTGGTTCATATATCTAGTCCCTCCTTATCTTGTATGCAAAATTATTTCTAAACATTACAAAGTTGTACCTCTTATCATCTCTATCCAAGATATGGGTCCAACATTGAACAAGAAAGTCAACATCATCCTTTTTCCTCTCCAATGTGATCTCCTTCTCAAAGGATCTTTGTCCCTTATACAGGAACATATGCATTAACAATGAGTACCACGATAACTTCACCCATTTCTTTCCTCCTTGCAATTCAACTAAGCCTTCATGTATACGATCAAACAGATAAGTTCCATAGTCATAAACAATACTGTACGGTGGGTGTTGCATATGTGTGGCTAGGTAGCTATACTCCTTTTGTAATGTGTCAGGTGGATTTGCGCCTACAATTTGGTAAAAAGAGTATATAGTATTTCTGAAATAACTGGAAAAATAACTCATTAGGAAAGGTTCGAGCTCTCCATCATCAATCCTAACCTTCCTCTGTTGTTTCCCAGTTCCAACCACTGTAGTATGTAGAGGCAACATCTTTGACCTAATGAATACCTTGGTATTGTTATACTGTGTTATGATAGTATCCATATCCAAAGGAAGCATATTTGAATTCCTTTCATGCAGGTCAAAAACCTTTTCAATTTATTCACTGGTTATTTTCACCATAACCACCCCATCAAATGTTGTGAATGCCCTAGAAGCTGGATCATATTTTGATGCAATGTCTTTCAAGAGGTCAACATCCATGTACACATTGGGGACAACTAGTTTCCCCATAGTAAAATTCCAAGGGTTACTAAAAGGAGACCCAAGGTTTCTATTTCCAAACCAATGTTGAAAAATCTTCCATTATGTGTAAGGTACCTCGGCATCCTTGATGAAGCAAGCTTTATCTATCAAACCCTCCTTCACAGTAGGGCCACAAAACAAGACCCTTCCCTTTGGTTTCTTATTTGTAGACTGGGGTAGAAAATCAGTTACATCCTAAGAAAGAGTTCTAGACTGGGTAGAGGAGGAAGCACCTTGAATTTTGGGATCCATTGGCTTGAATATACGAGAGTTCTTATGGGGGAATTTTAACTATTCAGTTCCTAATTGCAATTTTTAGCTCAGGACAATTCTGGGCAATTTACAGGGCTACGACTTTTAAAAGAAAAAAATAACCCTAGTTTAAGGTAGTGAAATAAAAATGATGAAACACACTTGTTTTAAAAAAGATTAAAAGCAAGCCCTAACTCAGAAAATTGAAAAGGCATAAAATTGTGTTTATGGTACTTACTGCTTCGAACCATTACAAACCCTAATGCCGACCCAGATGATTTCTACAATTCACTTATTAGCTCTTCATATTTCCTTTGACACGTCTCTGAATCTCAAATAAGCAAGTATCGACCACATACACAATTTTTGAAGGGAATTGAATAGGTGTATAAGTCATTTTTGCCATTAATATCCATTCGTGCAAAGAAAAATAATTACAACGGTCGTACTTGCATTTTTTGAATGCATGTCATTGATTCATGGCTGAGTTGGGAATCTCAGACGACTTAGATTGAGTCAAACTCATTTGAATTTGCAACATGGATCTAGCTCCGATGAACAACCAATAGAAATTCGTTGACAAGACTCTCCCTGTGTACAAGAGGGCCCCACCTGTGGTAGCCATAGAGGGCACATGGCATCATCTCGTGGGTCTCACCATTTTTAGAGAACTTTTATCTTTCCCCCATGAGCTAGCGGGGAATGACTGTGATCATCCTTCTTCGTTTTCTTAGCATCGTCAATCTCAAAGTTCTGGGCATAGAGATGGGACATATCGGTTGGGCCCACTTATGCGTGGAATTGTTTCACTAACCCCACAATGATTAAACTACATTTGTTTCAAATGGATGGGCCAACGGGGAATGGTCCAGATTGAATCCCATGATCTTGTGATCATCAAACCTGCATGAAAATTCAATAGTTAATCTTAAAAAGGGGCCTTGACTAGGCCGATGAGATCTTACCCCTCGGGGATATTTGACTTAGGGATAAGTCATTTGTATGGGAAATATTAAAGGTTTACTTTGAGAATATTTAGGACATCCTACGACCGGGGATAACCGAACAGTTCTAAATGAAGGGGCTGGTAAGAGATGTGAAACCATGATTCAAAAGGTAACTTATATCACTGGTAACCGAACCAATAGGTCAATGCAAAAATATGACATCTGAGGACTAAAAGGGAATTTTAGATGACGAGTTGATTCAAATAAAACCATAGACCCTGTGTAAAATCAACATACTATGCTGATATTGAGGACAAAAGAACTCAAAATATCAAGGATTTTTTGGGGGTCTAACATACCCCATCTTCAAATAGTTTTGCAGTTCTTCAAGAGTGTCAGACCCTACTAATAGCTCCTCACATTTAGTTAGGTCAGGCAAGAATGTCCCATTTTCTGTCTTTTAATAACATCCTACTCCATCCATAACATTTGCCACATAAATTCTAAAAATACAATTTGAATAGAAACAAATTTATGTAAAACATGTGGGGCTTGAGGACACCCATAGAACCTTATTACTGTTTGGTCTGCTAAGAAGAACAAGTCACCAAAATTATGAGTGTGTCCCTACTCTGGCATCAATGTTAAAGGTCTTAATACTTGCACAATTTTATTAGGAAATCTTGGTGAAATATTACCAAGAGTGGCCATGACCTTTATTATGAAATCATCATGAAATATTACATAATCTCTATTTTTACATCTACTATCCTAGATGCAACTCCAGTTTTGTACAAGCAACCCATTCCCTTCATCATCAATCATTCCCAAACACATTCTTTTAGTCCATCTGTTTCTGTTTTGGTACAATATTAAATGACATAGCATAGAGTATTTCCTAAAAGTGATGGGAGCTAAGTTCTCTCTTGCAAAAATCCCTCATGTAGCCCTTTCTCAATTTCAACAACAAAGTCATACTCAATGTTGAATTTAGGATTTTGTATTTTCATTGCCATCATCATGAGATAGGTTGAAATATTATCTTCAACATCTATTCCAAGCACTTGGCACAAAGAAAAATAAGTTCTTTTGAAATATACTTGGAATTCTTCTATGGAAAATGGCTCAATTTGGGAGGGGGAGATAGGTATCCTCCTATTGTTTACAACCCTTTTCATGTGTAAAGGAAGTTCATCACTCCTGTTGTTTTTTTTCAATCTCCTCTAATCCTCCTCACTTCTGTCCAAGTCGATCTTAGTGATAGCTTGTTTGTTTAATATAAAACACTATATAATTGCTTCTTTAGTTAGCACCACTAATGGTGAACCATTTGACATTCTTATAGTCCTGGTAGCCGGGTGATAATATTGTGCCAATACTTTAATAAACTCAACATCTACAAAGACATTTGAGACTATCAATTTGCCGAAATCTAAGGTCCAAGGATTCAAAATTGGAATCTTGTCATCCCTTTTTTCATAGGAGTACCAAAATAGATCCCACCCTAAGATAGGGATAGTTGGGTCTCTACATCCATGGGTTGTATCTTTAAACACCTTTTTGAATCCTTTGTCTATAGAATTAGGTAACACATCTAAAATGGATTGTTGCAGGGACCTCTTCTTTTATTTAGAAAATGTGGAATCTGCCTTTTTACTTACAAGTTGAATTCTTTTGGGTGGCATGATGAAGAATTTATTCCTACTTGATTTCTTTAAGTGTCTACTTGTAGAAGAAAATTCAGTTCTTATACACTTGCTACAGAGGATTTATGTGAACTTACCTGACGAAATAATAGTTGCAGAATCATCCCGCTTGAACTCCATTGCCTCTGGTGCACTAAGCTGTGTGAATGATTTCCAAAATGTCATTAAGTCCCAAGTAATATTTTCTGTTGAGCTTGGTCACCTCACTATTAATGTCAATTCATGCAAAATATTTTAGAATCTGCCCATATTTTGAGTTTGAATACATGCCTTTGATCTTGAGAAATCAAATGGTGTAATCATTAAATTCTTTGACAACTTTTACTGTAGTACCGCTTTATCATTTCAAGACCACTGTAGGGTAGCGTTAGCAGTACTGCCACCCTGCACACACCCCTTTGGACACCCGTAGGATGGTGGGTTAATTCTAGCGGTTGAGTGACTGTTCACTGCCATACCACTCTGTCATATCAAGACTATTGTGGGGTAGCGGTATGGTAGGGTTAGCAGTATCACCAACCCATGCACACCCCTTTGGACTCCCGTGGGACATCGGGTTCATTCTAGTGGTTGAGTGATTGTTCACCGCCATATCGCAGTGTCACTGTTTACCCCTTGCAGGGCTATAGTTTACTTTAGTTGTTAACATGTTCTCACCACCACCCTGTGGTATTCATATTTGGTTGCCGCGGTAGTGCGGTAAGCATTTGTACATTGACCTATATGTCCCGCCATCCTGTGCATACCTATATTGACTGCCGTGGTAGTGCGGTATTGGATTTTATTATGAATTTAGTATTTTAGATATCATTTTATTGAAAAAGATTGAACAATTTTCTAATTTTGCAGTCTCTCAGTTTTAGTTTTTAGTGTCAGTCAGACCTAGGAGATTATTTCTTTGTTTGTAATGAGGAGGCTTAGTTCACCTAATGTTAAAATATCTATATGTATTATTAAATCACAGATGCTCATTATGTGTTTGCATCTAGAAAACATATAGGATATACAATAAATTATATTCTAACTAAAAAAAATTAATTTCAAATTTTCAACCAAAGGAAGAAAACTCAGAAGAATGATTGAACCTAACTTTAAATGCACTTGAAATCAATAGTGAACATATCAGGTTTTGTATACAATGTACCAGCAAAATAATGATGATTACATTCAAAAGTGTATCAATAAAGCAACAATGAATAAGCATACCTATACTCAGATCTTTAATACATTCAATAATAAATTACACCATACATATAACCAAAGTTTATGTGACAAGCTAACCTATTAAGGTGATAAAACATCATCATAATCATTTGCATTGCCAACAAGATCAGAATCCTGATCATTCGTGTCTGCATCTGCTTGATTTTCTTCTTCATCTTCATCTGTGACATGCAATGCATTCTCTCTCCAAATCTCTTCATTGGTAATAAAAATGTCTTCTTCAAACACTCCATCACCATCTTCATCCACTTCTTCGAATGTTTCTTGTAAATTAACATATTGCCCATCAGGCATTATATCAACAATTTCCATGAATTTTCATTTTGAATGAGACTCTATTTGAATGACATACAACCATCCTGATATTCTTACATCATCAATTAGAAATGATTGGTTAATTTGAAGAGGGGAAACATATGACTCATCTGTCTCTAATAAAAATTGTCTTGTATTTGCGCATACAAATCCATACTCATCAAATTGTATTGTAGATGGTCGGATCCACTTATATTTTAATAATATAGGACTATTTTCACCATAGTCCACTAGAATATTTTTTTGGATGAATCAAACATAAAATTTCTTCTCAGTTTCATGAAGAAATTAAACACTAACAACACAATCACAATTTATCTTTCCTTTGTCTTTTTCTTCCACTCTTAAATGACTACCATAAGCCCACATTCCACTGAAACGTGTATCCCATAAATGTGGAGATTGTGAAAGCTCACTTTTCTCCGTTATATATTGACCTTCTTCTTTTGCATCACTGACTGCATTAGCAATCCATTCTTCAAATTTTGGAAAAGAATCGCATCCAATCAAATCAACATGACATTTGTGCTTTTGAGGTTGATGTTGCATCCAAGCTTTATTGTCTTCTTCATATTTTCTACATAGACTATTAACGTATAAATAGTAAGATTGATAATATAAATGTGTAAATGCAATTGAGTAAATAAATTATTGTGTAATTTTTTTTTTACCTGCTCCACCTATCGAACGAAGATGTGTTTTGAAGATATAGGCATGTATCACACTTCTTTCTTGATGTGATAGCTTGAAGAAAAATCCATTTCCTTCTAATACTTCACTTGCAACTGTCTCTTCTTCATCATCGCCCCATACACGTCGATTGAAATTTTTAAAATACTTCATATATTCTGTGCAAAATCCCATGGCCTCTTGCATTGAATATCTCTCAGACATGCCACCTTCTGATTTTTCCCTAGTACAAACAATTTTTTTCAAAATCTTCATATATTGTTCTATAGGATACATCCATCTTGTTCTTACCAGGACAAAATGCTTTAGTTCATATTGTAGATGTATCAAAAGATGCATAGAAATGTTAAAGATTGTTGGTGGAAATTCTCATTCCAATAGACAAAGTACTTCAACAACGTCCTCCCTCAAACTATCAAAGTTTGAAGGATCTAATACATGTAAAATCATTCTCTTTAATATTAGGCCCAACCTTATAACTGTTAATCTTGGCCCCTTTTCCAAACTTAATATATTTACCACAATAGGTACAATATTCTCCATTATGACATGATAGTCATGGGTCTTGAGGCCTCTTAAGCCATTAATGTTAGTTTGGCTTCTAATGCTACTACTTACATATCCAGTGGGAAAGTGAGTCTTGTTGTCAACGATTTTACTTGCAACAACAAGGCAAATAAATTCTTCACAGATAAACCGCAAAAAGCCTATCCTTCTTGAAAGATATGGAACAAAGACAATTTGAAAGGGGAATATGATTTGATAGGAAAATATTATTTTTAGTTCAATCCCAAGTCTCTAGTAATTAGGTCTTGTTTGTACTAGGTTCGCTCTCGGGTATAATGTGATATTGCTATTAATCTCAAAGGGAATATGGTTATCTTTGGTTTCTTAAGAATCATAGGTGTTTTACATAGAATTTCCAATTCATTCATAAAATAACATCATGAAATCAAAAGATTTGAAATAAT
This sequence comes from Sequoia sempervirens, assembly GCA_007258455.2. Classification (NCBI taxonomy): domain Eukaryota; kingdom Viridiplantae; phylum Streptophyta; class Pinopsida; order Cupressales; family Cupressaceae; genus Sequoia; species Sequoia sempervirens. The sequence continues at coordinate 170,444,965 of VDFB02373365.1, read as the reverse complement.
ATTTCATGAATATCAATAATTTCTTTGCTATCACTTAAGTAGATTTAGCATTAAGCATTCAACAATTTCATAGGAAATTAAAAATTTTCAACAAATTTCCATCTATTCATTTATTTATTTTTAGAACATTTTCAAGGAATTTAAACATCTATTCTAAAATAAAGCATGAAAATAATGAAAATTAAAATTTTCTCCCGGTTATTCTCCATGCATGCCCCAAAGAATTAACTAAAACAAAGAAAACTGCTTTATACTTCACCAGATTGCTTCATAGCTACATATAAAACGGTGCGAACTTTTAAGGAGAGGGGTTTTAGTTTGGACACCAAGTAGGTTATGTATGCACTCTTAAACGATGCAACATACAGTCTTGTTTGGATAAACTAACAAAACCAACTACAAAAGATTCATAAGATAGGTAGCTATCCAATTGGCTCTGATATTAATCAATGTCTACGTACATAAAAATTTTTAACCCGAAATGATTCAAAAAATAGGAAAAACGAACAAAAGTCAAAGAGGTTTTAGCTCTTTCGACATCGACAAATTCTGAACTTAACTTAAAAAGAAAGATCCTCTGGACTTTTATAGAACACAAGGCATAGACAGGATAAGACAAATACATGAGAGGAAATCCAAGTGACCAATCACATCAAGGCACATGGAATGTAGTAACTTATAGGAGAATTGCAATCGAAGTCAACAAAGGTCAACTCTAATTGCACATTGAAGCTCTTCGAGTTTTAATCTTTAATTATGAAAGTTCATTCTTGGAACCAAACAAATTCGCTCAAAAAAATGTAGAAACTTCCCACAAAATTGGAGTGATCAAGTGGAATTTTTTCCCCTACACTTCAGGTTCTTCCTCGATTTGAACATTCCAGGAATGAGCCACCCTCAGAATAGGTACACTTTTTTTCCGCATTCTTGAACTCCAGCATCTCGGGATTATAGTATCTGACACATCTTTGCAACAAACTCTATTCCAACATGAGATTTTAAAGAGCATCATTGAACCTGGCAACACCATCAATTTTTTTTGCAAATACGATTTGCTTGACCGTCCATACCTGAATTTTGCATCGTAATCCGCATCTCCTACAATCACAAATTCCACACATTAAATCCCTTTTTTTAATTTTTTTTTATAAACATCTCATGTAAATAAAACCATTATTCAAATTTTAGCACACAAATCTCATAAATAACACACTTTCTAGCATGTCATAAATCTTTGCATAATTATCTTCTACATATACCGGATTACTAGACTATCAGAATCATTGGATATCCTTAATATTTAAAAAAAAAAATCATTTCGCATCGTTTCTCGGTACCCGGTATTTAGCTTTACCCATGAACTTTCCTCGAACTTCGGTTTTACCGGAACTTCCTTTTTACCGGACTCCAAATATCGGACCAGAACACTCTCCTTAGTAATTGCACCACCTTTTTCCTTTCAAACGTTTCTGGTTCATGGTATCCGGTACCCAAAAAACACTTGCATTACAAAGCACTCTTTGATTAAAAAAAATTCTCTTTACTTTTTTTACTTCCTGTGATCCTTTCAACTTGCTAGTAGTTGCCATAAGAGTTATTATTTTTCACTTGGGTCCCCAAGTCTTATAGTCTTGGGGTGTGTTGTGAGAACACACAACAACTTGCAACCAATGAAACCAAATTTAAACCAAACTTGAAATTAAATCACCAGTTGTAAATTAGAATTATACATATTTTAAAACAATAACTTTCACCTTTACCTAGATTCTGGCATAAAAAGTAAAATTCCATTGGAAACATCCGTGTGTGCTCTGATTAATTTTAGTTTTTGGAACTTAGTGAAAAGAATCAGTTCATTGACATTGAACTGCATAGTATGGTAATCCTCCAAATCCAACCAGGGATAGAGCCTTGCTGCCAGTCAAGCGTCCATAGCCTCGACAAGGTTGTCTCCTTAATTCCCCCCAAATATAGCTCTACTGCCAGCCAAGTGTCTATAACCCCGTTAAAGTTATTTGGATAGCCTAAAGAGTTGATTTTTTTTTAGATATTGTAATAATAACTCAATTTTCTCTTTTAATATTTCAATGATAGCTCATTTTCAACTTGTAAGAAATGAAGCCCACTATTAGGTTGGGAATTACAGTGGTAGCGAAGGTTACCTTTTGATTTTTCATTCAATGCAAATCCCTTCATCAATTCACCATTTCCCAAAAAATCATTTAATAATTACCTGTTGGTGCATATTTCCAGATAAATTTTACTATTTTATGCCAAATCCTAGCTAACCGTGACTCGCTATGTGTTAAAAAATATGCATAAATTAAAATTTAGCAATGAAAAATTTAATCACCAAATTTAAATCTAAATTTAGAAACATTAGTTACCATCCTTCCGATTAATTTCTATGGAAACTGCTAAATATTTGGCTAGCACTCCCAATTTGACGGTGTTTCACCTCATTAATGGATCAAAAATGTCATGATTACATTGAAACATGATCACATTATTCTGCATTAAATTCGCACGCCTTATTTCACACGTATTATTCCTTCTAACTTACCCAGGTGATGACGTGTGCTGCCTTACCGACTTCATTTTCCTTTCTACTCCACACACATAAGCACCTCCATAATTAATACGACTCAAAAAAATAAATATGAAATGACCATCCTTTACTTAGAAATCTTCAACTTGCTTGATTCACAATCTTCGTCCTACTCAAATTTAAAGCAATTTATCACCAACTATGTGGAAAGAATTAATTTGATTTAACATGCTGCTCTGAAAATAATTGTCCGATTGCCACCTTGCTTACGATTTCCAATACTTTGCTCGAGGCAACTATGTACCGTAGCTTCCTCACGACTTTCTATAAATTCTAAATTTCTTCTCGAATTCTCCACATTTTTTCTTAGCTTTCTTCTCTTGTTCTGCATTTTTACTCTGTTTGTTCTCTCTTGCTTCTAGGCCATGGATACTCCAATTTTCTTAAGATGCTCTTGTCACTAGAAGTTTTTCCTAGGAAGTATCACACCGCAAAGGCTTGAAAAGGTTTTCTTCATTCGGAATTCTAGTTTCATTGTGCCAAATTTGTGCTTAGTTCTTGGGGAAATGCATGGTGAATCCAACCACTACTTTCACTTTTACTTAGACGTGGCTTCTCATTTCGTAGCATCACTTCTGGATATTGGGATACCTGTTGAATATGTTCGCTTGACTGCCAATTTGATAGTAAGGCTTGAATATTTGGAGAATCTGGATACTATTTTTCTATTGCTCACCTGACCATCAGAATCCCTTCCATGGATGATATTCCTCGGTTCTTGGAACACGAGGAAGTGGTTCCACTATGGCCTTTCCTCAATGACCTCCATATTCGTGACTTTGAAGTTCATTGGGAACTTTCCTATATAGGGTATTTAGCCCTGATAGATGAGGCATCCCATATCAACTAAATGACTACTACTACCTGTAGCTTTTACTCATTCTTTTTGGCTTTTTTTATCCTTTTTGAAGCAAGAATTTTGATGCTTCATGTATATACGTGATATACACATATATATAGCTTTTAGTACATCTTAAAGCATGTTTTACTGTGTATGGTTTTATCATTTTACATTTCATAGTTCAATTTTATAAATGTTTGAATTAACTCTCATGCGTAAGATAAGTTAAGCAAAATTTGCTAATGTAGAAGCCGAATGGAAAAGAAAAGAAATAAAAGAAAGAAAAGAAAAGAAAACACAACAAAACCCTACAGAAAGAAAACTAACCCTAACTAACCAAATTTCTAATCTAACACGCGATTAACCTTAACAAAACAACTTATTTTAATTTCTATGGCTATGTCCATTGTTGTTTTGGTACGAATTACAACAGGTTTATCCTTAAATTCATTCAGAAAAATTTCAACCACACTACTGTAACAGTGGATTATCTTAAAATTTTTGCATTTAATAATCATAAATTCAAAGGTGTACTTACCAATGACTTGGCTCATATGTATGAAAATTACCTCATTAAAGGTTGATTGCACACACTCCGTCTGATGTGACCATACTCTACCTTCTTTTAGCCCTGGTTCATTTCCATGAACGACCGTGTCCATTTCTCGACTTTCTCCTCCCGAAATCTTCATGTATTCAGTCTTGCCTTCACTTTGCACTTTGTTAGACCAAGATGTATCATAATTTATATTGTTATCAGAGAGAGAAAGATTAAAATTTTGATACTCTGTATCTTGCATAAAATCAGGGAAATTTCCTTTTTTAACTTGTGAATTTTCAACTTGGAGAAAATTACACACGTCTCCCGCTTGATTTTCCCGCTCTTTTTCTTCATTTTAGTTTTCAACGTATAAGGAGAATGATGACCTATCAATACCATTTCCTCATTTCTAATGCGATGTCTCTGAATCTCAACATTCTCACCTATTTTCCTGCACAATGTTAGGATTTTTTTTATAATAATTGTAGTTTTCAAACTATCTTGATGTATTAGTTGAGTTTTTAATATTTCCAATTCCACTAGGTTTAATTTTTTTTCTCATTAACAGTTCTTCTCTTCTAGCGGCTAGGACTTCTTCTGTTAACAAAATTACTTTACACATGGCCAAGCTTATCCTAGTTAAAAAAAATTCACATTCGAGTTCACCGTGATTGATTGTATCATGAATCCTACACTCGACGACTCTACCAAAGGTGAAAAAACTCAAAGGATGTAATTTTTGGTTAAATTGTTTCCAAAGTTTACCAACTTCCATACTAAAAAAACTAGCTTGCACTCAATTTCACTTTACAAGCTTCCTTCCAAAACTCAAAACTAATATAAAATTAAAATATAGACCCTCAAATTCAAAGATAAGGGGCCCCTCCCTCTAGTGCTAGTTCTTGTTGACGGTGATTTTACTTGCAGCAACAAGGCAAATAAATTCTTCATAGATAAACCACAAAGAGCCTATCCTTCTTGAAAGATATGGAACAAAGACAATCTGAAAGGGGAATATGATTTGACAAGAAAATATTATCTTCAGTTCAATCCCAAGTCTTCGGTAATCAGGTCTTGATTGTACTGGGTTCGCTCTTGGTTATAATGTGATATTGCTGTTAATCTCAAAGGGAATATGTTTATCTTCAGTTTCATTAAGAATCATAGGCATTTTACACAAAATTTTCAATTCATTCATAAAATAACATCATGAAATCAAAATATTTGAAATAATATTTCATGAACATCAATAATTTCTTTGCTATCACTTAAGTAGATTTAGAATTAAGCATTCAACAATTTCATAGGAAATGAAAGATTTTCAACAAATTTTCATCCATTCACTTTTTTTTGGAACATTTTCAAGGAATTTAAACATCTATTCTAAAATAAAGCATGAAAATACTAAAAATTAAATTTTTCTCCTAGTTATTCTCCATGCATGCCCCAAATAATTAACTAAAACAGAGCAAACCGCTTTATACTTCACCAGATTGTTTCACATCTACATATAAAATAGTGTGAACTTTTAAAGAGAGGGTTTTTAGTTTGGACACCAAGTAGGTTCTGTATGCACCCCTAAATGGCGCAACATACAATCTTGTTCGACTGAACTAACAAAACCAACTACAAAATATTCAAGAGATAGGTAGCTATCCAATTGGCTCTGATATTAATCAATGTCTACGTGCATACAAAGTTTTACACTAGAATGATTCAAGAAACAAGAAAAAAGAACAAAATTCAAAGAAGTTTTAGCTCTTCCGACATCCACAAATTCTGAACTTAACTTAAAAAGAAAGATCCTCTGGCCTTTTATAGAACACAAGGCACATATAGGATAAGACAGATACATGAGAGGAAATCCAAGGGATGAATCACATCAAGGCACGTGGAATGTAGTGACTTATAGGAGAATTGCAATCAAAGTCAACGAAGGTCAACTCCAATTGCACATTAAAGCTCTTCGGATTTTAATCTTTAATTATGAGAGTTCCTTCTTTGAACCAAAAAAATCCACTCAAAAAAAATGTAGGAACTTCCCACAAAATCAGAGTGATCAGGTGGAATTTTCGCTCCTACACGTTAGGTTCTTCCTCAATTTGAACATTCTAGGAATGAGCCACCCCCGTAATAGGTACATTTCTTTGCCACATGCTTGAACTCTAGCGTCCTGGGATTCCAGTATCTGACACATCTTTGCAATGAACTCTATTCCAACATGAGATTTTAAAGTGCATCATTGAACCTGGTAACACCATTGGATTTGTTTGCAAATACGATTTGTCTAATCGTCCATACCCGAATTTTGCATCGCAATTTGCATCTCTTGCAATCACAAATTCCATACATTAAATTCCTTTTAAAAAAAAAAACATTTATAAACATCTCATGTAAATAAAACCATTATTCAAATGATAGTACACAAATCTCATAAATACCATGCTTTCTAGCATGTCACAAATCCTTGCATAATTATCTTTTACATATATCGGATTACCGAACTATCAGAATCATTGGATATCCCTAAGATTTCAAAAAAAAAAATTCATTTCACATCGTTTCCCAGTACTTGATACCCAGTATTCAACTTTACCCATGAGCTTTCCCCAGACTTTGGTTTTACTAGAACTTCCTTTTTATCGGACTCCAAATATCAAACTAGAACACTCTCCTTAGTAATTGCACCACCTTTTTCCTTTCAAACGTTTTTGGTTCACGGTATCCGGTACCCGAAAACACTTGCATTACGAAGCACTCTTTGATTAAAAAATTCTCTTTACTTTTTTTTACTTCCGGTGATCCTTTCAACTTGCTAGCTCGTGCCATAAGAGTTATTTTTTTTCACTTGGGTCCCTAAGTCTTACAGCCTTGGGGCATGTTGTGAGAACACACAACAAGTTCGAGACATTAATTGTAAGAATTGTGCATGTTGTTCCTTTGTCCAGACATAAGGAGCACTAGGTTTTCTATATTTTTCATCATCATATTTTTTAACCCAAAGATTTCAATGAATCTTTAGTTGTCAAAAGTCTTCACGTGATGAAATAGTATCAAAAGCACCAAAAAGAGTTTCTATAGTAGTATAGGCTATATTTTTCTCAGTATGCCTAATGGCTATATCCTTAAAGTATGACAACTTATAGAATATGCACAACCTTTTTACACCACTTTCATTACATGGATCATATCTACTACCAGCAATCCCATCATTCTCAATAAATGACATTTTTTTTTGTCCATTCTCAACAATGTAATCACCTGTTATTAGAAATGGTGCTTCATGATTCTCTTCTTGACCCTTGAACCATGTTTTTTTTTAAGACATGGATGATCCATTTTAAGGTAAGCAGGATGTCCACAATAAATACACTTACGCAAACTTCTTGAGTTCCTCACAAAATTCTTAAAATTGCAAGTAGGACATCCATGGTATCCATGAACACTGAGACCAAAAAATGTGCCATATGCAGGAAGATCATGAATCATAAACAATAAGGAATCTCTTAAAGTGAATTTTATTGAATGGCCATCCCTTAAAGATTGAATTGCTTCAATTACTTTCCACAATTCCATTAGATCATCATATAATGGCTCTAGATAAGCATCAATTGTATCTGGAGTCACACTTTTCTTTCTTGGTATAATCAATGATAGCATTAAGAAAAATGGTTTAGTTACTAACCATGGAAGAAAGTTATATTTTATTAAAAAAATTGGCCAAGTTGACCATTTAGTACTTTGATTTGAGAATGGGTTCACCCCATCTAGAGCCAAACCCAACCTTATATTATGAGGATCTTGAGAAAAATCAGCCCATCTATTATCAAATTCCATCCATGTCTTAGAATCAGACACATGCCATTGCTTTCCATCAATGTTCTTATTTTTGGCATGCCATTGCATAAGTTCAACAATGTCTCTACACCTATACATTCAGAGTAATCATGGGATTATCGGAAAGTGGTGAAGAACCTTTCTAGGAACCACAACTGATTTCAACCCTTGTCTATACCTCGCTTCATGACATTTCAGACATTCACTCTCACTTGCAAGATTCTTGTGAAATAATACACAACCATTCACACATGTGTGGAGGTTTTCATACCCTAAGCATAGCTTAGTGATTTCCTTTCTACATTGACTTCATTTTGTTGGAAATGTGGAGTCAGGTGGTAACAATGAACTTCATAATGCTAATAACTGATCTACACTCTCATTTGTCCAACCAAACACCACTTCCAAGTTAAGAATTTGAAGGATTGTTGTCAAATGACTTAACTTGCAATTAGCATACACAGGCTTTGAAGCATCCTCCATCAACTTGGCCCAATCATCGTTTAGACCCTCATTCAACATTCTATCAACTTCAAACCCTTCGTCTAACATTGCAGCCACTTCATCTATGTTTGGTGCCACTTCATCTATGTTTATTACCTCTTCATTTCTCACACTCTTCCATTCTATCATATCTTCATAATAATTGACATTCTAAGGGCTTATACCACTATACCCATATCTTATCATATGTTGATAAATCTGCCTTTTTTTTTCACATTTCCACCAAGAAAGTCATTACATGGACATGGATATTTGTCTATGTCCGTTTCATCAACTATTCTCTCATCAAATGCATGGTATTGATCCCTAGTCAACCTTTGACATTGATCCATCTATAATGTTCTACACATAGCAACAAAAAATTGTAGACTAAGAGACAAAAACCATTTTTTTAATTGAAAGGCATGTTCATAGCAATAGAGTTATAGAGAGCAAATAAAATAGAGTTTAACTAATGAATTGTAAAAAATATATTTTTGTAGTTTATATTCAAATTGCTGATTACATTGCATTGCACATCTTTCAAACTCAATGCATTACTTCACACTGCATAACTAATAACTAGATGCTGATAGATGACAAAATTTTAATTACAATATAGTTTTTACAAAGTCAACCTAAGCAATTATGCAATTACGTTACATTGAATAACTAATAACTAGGAGTAGTTGCCAATTGCATTTGCTTGTCATGGCATTCCATGAGACCACATTTCTTTGAGGCATTTTTTCAAAAAGTTCATTTCCTTGTCTATGCTACCACATTTTTCATACATATTGTATACCAAAGCATTTTATCAAAGAGTTCACTGCCTTGTTGCTATGGCTAAAAGCCTAAAACAAGTGATTTAAAACAAGCTATTGATGCTTGGAAAAAATCTATCAAAGCATAATAGTAAGTAATAGCATAGACAAGGCAGTGAACTGGTTGAAAAAATGCCTCAAAGAAATGTGGTCTCATGGTGATGGAATGCCATGAAAATCCATAACAATTCACTTGTCATGGCATTCCATCAACATGAGACCACATCTCTTTGAGGCATTTTTTCCAAAGTTCATTGCCTTGTCTATGCTACCACATTTTTCATACATGTCTACCAAAGCATTTTATTGAACAGTTCACGCCTTGCTGCTATGGCTAAAAGCCTAAAATAGGTGATTTAAAAAGCTATGGATGCTTGGAAAAAATCTATCAAAGAATAACAGTAAGCAACAAGCTATGGCCTCATGGTTTTTTTTTGGCACACAAATCAGTGTGATTTTATTTGTATTTTTTTGCAGGTTTTAAACACATTTTTTTGGAAATTTTGCTGTTTGAAATGGGGAAAAATCTCCGTGGTTAGTTTTGTGCACTTTTTAATTGTAGGATTCTCACAGTTAGTGAAAAAGGTAGTGTTCATGAAGGAATGGAAAAGATGCGTAGAGCCTTTGAATTATACCTGTACTGTGCAATGGCATTGAATAATTTAGCAAACCATTTTTCTTCACAGGGCAACATTTTCTTGTGGAACAGTTGACTAAGACAACTCTTGTTTCAACTCACCACCCTCTCATAAAATCTCATTCATATTATAATCTTGCACAATCTTATCATAGTAAAGGTGATTATGACAAACTGGCCACTACTACATGACATCGGTCAAGGAAAGCTAGAGGCCACAGGATTTTGTGGACATGTTCAATTGAAGCTGGGAGATCTTAAGAGTTCTCTCTCAAATTTTGAAAAGGTTTTGGAGGTCCACCCTGAGAATTGTGAGAGCTTAAAAGCTGTAGGCCATATTTTCTCAGTAACGACAGGTAGAGAAGACTTTGGAAATTTTAAGAAAGACAACTCACATAGATCCACATGATTCCCATGCATTTATCAAGATGGGTGAGTTATTAATATCGTCATACCCCAATACAGCCTCAGATTCTCTTAAGACGCCAAAGTATCTTCTAAAGAAGAGCAGAGAAGTACTCATTCAACTGTTAAACAACATTGGGTTTCTTCATTTTGAGCGTGATGAACTAGAGTTGGCTCAACAAACTTTTATCGAGGCATTAGGAAATGATGTTCTACCTCTACATAGTGGTCAGTTTTGTGCATTTTTTACTTGTAGGATTCTCAGAGTTAGTGAAAAAGGTAGTGTTCATGAAGGAATGGAAAAGATGCGTAGAGCCTTTGAATTGTACCCGTACTGTGCAATGGCATTGAATCATTTAGAAAACCATTTTTTCTTCACTATAGGGCAACATTTTCTTGTGGATTAACAGTTGACTGAGACAACTCTTGTTTCAACTAACCACCCTCTCATGAAATGTCATTCATATTATAATATTGCATGATATTATCATAGTAAAGGTGATTATGACACAACTGGTTGCTACTACATGGCATCAGTCAAGGAAAGCTAGAGGCCACAATATTTTATGGACAGGTTCAATTGAAGCTAAGAGATCTTAAGAGCTCTCTCAAATTTTGTAAAGGTTCTGGAGGTCCACCCTGAGAACTGTGAGAGATTAAAAGTTGTAGGCCATAAATATGCTCAACAAGGGCAGGAAGAGAAGGCTTTGGAAATTAAGAAAGGAAACTCACATAGATCCACATGATGTCCATGCATTTATCAAGATGGGTGAGTTATTAATATCATCAGACCCCAGTGTAGTCTTAGATTCTCTTAAGACAACAACGTCTCTTCTGAAGAAGAGCAGAGAAGAAGTACCCATTCAATTGTTAAACAACACTGGGGTTCTTTATTTTGAGTGTGATGAACTAGAGTTGGCTCAACAAACTTTTATGGAGGCATTAGGAAATGGAATTTGGGTTGAATTGATAAATAAAATCCCCAGTGCCAATTCTACAATTTTTCTTGTGCTCTTTAAGGATATGAAATTCTTCCATTGACTAGAAGAAGGTGGTGTTTCACTTGAGTTACCATGGGATAAAGTCACAACACTATTTAATCTTGCTAGGTTGTTTGAACAACTACATGATACTAAAAAAGAAAATCTTTTATACAAGCTAATATTGTTCAAGTTTCCTGATTATGTGGATGCATATCTACGTCTTGCAGCAATGGCTCAGGATCAGAATGAGATCCAACTAAGCCTAGAATTGATTGGGGATGCACTTAAGGTGGATAAAAAATCATCAAATGCTTTATCTATGCTTGGAAAAATGGAACTGAAAATAGATGACTGGCTTAAAGCAAAAGAAACAATTAAAGTTGCACAAAGTGAATTAGATGCAAAGAATTCTTATGTTGACATTTCACTTGGAAATTGGAATTATTTTGTAGCTTTTCATAATGAGAGGAGGGATCCAAAGGTGGAGTCACAACATCTTGAGAAGGCTAGAGAATTGTATTGTAAAGTGTTGGCACAGAGACCGGGAAATGCTTATGCTGCAAATGGGGCAGCCATTGTGCTAGATGAAAGGGGTCAATTTGATATTGCAAAGGAATTTTTTACACAGGTACAAGAAGTTGCAGCAGGAAACATCTTTTTTCAGATGCCTGATGTGTGGGTAAATCTAGCACATGTTTACTTTGCACAAGGACAATTTGTGCTTGCAGTGAAAATGTATCAAAATTGTTTGAGGAAATTCTATTTTGGCATTGACACCCAAATTTTATTATATTTAGCTCGAACACATAATGAAGCAGAATAGTGGAAATATTGTAAAAGAAAATTATTAAGAGCAGTAGATTGTAACTACTATTAGTTTCTAATCAGAAAGCTATATATTTTTTGTTTAATGTAATGAGGGTTTCAAATTACCTCTGAATTCACTGTAGAGGTGTCCCCAAATCTGACTTTTCTACAGAGGGCCTCACCGACTTCAAATTCACTGCAACAAACTCTAAGTTCCTTTCCCTTTCCCGCCTTTCTAGAAGTCTCCAGGTCCTCTCCAAATCCTTATTGCCCATGCAAGTAGCTGCTATAATTGATCAAAATGCCTCAGTGTTAGGCTAACTTGCAACTAATGAATGAAGCGAAGAATATTTCTGCAATGAACGCGAATAAGTGCCAATACATCGACACATGCAATACATCGCGCCAATAATTGGATGAAATGTGCTTTTAAATTTTTTTATAATTTGTACTTGGTGACTAACTATTTAGTCATTTTTATTTCTATGACTAAATAATTTTTTAGTCAACGACCAAATTAGTCATTTATTTACTCATTTATAGCTGAGTTGCAAAAAATTAATAGAATTTAGTCATTTTTAGTTGTTGTGACTAAAAGTTTTAGTCACCTAGTCATTTATTTTCCAAATTCTACTAGTGTTTGACATTCATGTCTAAGGAGTGTTGCTAGCACCAAGTTCATAAACAATAATAACTAAGTAAGCTCAATATCAATAATGCATGTGATAATAGTATTATGCTTGCAACTGTTCAGTAGTTAATTGTAAGCAATTAAATACCAATGGAAGTTTGAAGTTTAGATGCGATCTGTATTCTTAAATCAAGAACATTGCAAACCCTAACCTTGTAATGATTAGTTAATGAAACATAAAAAAATAGGGTAGGTTCACCAAAACATAAGGTTTTATACTAAATTTGGAATGTTTCACTAAACTTACTATAAATAGAAAGAGAAAATGGGGTGTAATGAACCTACCTATTTTTTGTTTCATTAAAGAAATGATATCCTTGGAGATAGAATTAAATTTGAGCCCTTAGGTGAGTTAATTCTATGGAAGATCTGACAATTTCCTTTTTGTGTGTGTGGATGGGGGGTACAATTCAAACAACACTTTTGGGAGAAAGATTAAAAATAGTAAATGGCCTCAAATATATAACCTGAGACATGATTCATGTAGATGAAACCTAGATCTAAGCGAAACAATCAATTTTGTATTTTTTGGATGAGTGGAAAACACTTAAAACTTGCCTCAAAAATCGGTTGCTAAGTGTCTTGTTTGGTTGCAAAGTATCCTGAGATAACTTTTTGAGCTGAATTTTTAGGAGCCTCTAAAGATAGATCTGAGATGCAATTTACCACTGGTTTCACTTGAAAATTATGAAAAATAAATCCAAGATCTAAGTTTTCGTGATCTTGACAACTTTTGCAACTTTTGCAATTTTGCACTTTAGAGATCTCCAATCTTTAATTTTCCTTCAACCTAAAATCTACAAAACATATAAGAGGGATTTTTTTTGTTTTTGGTGAATGGGGTTTTTCCTTGGTCAAACCCCATTTTCATAATTAAACCTTGAATTGAAATAAAATATGAAAGGAATGATGAATGAACCATGAAATTTTGCAACTCACCAAACCCTTGAATAAACCTTTGGAAATCTGAAATGTTGATGTTGATCTTTCATGAAATGGATTCAATGGATGTGGATCTTGATGCTTGAAATATGACTTTGAATGCTTGACTTGATCTTTGAAACCTACATCACAATGTTAGGTCCAAAAACATGCATTATGCTTGATAACTTTGACATGATGCTTGAGATCTTGAATGTTATAAAAAATGCTTGTGAAATCTACTCTTGAACACCTTTGAAAATAATACTAGCTCTTGTAAACTCTCTCTTGAAAATATCTTTTAAATATAGGATTAATTTGATGAAATAGCCTTGTATTTATAGGTATGTATCCTTAATTTCCCAAAAATTAAACATTACAAGCCGATATTGAAATTTGAATTTGGTATCATAAAAATACCACCAAAAACATGTTTAAAATTTGAATTTGCAACTTATAAGGGACCCATTCACCCATGGGCGAATGGGTCCTGGCCTAAGTTATTGGGATCTTTGAATTTCGAGGTGTTAAATTAATTAAATGCTTAAATTAAATCACACTTCCCACTTTGGAAATTGCAATTAATTAGGCTTGTAAATGAAAAATTTAGGCAATTAGAGGCTTAATTAAGTCCATTTAAATTGAGGGGACCCAAACAAAGTGTGAAAATGTAAAGTAGTACATTTTTCTACATTACATTTAGCCCCCACTTTAGTGAGAGGATGAGCACAAGTGCAAACTCATACTAAAGTAGACAAATATGCGTCAAGAGGGGTCCAAGTGCAAAAATGTGGATGGGATAGGATAACAAAGATCAAGGAGGGTGATCAAGCCCCTAGGATATAAGATCCCATGTCAAGCCAACATAAGTACAAAGGGACACACACACGATGTATGATATGAAGCAACAAGACAAGATACACAAACATACAATATCAAAGACTTAAATAAAGAAACAAAAAGAAAAGAAAAATGGATAGATCAAGCCTCAACTATTTTTCCAATTCGATTTGGATCAAGCCTTAGCTGTTTGTCCAAAAATGTTTACACAGGCTAGTGAAATCTGTTGTCTACTAGGTGAGCCCCCAAAAAGTGGCTAAGTGAGAAAGTCATGCCAAGTCTAATGTCTCTCATCATAAAATGATAAATTCATGTCAGGTCTATAGTCTCCCATTGTACTAACCATACCAAAGTTATACCTCCTGATAACTTTTATAAGGCGCCACACAATATGAACTTCGAGCTTCATACGACTAGCAATTTGCGTTATGCTAATCACTTATGAACAAAATGAAAATAGGATATTCAAAGGGGTTTTTCTTAGTTCATGTAAGGTCTACTCTTAGAGAACATCATGCCTAATGTCTCCAAGAGAGGACAAGCCGAGGATAAAATATTCACAACTTAGGGAATACAATTCGTAGCATTACCACTAAGAGGAATGTCATATGCTCAGAAAGGTTGCAATCTTCAAGGATATCAAACCCAATGTAACCACCAAGAAGACACATCACATGAAGTAAGAAGACCACACTTTGAATAAAAAGTTCACATCTTCTAGGAGATGTATAATATCATCACTAAGAAGAAAACATGCAAATGATGACTGAGGGACAATATGCACCCCACTTAAAATGTCAACATACTTGCTATGTTGGTATTTTAAGTACAAAGAGAGGAAGAGGTGATCCTTGAAAAAAATGCACACCTTGAAAAACTAGTTATCCTTTCCCCCCAATCATAGAAACAAATACAACCACCAAAAACTATCATATTGCTACCAAGATATGGTTGCACTTGAAATTGTACCACCATGAATGGTAATGATCAAGACACATAAAGCTACTAATGCCACACAGTGATGAGAAACATGATAGGATGAAAATCAATATCAATTAGAAGAAATAGACACTTCAACACAAGGAAGAGCACCACAATCCTTAAGATGTTGAATTTTATTATTAGTAGAATGACCATGAACTCTATGATATGCACAAAATGAACTCTTGTTATAAAATTTATTTTGTGTTCTTGGAGGGAGAGATATCAAGTGAGCTTGGAGAAGCTTCACCAAGGTACTCTCTTAATCCCTAGTAGAAGATGTTCCTTTATTTTGTGACAAAGATATCTCTTGCTTAGTACAAGGTGTCATACATACACAAGACTTTTTAGATTGTGAGATTTTGTACTCTCCCTTAAAGGAGGGTGTAAAATCTAGTGAACCCCAATCATTACTAAGACATGTGTATGAAGATGCCCTAGGAGTGTTTTGCGAGATGACATTGATATTAAGCAAAGGTTTCTTTGACTCTTTTGAGGGACCAAGACCATTAGTTATTTCTATCAGTTCAGGATGCACTAAGTTAAAGTTGTCTTAGAAGAATCTTTTGTAATAGTGTTAGCATTGAGTGAAGGATTTTTTGATGCTTTTGTTTCTTTTGAAGGGCAATAACCAATACCATTAGTGGTTTTTTGTGTGTTAGGATCTATAGGGACACATATACCTTGTTCTCTAGCACCACATCCTTTTCCACTATATCCAAGTTGTTTTAAAAGTTCGTAACCTCTTCCATAAAGCTTTTCCATTTCTTTCAGATTCAATGGTTGTTCATAATCAACTTCATCAAAGTTTTTTTGTAATTTGATTCTTCTTCTAAAGTGGTTGAAGTGGATTCTTTCGAAGGTTCTTCCAAATTTTGTGTTGACATTACTGATAATTCTTTTCCCTTTTCAGACTCTTTTGTTATGATCTTGTATTCTCCCATGAATGTAGGTGTGAAATATAAGGAACCCCAATCATCCTCCAATAACTTTGTAACTCTTTCAATATTGTTCTCTTTTTTTTCCTCTTGGACATGTTCTACTTTTGTAGTTGGTGTCAATGTTTTTAAAGGACTTTCCTCATCTTTCTTAGTGTGCAAATTTTTTTGTTTAGGGTCAACGTCGATTGTATACACTTTGTTGTTGTAGACATACTTCATTATATGATGAAGAGTTGAAGGAACTGAATGCATTTCATAAATCCATGATCTTCCCAAAAGAAGGTTATATGAAATATTTTGAGAAATAACATGGATAGGAGGTTGCAATGTAGCCTTTCCAACTATGATAGGTAATGTGATCACACTAAGCAATTTCTTTCCAACTTTATCAAATCCATGAATAGATAAAGAGTCTAGTTTTATTTGGCTTTTGTCTATTCCAAGTCTATCCAAAAGGTTTATGACACACATTAAGGGCTGGGCCATTGTCAACAAGGGTTCTCTTTATTCAACATCTATTAATGATAACCACTATCATGAGAGCTTCATTTTGTTTTTTCACTTCCAAAGGAGGTAACTCACTTTGGTGAAAAAAAATGTCTATATTAGCTGAATTCATTCCTTTAATTAGGGCTGCTACATCATTTGGATTTACACTAGGAGGAACCACAACTTGTTGCAAGGAATTTTGAAGCATGTTATGATAATTAGGTGATGCTTGAATAAGATCCCATAAGGATATCTTAGCAGGAGTATTTTTAAGTTGTTCAACAAAATCATACTCCTTTCCATTGTGTAAAGGAAATTGAGGAGCACTAGGCAAGATGGGTTGAGGAAATGGTAATGAAGTAGGAATAGTTTATGGTTGCATATTGTTCCTTGTATTATATGTGTGAGAAATAGTATTATAACTCGGTTGCTACGAAACATTGTTACTAGTAAGTTTCCTTGTAAAATTCAAGATATCTCTTGGGGATAATGGTTGCTTTTTAGGTGGTCCTATGGTAAGCACAAGATTGTTTTGCACTTGAGGTTGATGTGAGGGTGGGTAGATGGTAAGAAGTGGCTCAGGAGATGACTTGGGAGGTCCAATAATTAGAGGAATTGTAGGAGGACTCAAGGGATAACCTCAAAATATTTATCCCTATTGTGATGATATTTTAGCAAAGGGGGTCTAATATTACCTCATCACCCTCATCTAATGAAGCCACATTACTACTGTTTGAAATACATGTATCAATTCTATTATTTTCTTGCACCATGATATCTTCCCTAGTAGGAGAGTTTTTAGGAGAGTAGAAAAAAAGATATTCATCACATTCCATGGTTGTATCTTGTAAGATAACTTCATCACAAGTAGGGGAGGCATCCAGAAAAGAGAAACTATGATTTTCTTGCTTACCAATGATTGCATCCTTTTGTTCAACAATATCTTCCCAAGTGGGAGAAGCATTAGGATAGGGAGAAACAAGATCCTCATGACTCTCAATGAGTGTATCTTCTAACACCAAACTATCTTCTTTACAAAAATGAGAGATATTAGGAGAAGAAAAAATGTGATTGTTATGGTTATCTATGATTACATCCCCTTTTCCTATAATGTCTTCCCAAGTAGAAGAGGTAGGATAAGAGAAACAAATAGGATTGTCATGACTATCAATCATTGGATCTCCTAACACAAAAATGTCATCTTCACAAATAGGAGAGATTTTGGTAGAAGAACAAATATGTTTTTCATGATTGTCCATGATTGTATCCTCTTTCACTAAAGAATTCTCACAAGTAGGAGAGGTGTTGGGAGATGAATGCAGACTAGGTAAAGTAATGTTAAGAAGTGTGTCAATGATCTCATCTTCTTGTGTCATAATATCTTCCCAAGTGGGAGAAGTAGATGGAGAGGGAAAAAAAATAATTTCATGATTCTCAATGACTGTATCTTCTTTCACCAAGATACCTTCATCATTAGTAGGAGAGGTATCAGGAAAAGAGCAATTATTGGTTTCATGATTATCCATGCTTGTATCCTCTTGTATCAAAACATACTCACAAATGGGAGAGATTGTAGGGGTGGAGTCAAGGATTGACAAGGTGATATTAAGGAATGTGTCAATGGTTTGGTTCTCTTGCTCTAAGATGTTCTCATAACTAGGAAAGATAATGGGAGGATGGCTAACATGTTTCTTAATGACCTCATTTATTTGATCTAAATTATACTCATAAGAGGGGATGTTGTACTTATACAATCTATTCTTAACCATGTCAAAACTACATCTTTGAAAAGGAAACATGATAACATGAAAAGTAATCTACCCAACTTATGCAATGCTTCAGAAATGTAAACAATTGTCCTACAAATCTAATGATTTTAAATATTGGAATGGTTACACTAAATGGATGATTAGACCTAGATGCATAAAATATAAATTCTTGAAAAATTGCTAGACTAAAACAGGGGTTTACAGTGGATCTAGGAAGTGCAGAAGACCACAAAAATGTTCAAAAAAGATGGTTTTGAGAGGCCCTGAAGGACTCATTCTCCCATGGGAAATTGGGTCTCTATGCAGGGTTTGGAAAAATGAAAAGTGCAATTTCTGAGTTGTTGTATGTGTTCTCTATTCCAGGTCTCAGACTGTAACTTATGTGATACAATTTTCCAAAATTTGATGTCTAAATGAAAGAGAAATGAAGGAAAAAATGACACTTTTTAAAATACAATTTTGACTCAAGTTTTGAATGTGAATGATGGGAAGTACACTAATATGCAAGTATTATGCAAAATCAATGTAATATGCATGCAATTTTTTGAATTTTTTAGATTTTAAATAATGCAAAAATGCAAATTTAAAACCCTATATGCAATACAAATACAATTTTGACAACCCTAAATGAGATGAAAAGTAATGCAATGCAATGAAAACTTATGCAAATCCTAGATCTAGGGTTTGAATGATCTCCAAATTAGAAATTAGAATGTTCAAAATGTTGGCTTCACCATAATGAAACATATAAAGATATGGTTGGGGTTCAAAACATATGGTTTTATACTAAATTTGGAATGTTTCACCAAACTTACTATAAATAGAAAGGGAAAAATGAGGTGTAATGAACCTTCCTATTTTCTGTTTCATTCCGGAAATGAGATCCTCCAAGATAGAATTAACTTTTAGCCCTTAGGTGAGTTAATTCTATGGAACATCTGACAGTTTCCTTTAAAAATAGTAAATGACCTCAAATATGTAACCTGAGACCCAATTCATGTAGATGAAACCTAGATCTAACATAAAAAATCAATTTTGTATTTTTTGGATGAGTGGAAGACACTTAAAGCTTGCCTCAAAAATCGGTTGCTAAGTGTCTTGTTTGGTTGCAAAGTGTCCTGAGACAACTTTTTGAGCTAAATTTTTGAGAGCCTCTGAAGATAGATCTAAGATGCAATTTCCCACTGGTTTCACTCGAAAATGATGGAAAATAAATCCAAGATCCTAGATTATGTGATCTTGACAACTTTTCTTGCAACTTTGACAACTTTTGCAATTTTGCACTTTAGAGATCTCCAATCTTCAATTTTCCTTCAACCTAAAATCTGCAAAACACATAAGAGGGAAAAATTGTTTGTTTTTGTTGAATGGGGGTTTGACTTGGTCAAACTCTATTTTGGTAATTAAACCTTGAATTGAAATAAAATATGAAAGAAATGATGAATGAACCATGCAATACTGCAACTCACCAAACCCTTGAATAAACCTTTGGAAATTTGAAATGTTGATGTTGATCTTGCATGAAATGGCTTCAATGGATGTGGATCTTGATGATTGAAATATGACTTTGAATGCTTGACTTTATCTTTGAAACCTACATCACAATGTTAGGTCCAAAAACATGCATGATGCTTGATAACTTTGACATGATGCTTGAGATCTTGAATGCTGCAACAAATGCTTGAGAAATATGCTCTTGAACACCTTTAACAATAATCTTAGCTCTTGTAAAATCTCTCTTGAAATACCTTGTAAAACTAGGATTAATTTGATGAAATAACCTTGTATTTATAGGAATGTATCCTTAATTTCCCAAAAATTAAACATTACAAGCCAATATTGAAATTTTAATTTTGGATCATAAAAATACTCCAAAAACATGTTTAAAATTTGAATTTACAACTTAAAGGGGACCCATTCGCTCATGGGCGAATGGGTCTTGAACTAAGTTATCAAGATCTTTGAATTTTGAGGTGTTAAATTAATTAAATGCATTAATTAAATCACACTTACCCCTTTAGAAACTGCAATTAATTAGGCTTGTAAATGAAAAATTTAGGCAATTAGAGGCTTAATTAAGTCCATTTAAATTGAGGGGACCCAAATAAAGTGCGGAAATGTAAAGGAGTACATTTTTCTACACTATAGTTAAATGTCAAATAAAATTTCATGGCCTAATATTAGTCATTAAGTCATCTAATGAATCCTTTTTTTACCTAGATTATTGAGCCTATCCTTTGTATGATCAAGGGTACGCATGATAGACTCTATGCTCTCAAATTTGTTTTCTTTCCGTTACCCCGCTCTATGGTGACGTATATCCACTGATGACTACCATACCTCATCAAGCGATGTGCATAGTATGATACATTACATGTGCATGGTTAACTTTTGTTTGTGTTCTACAACATTAAAAAATAATTTATTAGTCGTATTTTTTCCCTAGTGTAAATTATGGGCTTTACATTTTGTCTCAAAGCCTAGTTTCCAAAATCAAGAACTTTGGGCATATGTGTTCACCTTGTTAATAATATCTATGACATTATCATGCAGGGTGCCACCTATATTGTGGAAGGTTCACAAATGCGGTTGTAGACGTGGTATGAGGAGAGGATGAGTTGAGTCACCACCAACAACCCCACACATTTTAGAGACACCACAACATGAGCCTTTATAGAACCTCAATTTTGAAATCCTCCATGCATTAGTGGATTTGATTGTGGTTGTTCACAATCAATTACTAGAAGAAGTGGAGGGCCCTAGATCAGAGCAAACACAACACTCGATCGAGGCACACAAGCCAGAGCATAGAGAGTGTAGCAGAAGTCCCCCTCGTATTCGCAAGGATTACTATGTTGAGGGAGAGAGAGGATCATTCCACTTGGATCTTCCACAATAGGCACCCCATCTTGAGGTACCAGATGAGGGTAGAGCATATTGAGATCCAAGAGATCTGATTCGAGAGCTACTATGACTTAAACCACCTAATTTTGAGGGATCCATGTATGGTGTAGAGGTTGATTCTTGGCTTCTAAATCTTGATAGGTGCTTTGAATTGTGTGTATATGAAAGCAATCTAAAAGAAAATTTGTGATACTTTTTATTTGAGGTACAACCTCTATGTGGTGGCATCAAGAGGAATGCAAGTATCACCTTTCCATTGACACCCTCACTTGGGAGACATTCCTAGAGTGATTCAGAGCTCTTTACTTTTCCAAGAATTTTAAGCAGTGATATATTGATGAGTTCCAAGACCTTCATCAAAGGGGTTTATTAGTGGCCGAGTACAAGAGCCAATTTTTGGAGCTATTACAGTATGTAGACTATATCCAGGATGAGAAGCTTCTCATCAATTAATTTATAAGGGTCTTGAATACAAGCATATCAGGTCCCGTTCACATGGTTGATCTAGAGAACCTTTAGCTTGTAGTGAAGAAGGACCTTATAGCTGAGGATATGTAAGGGAAATCTTATGACGCATGAGAGTAGTCTAGGAACCATAACCACACTCCACAGTCACACAGTTTTCAACGTCCTCCCCTTCCTTCAAAGGGTAGATTCAGACCTTTAGTTGGGCCACCTAGGCCACCGCAGTAGCAACAATAGTAGCAGAGTTAGATGCTTAGGCCTCATCAAATTTCACAAGGTGGCTACTTTAGGCCATGGTAGCCATAGGTTCCTCAATGTGATCAACATCCTTAGAAACAAGGTGTTACCCCAACACGTTCACAACATTCCCTTCATGGAAGCCATAATGGTTCCAACAAGACTGGGGGACAACAGTCTAGTAGGAATCATACATGTCAGGTTTATATTAGATGCCCTTGTTACATATGTGGTGCAGTGGGAAACCTAGCTAGGGATTTCCCTCAGGGACCTGCAACTAGAGGAAAAAATGTAGGAGGTTTTGAGTAGATAGTGGGAGATGTGGGCAAGTCCCACAAATTTTTTGTGGTGGTTGAGAACCACCAAGCTGAGCATCAGGACACTATTATTGAGACATTAGTTATGATTGGTGATATTCATGTTTTTGATTTGTTTGATTCTAGGGAATCCAATATTTTTATTTCTCCATCTATAGTGGAGCATACTAGGCTAGTGGCATTTGGGAAAGATGATAGGTGGGAGGTTGAGTTAGCTTCAAAAGATAAGGTGTCTATAGATTCTATAGTGAGAGATTTTCCATTATGACTTGGAGGCTAGACTACCTTAGTTGATCTTTGTGGTACTCCACTAGGCTCCTATGGAGTAGCTTTGGGCATGGATTGGATCGATGCACATCGAGCTAAGGTAGATTGTCACTAAAAGGTAGTTGAGTGTGTAGACAACTCTGGTACAATAGTGGAGATTATAGGGGCATAGATATCCATATCTCTTCGCATAATATTCACAATGAAACTTAATCAATGTATGTGAAAGGGAGGTCAATTGTTCACCATTATCACCAGTGATAGGACTGAGGAGTCAAATGCATGTTTGGATGATCATCCCATCCTTAGGGATTTTTTAGATGTGTTTCCTTTAGAAATACCAGGTAGGCCACCTCAGTGGGAGATTTATTTCCACATAGACTTGGTACCAAGAGCTGAGCTAGTATAACATGCACCATACATGATGACCACTAATGAGCTTAGTGAGATCAAACTATAGTTAGAGGAGTTTTTTGAGAAGGATCATGTCTATTTGAGTGTCTCACCTTAGGATTCTCTTATCATCTTTGTTAAGAAGAAGGATGGATCCCTTTGTCTTTGTATGGACTATGGACAACTAAATAAGGTGATGATCAAGAATCATTACCCTATTTTGAGGATCAATGATTTATTCGACCAGTTATAGGGTGCTAGAGTATTATCTAAAATTGAACTTGAGTTGAGGTATCATTAGTTGTAGATTACAGATGCAAATATACATAAGACCGCTTTCAGGACTAGGTACAACCATTATGAGTTTACTATGGTATCATTCGGCTTGATGAATGCCCTCGTTGTGTTCATGAGTCTCATGAATGGGGTATTTGTACCTTTCTAGATTGATTTGTAATAGTGTTCCTAGATGACATTTTGATATATTCACATTCAGAGGGGGAGCATGAGGAGCATTTGTGATGGGTGTTACAATGTTTGAGAGAGCATCAATTGTATGAAAGCTTGTCTAAGTGTGCTTTCTTTCATTCAAAGGTTCATTATCTCGGGCACACTATATCAGGTGATGGTATCTCCATAGATCCATTGAATGTTAGGGATATTTTAGAGTGGCCAATTCCTACCACCATGACCGAGGTCAGGAGCTTCATGGGCTTAGAAGGTTATTATTGATGCTTTGTTGAGATCTTCTCTAGGATTGCACACCTTGTTAATTCTCTTCAACAAAAAGTGAAGAATTTTGAGTGGAAAGACCAGTGTGAGAGGGCCTTTCAGACCCTCAAGGATCATTTCACTAGTGCTCCTATCCTTGTATTACTGGATCCATCAACAGATTTCATGGTATGTATCAACGCCTCATTGGATGGTTTAGGTGTAGTGCTTATGCAAGAGGGTAGAGTGATCACTTATGAGTCACAAAAAATCAAAACACATGAGATAAACTACCCTACTTATGACTTGGAGTTGGAAATATTAGTTCACACATTATTCCATTGGAGACATTATCTTTTGGGACACCATTTTGAGCTTCATTCAGACCATCATAGCCTATAGTACATCTTCATGCAACCAAATCTAAATTCCCATCAAAGGAATTGGATGGATTTCCTACATGAGTATCAATTTGATGTGCATTACATCAAAGGAAAGGAGAATTTGGTAGTAGATGCTTTGAGTAGGAGGAGACATGAGCTATCTTCCATGTCATTGGGAATAGATTTGAGGGGATGAATCCTTTAAAACTTAGCATAGGATGAGTGGTATAGAGAGGTACATCATGAGATACAATCATAGAGAGCCCTTAAGCACAAGTATATAGGGTACACCTTGGATTCAAATAGGTTATTGTGACACAAGGGTCAAATATATGTACCTAATTTCGGTGATCTTTGTATAGTTATCTTATTAGAGGCACACAAGGAACCTTATGCAACACATCTTAACATTAATTTAATACTGGTATTAACGTACATAATAATATTTATATTAATATTTCACTTGACATTAATGTTAATATTATATATATATATTTATACTAATATTGTAAATCTCAATATTACTCTTTAAATTATCTTTATTTACTACTTTCCCGTTGATATTTTAAAGTGACATGAATAATATTCTAGAATCCACATTATTTAATTCCAAATTTATTGTAATACCACTGCTATTAATGAGTAACTTTTGAACAGTAATATTAATAATCTAAATTTATTTCTATTAATCCTAATGTTATATTAACATTTATATTGATATCAATTCTTTTAAATTACGAACATTTATATTACTATTGAGTGACTTGTTAATATATTAATTAACATATTACCATCGACAAAGGCTTCTATTCCGGAATCACATAAACTTGTCACGTTAGCATTAATTAGATTGTACCACTAGCAATGGAACCTTGGTGTGCAATAGGTACGCTGAAGAGTTGTGGAAGGTCAATTAGGGAGAGTTTTTGGTCTGATTTTTTGCAAATCTTATCCTTTTGTTTAGAATGTAGACAATAAACTTTGGAATATCAACATCATGAATGCTTTCTAAATCTGTAAGATGAGTTTTCTATATTCAACTGCATGTTACTTTCCTTAGAAAAATTTAGAAATTCACATTATAAATCTTATTGTTAAAAAATATAGAATGATTGAGAGGAGAGGCATTGTGATGTAGGGGCATTTAGAAGCTTTCAGAACAATTGCGGCAGTTGACAGTGAAGTTATAGAGCACCAGATTATTGTACTTGATCGCTAGAAGCTGAGGGACTAAAATTAGTTACTAGACACTATTAGCATTGATGTCTTTAAGGCTATATATGTCGAGGATATTGAGAAAATTGTAATAAAACAAGTTGCAGGTTGTCAGAGGTGCAGTGAAGTTTAGTTTAGCCAATGGCACGGCTAGCTCAGTATATTGATTATTAGAGGTTGTGGATTAAGGGTTTGTAGTCGAGTATATCTAGTGTTTCCATGTTAAGTTTCAGAGATCCGCATGAAGGTTTGATCGAGTTATGAGTATCGATGTTTTGACATTCGTTCAGTTGTTCTAGTTGGTGTTCCTGAAAGAAGTTTGTGTGATTCTGGTAACTTGAGTTGTTGCAGATGTTTATGTGGTGATTCATGATGCTCGTGGATGTTTCTAGATCATGTGTTGTTCCACATCGATCGTTGTGCTCACGATTGGTGATTTTCTTTTGTGAGTTCATGTTTTCATGTTCTTGGCTGACATGGTGTTGTAGCGTGTTGTGGATCTTTGAGGAATAATAGTTGAAGGTGTTTCGAGTTTGAGGATGTTGTTTTGGGTCCTTACTTTGTTTTGGCCGACATTGGTTGGTTCACATTGTAAATTATTTATTGTTTGAGGCTGACCTATTTGAGATTGCACATTACCTTACTAGCCATTGTAATTAGGTCGACATGTTAATGGTTAGATGATTGCAAAGGATATAAATAGAAGAGAAAGGATTGGTTACAAGGTAGACTGAAGGAAGAGGATCAATAAGGTGATTGATAGTGCAAAGTATGAAGCACAGTGATGAAGTATTCTGATTTGGAAGAATCACAGAGCAGAGGGAGTGTGGAGTAGGAGAAGTAGTCGATGGAAGATTGTTATTATAGGAGTTATTTGTAACTGCTAGGCTACGACCTAGAATCTGTTAAGCCTGAGAGGCATATGTAATGTGTTTTGAGATTATAATATAATGAAGAATGAGCTTTGAAGGCTAGTTTTTCCCTATTAGGGTTTTCCCAGGATATATCTTGTGTCCGGTGTTCATGAATGTCTTTTATTTTTCTGTGGATTAGCTATTAATTTTTGTTGCATATCTATTGTGATCATGGAGTTAGTAATTTAGGTTGCAAGGATGGATAGTCCTTAATTGGATCCTCCTACCTTGACTGCATCAAATGGTATTAGAGCTATTTGCGATACTATTAGCTAGTTGTGAATCTGTTGGGAAGGAAGACAGTGTTGAAAGAAGTGTGAAACCCTAGAAGTAATAAGTGAGATTGAGGCAATAAAGATTCAGGTAAGCTTTTGAATTTAGTTGTTTATCTGATTTGTTTCAATGGGGAAGATTGGGAAGAGGATGAAGAAGGAAAATGAAACCCTAATATGTGAAAGAGATACTTTGGAGGAAGAATTGTGCGAAATCAAGAAGTGTAATTCAAAATTGTTGGAGAGGATGAAAGAACTAGGAGGAGACAAGTATGATGCTCTTAAAGAAGAAATGAAAAATGTAAGAAGGAGAAATGAAGAACTAGAAGCAGAGCTGGATATGTTTGAGGAGGATGAAAATAAATTTGTAGAAGGATTCAAGGTGTTTGTAAGGGTGGAAAACAGGAACAAAGATCTGGAGGAAAGTTTGAAAGAGCTGAACAAGGAGAACAGTTTGCAAAAGAAGGAAATATCTGGCTTGAAGGAACATGTTAATCAATTGGAGCAATCACTTATAGCATGCTAGAAGGAGAATGAGAATATGATATCTAAGCCTAAATTTTGTGATGTTTCTTGTGATACTAATGATTTGTGTGATGTTGCAGAAGTTTCTTTAGAAGGTGAAGTTGAAGATAGCAATGTAACAAAGCCTACAATTGTTGGTGATGGTATTGGTTTCAAAATCATGCAGAGAATGGGATATGAAGGAAAATGATTGGGAAAGAATCAACAAGGAATTACAGAACCTATTGAGCTGGTAATAAGATCAAGAAGTGAAGTCCTTAGATATGACAAAGGTAAGAATGTTATTGCAAGTTTGAATCAAAGAAGAAAAGGTATGTATTGTTCACATTGTAATAGGCATGGACATGAAAAGGAATTGTGTTGGGATCTATATCCTTGTAATTTATGTGGATTAAGGAATCATTCTGAAAAGATGTGTTGGGATAAAATGAGAAGGAGAAAGCCTATGGCAGATTGTAAGCAAATGAATAATGGATGGATTGGAGCAAAATGGAAACATGTTACTTGTATGATTAGAAGATTGTATAGATGGAAGAACTCATATGTTGGAGGAAAAGAGGGATCAAGATGTAGAGAAAGAAGACCTTATGCAAAACAGAACAAGGATAATGAAGGGTACTAGAGGAGTGAAAAAGGATTTGCTAGAGGAAGAACCTATTTTCAAATTTGGAGGAAGAAAGAATCAAGCACTAAATTCCATAAAGAACCTAATACCAGAGAAGCTAATGAAAGAGAAGCAATAAAGGATGCAGAGATAGTTTGTGTAGATGAAGAAGAGCCTGTTGATACAAAACTAGTTTATGCAGAGGAAGGGGAACCTTTGGAGGTATCAGATTTCATAGAGGAACTAGAAGAAAGTGAAGCATTGATCTTAAGGAGAAATTTTATGTACCAGAGCAAAGTAAATGTGAATGAAGGAATAGAAACAAACAATGATCTTGAGGAAACTTGCAGAGAAGGCTTGCTCAGACCACCAAACTTGAGGCAGTTGCAAGTGCCTATGGACAAATTGCCAAACCAATTAAAAGAGAAGAACTTGAGGCAGTTTTGCAGGGTGGACTTGAACAGAACGCTGACCTTGAGGCAGTTGCAAGTTCCTGTGGATAGATCACCAAACCAATTCAAGAGACAACATTGGATTTGATATAGTACAGACCAAAGTGAAGAGGCTCACTTTTCAAATAACCTTGAGAGTCTGATGTAGGGGCATCTAAAAGCCTTCAAAACAATTGAGGCAATTGATAGTGAAGTTATAGAGTACTAGATTATTGTACTTGATTGCTAGAAGTCGATGGGCTGAAATTAGTTACTAAACACTATTAGCATTGTGTCTTTAAGGCTATATATGTCAAGGATATTGAGAAAATTGTAATAAAACAAGTTGCAGGTTGTCAGAGGTGTAGTGAAGTTCAATTTAGCCAATGATGTGGCTAGCTTAGTTTATTGATTATCAAAGGTTGTGGATTAAAGGGTTTGTAGTCGAGTATATCTAGTGTTTCCATGTTAAGTTTCAGAGATCTGCATGAAGGTTTGATCAAGTTATGAGTATTGGTGTTCTAACAGTTGTTCAGTTGTTCTAGTTGGTGTTCCTGAAAGACGTTCATGTGATTCTGGTAACCTGAGTTGTTGCGGATGTTTATGTGGTGATTCATGATACTCATGGATGTTTCTAGATCATGTTGTTGGTCCACATCAATCGTTGTGCTCAAGATTGGTGATTTTCTTTTGTGAGTTCATGTTTTCATGTTCTTGGTCGACAGGGTGTTGTAGCGCATTGTGGATATTTGAGGAATAATATTTGAAGGTGTTTCAAGTTCAAGGATGTTGTTTTGGGTCCTTACTTTGTTGTGGAAGACATTGGTTGGTTCGTATTGTAAATTGTTTATTGTTTGAGGCCGACCTATTTGAGACTACACATTACCTTACTAGTCATTGTAATTGTGTCGACATGTTAATGGTTAGATGATTGGGGAGGATATAAATAGAAGAGAAAGGATTGGTTACAAGGAAGAAATAAGGAAGAGGATCAATAAGGTGATTGATAGTGCAAAGTATGAAGCATGGTGATGAAGTATTCTGATCCAGAAGAATCACAAAGTAGAGGGAGTGTGGATCAGGAGTAGTCGATGGAAGATTGTTATTATATGAGTAATTTGTAACTCCTGGGCTATGGCCTAGAATTTGTTAAGCCCGAGAGGAATATGTAATGTGTTTTAAGATTATAATATAATGAGGAATGAGCTTTGAAGGCTGGGTTTTTCCCTATTAGGGCTTTCCTAGATATATCTTGTGTCCGATGTTCATGAATGTCTTTTATTTTTCTGTGGATTAGCTATTAATTTCTGTTGCATATCTGTTGTGATCATGGAGTTAGTAATTTAGGCTACAAGGTTGGAAAATCCTTAATTGAATCCTCCTACCTTGACTGCATTACATTGTTGGAGTCAATTTCGTGATGTCTTGAGCTAGAAAAGATGGTATGGGAAGTTAAAAGATATAAAGGAGTGAGATAAGGATTCCCAATAGTAGGTTGTGGGCATGGATGGTCATGTATTATACTACTGAACAAGTTGCTTGCACTTATGATGTTGCTTTTTTTTTCTTGTGCAACCCTTACATAATGTTAGAAGTAAAGTTGAATAGGTATCTTGTAAGCTTCGATGAAAAAATGCTGCTAGCTAATATTCAGGACAATTTCCTTCATGGGCTAAAGTAATAGACCTAAAAATGACTTCATTGGAGTATATTTGTATAGCTTATGGATGTAAGAGTTTCTTGCAGATTTTTTGTATTCTATAGGATTTTTTAATTGAATTAAAATGAGACTGAGGCTAGAATTGTTCAGGCTACCATACAAATGAGACTGAGGCTGGAATGGTATGCTACAAATGTAATAACTTTGGACATATTATATGATATTGTAGATGTAACTTTGTGAAATCGCCTAGACAACACAAGATGAAAGATACCATTGCCAAACAAAAGGAAATTCTATAAAAGTTTGGAGAAGGAAACAAGAAAAAGAAATTAAGAAGGATGAATCTATGA
Organism: Sequoia sempervirens; assembly: GCA_007258455.2. Classification (NCBI taxonomy): domain Eukaryota; kingdom Viridiplantae; phylum Streptophyta; class Pinopsida; order Cupressales; family Cupressaceae; genus Sequoia; species Sequoia sempervirens. The sequence goes on along the minus strand of VDFB02373365.1, from coordinate 170,414,716 downwards.
TAATAAAAAATTCATTACATGCACAAGATATATCTCTTAGTTCATAAGGAGAATCACAATTTTAGGGGAAGCTAAGTATGACATTATTATTTAGCCCCATGGAGAAGATAATTCAAAAGATGAAGTATCACAAAACTTGAAGAGAAGAATCCACTTGTCCAATAGATTGGTATCAAGGGAAAATAATAAATTGACATCTACATAATTGTGGGAAATGTTCAAGATCCTAGATGATGAAAGATTGAATACCTTTAACCTATGCACATAAATGGAATTCACAAGTGTCTCCATGAAATTCAAGATTTGAGAGAATATAGAGTTAAATTGTCATTGAAATCTATTATAACAATAGAGAAGAGTATATTTCCTTGGTGATAAAGGAGGAAAGCTTCAATGTGAACATCATTTAGTATCAAGAGATAGATTATTTATAGTATATAGAAGGTATTAAAAAGGAAGAACAAGGAAGTGAAAAGAGGAGTTACCTTTTGAGAGAAATTTTTTGAGAAGGAAGAATCCACGCTTGTGCAAACTGCATCTCATGTAGAAATTTGAAGAGAAGCATAAATTCAGGGGAGCTAATCATTATAATAAATTTTAAAGATCCATGGAGAATACAATTCAAAGGTAGATCACTTGTTGCACTTTCCTTATGAAAGTTATGAACATCCCATTACCATTGATTTTAGAAAAGTATGACCATTAGAGAAAGTAAATATATGGTTGTATTTATGTTCAACTTCACATTAAAGGAATACGTATCTCATTTTCATTGATTTCAAGAAAGAGGGAGAATTATTGGAAGAAGGAGAACATTACCATTGATGTCAATAAGAAGAAGAAGTTCTCATGCAAAGGATGAAAAAAATTAGAAATACAATCATTTAGTTGTGACAATTAGAAATATTGAGAAAGAGAAAGAAGATGAGAATACTCTCACAAAGATATCAAAAGGATAATCTTTCTTTAGCAGCCATGGATAGAAAAGAAAGAGTTGAAGATGCATTAAAGGTTAATGGGATAGCTAAAACAAATTCTTAACTTGTTATAGGAAATTATCCAAATTCTCTTAGACAACTATAGAGGAAGCATGCCACCCAAATATAATAGAAACAAAGGGTGGAGAGTTAGAGAAAGAGGAATATTAGAGCAAGCGGGAGAATTAGAGGATCTCCAACAGGGGGAGAAGTGTATCTCTATTACATTGGATGTAAGCATTAAAGAATATGAATGCATATTTCCTATGATCTATTTTTGGAGAAAACTATGTTACATCCCCTTTTCATTGACACCAAAGGGGAGAGTTAGAAAAAGGGGAGAATTATGTTTGTCATCAATGAAAAAGGGGGAGATTGTTGGAATTGATTGTCATTGATGTCAAATTAGTATGAGAGATTGTAAGTTTATTGTCATTGGTGTCAAAGGCATATATATCAATGTGTAAGACCATTCTTTGGTGTCAAAGTTAAAAATTACCATGCTTAATTAATATATAGCTATTGTTTTGATGAGAGAAATTATTGAAGGTTAATGAGAAAAAATAATATTGAAGAGTTAAGAATGGCATGAGGCAGCCATAGAGATCATTATTATGAGCAGTGATTAACATAAGGTGCAACATTCAAAAATTAATGTTAAGAAGAGAAGCAGACATATTATTAAGAAGAGAAGAAAATATATTAAAAGAAAAATAATGTTTTATTATGAAAGGATGGCAATGCATTAAGGTTATTTATTGGAAGCAATTGAGGAAACAAGCATTAAAAGAAAAAATTAATAAAGACTCAAAGTGCGACATAGAGAATTTTGTTAACAAATGGACATGATCATTCAAAAGGTTGTCTCTTCTCTAAGGAATGCCACCCTTCATGAAGATGCATAAGGAGGATATAAATGCAAAGAGAAGTTGGAGAGAAATATGTGTGTAGTGTGAGATGTGAGAAGATTAAATAAGAAGAGGAGTAGAAAAGAGAAACGTGTGTAAATATAAAGAAATTAATTATTTAACTAAATATTAGTTTTAACCAAGAGTCACAAGGGTATGGTGAAGGGTTGTGTCTCATGATGAGAAAAGATATATAAGAGAACTAAAGTAATGAAGATATAAGAGTAAAGTAATGAAGATATAAAAATGAGATCTATCAATAGTGTGTAAATAACAATAAAAATAGAAATTAGAAAGGTTTGGAATTAGTTTACAAAAGGCGACAATCATTTCAAAAGGTTGTGTCTTTTCTAATGAATGTCTCTTTTGAAAAAGATACATCTTTTCATTTGAATGTGAAGATATAAAAAGAGAAAGAATGAGATATGTATAGAAGTGAAGAAGGAAGTAAGTGTGTGAGCCAAAGGGATACATCATACAAACATAAGAAGAATTTATTAAGAGAGTATAGAAGATCTTTCAAGGCAAATTTGTAAGGAGTTAAGGAAGATTTGTTAGTGAAAGACATGATTATTCAAATGCTTGTATCCATTTCAAAGGGTTGCATCCATTAGTAGAATCATTAAATATTTAAAGGAAAGTGGAGAAGTTGTGTGTGTGGAATGAATAAGGATAACAAATAATACATATACACTAGATTTATGAAGAGAAAATTATGAAGATCATTTGCAAATTTATAAGGAGATTATAAGAAGATCATTTGTAGATTTACGATCAGTTTATAATAGATTTAAGAAGAGAATTATAACAGATTGAAAAAGAGAGTTATAGAAAAGTTTGTGAAGATAATTTGAATGAGGGGTTTGTGCCTCTAGTAGGTGGGTACCTACAAAATTTGTAAGAAGAAGAATTAATATAAAAGAATTATTGTGTCATGGTTTTCTCTTGCAAGGGTTTCCATGTAAATTTCATGTTTTATTGTGTTCTTCTCATTTGCATGATTATTTATATTGAGTTAATGATGCTATTGTTATCGATCAAGTTTTAAATATGGTGTTAAGTTTGAAAAAGTAAAAGATTATTGTTATACTGACTCACCCCCTCTCAGTATAACCATGTGCTCATAATATTCTATAATAATTTGATTTATATATGTAGCCTATAAAACAATAAGAGGTCAAAAATTGAGTAAGATAACAACTAAAGTTGATTTATATATTATATTTCAATAACACCATAGTGAAATATATCAAGAATGATGATCTATACAAGGATTTACTTTACTATATGATACAAAATAAATTTTAAAATAACTTGAAGTCCATCATAGGCCCCTTTAATTGGAAATAGCATTAGAATGATTATTAAGTTATCTTGCATGGTCATGACCTAGTGATATAGACCTTGGAGAAGACTATTTTTCTTTTAGGAGAGGTAAAGTGATTGTGATTTTCCTAAGTTGGTGTGTCAATTTTTTTTTTAAAATTTAGTTTTTTTTTTTTTTTTGATAAATGTCTGATAGCCGACATATTATATTATATAATAGTGATTACATGCCAAAGAGTATCCACATAAATGCGCTAGGAATTACAATATGATAAGAGAAGTCCATGAACTTCTCAATCTATGTTCAAAACTCATACACTTGGATCCCAAAAATTCATCGACCTAGCCATATACAGTAATTGCGAGTACCAAATTCGAATAAGGCATATACAATATGGATAGACAATGATGTGTTTAATTTGCACTATGAACTATGAACAAACACATTCTTCTACTCATTCACCAAAAAGAAAAAATGACGTGGTCTTCAAACAACATTTCTCAAGAACACTCAATTGAATTCTCATCCTCACCTTCCTGTAGCACATTATTATTAGCAGGAGAAGCCTGCAAAGTAGCAGTAACATTCATATTCAGTAAGAGTAGCTAATCTCTACTACCATTAGGAGGCAAGAGGGGAGCTCTTATGAGCACAGGCTGATGGTACTGATGTGTTATCAAGAATGAAATTGCATGATATTTGCTTTTGAGCTTTCTGACTAACTCAACCCCAATATCAAAGTGATGATGATTGAGATCCCTGTATAGATAATTAGATGAATTGAACTGAAATGATAATTTCATAGCATCATAAATATGAGCATAAGAAACCTTATGAAATAGATAATTCTTGGGAAAAATTCCACCAATGTATCCTTCCCCCAGCCACAAATCCTAATTCTGAATACTTTTGAGTAAAGCGTTATCCTGGAGAAAGACTTCTTGAACCGCCTTATTAATAATTATCTGCACTTTGTGAAAATTTTGAACCAAATCCATATGTTTGAAACAAAAATCCAGACCAAGTTAGAGGGAAAGATAATCCTTTGAGCTTGAGGATACATAATTTCTTCACCACTATGGTACTAATGCATTTTAGAATCGATGGGAATTCCACTTTAAAGACATGAAGCAAATACTCTTTTTCAAGGCAACTTGAGAATGACCTCTTCCAAGGAAGGACTGAAAACAAAGATTTATAGCTTCTCAGACAATATTCCATGGAGGCAATTCATATTGAGAGAAGTAAACAGGGGAACAAGAACTTTGACAAAGTGGAAAATGAAGAGAGACCTAGAAAAACTACGAGATAAATTATGAGCTTTCCCTCATGAAGAAAGACCAACACAAAATAAAGCCCACCCAAAGAAGGAAACACCACTTAGCTGAACAAAGAAAACCCAAAACAAGGTTTGGAAGTTTGGAAGCGAAGCATACCAGTTAGCGACAATCGAATGCTAAGCCTTACACAGATAAAATTTCGAAACCACGAGCAAAACCTAAGCTGTCCTCAACCAACATGAAGCAAGATACCACCATTCAGAGCAAAATCTGCAACCCTAGTAATTGCTAATGCGGAAAAGAACACCCAGAAAACAATTATGGCAGAAGGCACAAAAACCGTTTTCTAAGCATAGATCAAATGAACGATGAAAGTGGGTTTAAATGGGCTTTAATTAATGAAAACACGCTCAAACAGAACACAATTTTTTGGGAATCTGTCTCTTGTAAACTCATGCTTATTGATAGTATAATTAGCACGCTTGAAACAACCACATAATGCCTAAAAATTAGGCAGCGGCTATCCAGCCTCAGTCCTCGTTTTACCCGCCGTCAGACTTCCGTATTTTCTGTCTCTTTTTTCTTCTGCAAATGTATTTCATTTTGTCTTTGTTTTTTTCGCTGCACACCCGCTTAACCATGTAATGTCATAAAGATATTCTTTTCTTAAACATTTCATTGTTTTAAGATATATGTATAATTTAATAAATTTAACAATTAAAATATTTAATATTTTATAGTATTAATTTGAGTAATTATTATTTATTTTTTATTTTTGAAATGTTTTTTATTTTTTTCAACTCTATTTTTATTACAAATTAAAAGTATATAAAAATAAAACATATGCTTGAATAAAAATGGAGGTAGGTATTTTAAATATTTTACACATGTCTATTTAAGATTTTTAATATTTTTGTCAAACATTTTAATATATTTTATGTGGTTATTATAAATTTAAATAATTATTTAAAAAAAAAATATTAAGTATATTTAAATATTATCTATTTTGATAATCAAGACCATTAAATATATGAATCAAGACCATACATTTTATAATGGTAAAATTTATATATCTTATATCTTTTTTAGTATGCAAAATGTATAGATTATTTAAGGTTAAGTAATTCTAAAGTAGAATTAAAATGTAAATTTGTGACAATTTATTCTAGGAAATGCTAATTGCCAAATGAAATTATCAATCTATAAATAGATATTAAAAATATTTAATAAAAATTATCAATCTAAAGTAGATTTTTAATATTTAAATATTTTTCGTCTAATTTTTCTAAGCTTATGATTTAAAAATTTATAACAGTGTGATTTTTTTCCTTATAAATTTTTAAAACATAAGCATATAAAATTTTGACAAGGGATTAACCCTAGCAAGTGATAAGAGGATACCATAAAAGATGATTTTGGTTTATATAAGACTTAATTATATTTTGGTAACATGTAATTTCTTTCAAATAAAAAAATAAAAATAAATAGTAAGATAATTTTTAATTGCAAATTTATTTTTATTATAATATCAATAGACAAAATTTGTATACTATTTCAAAGAATTGGAAAGAATAGATTTTCTTCTATGTTCATTTTGCATTAATTTTTATACAAATTCATTCTCTTGTTTATTTGAAAAGTTTAGTTCATTTATAATGTTTATATAAGAATTATTTATGGATTAGTTTTTTATGTTTAGTAATTAATGATATATTACACTATGTTTTAATTTTTTAGTATTATTAGATCATTAAAATTGGTAATTTTAAATATTTAAATATATTTTACCAATTATATATAATAATTTTTCACATGATGGAAAATCATAATTTGTAAAATTTTATTTATACTTTTGAATTAAGAAATATTTTTATCATTTTTAAAAAATAATATTTTATTATAATATCAATAGACAAAGTTTGTATACTATTTCAAAGAAGTGGAAAGAACAAATTTTCTTCTAACATTTTGCATTAATTTATTATATAAATTCATTTTTTGTATGAAAATTATTTATTTGAAAAGTTTAGATAATTTATAATGTTTATATAAGAATTAATAATGGATTAGTTTTTTATGTTTATTAATTAATAATATATTATACTATGTTTTAATTTTTAGTATTATTAGATCACTAAAATTGGTAATTTTAAATATTTAATTATATTTTACCAATTGTATAATAATTTGTAGCATATGTAAAATCATGATTTGTAAAACTTTATTTATATTCTATACATACTTTTGAATTAATTTTTTTCTTTTAATATTTTTAAAAAATATATTTATTTGAAAAGTTTAGATCATTTTATATAAGAATTATTTATGGATTAGTTTTTATGTTTAGTAATCAATGATATATTACATTATGTTTTAATTTTTTAGTATTATTAGATCATTAAAATTGGTAATTTTAAATATTTAAATATATTTTATCAATTGTATAATAATTTGTCAAATAATGTAAAATCATGATTTGTAAAATTTTATTTATATTTTATATATACTTTTGAATTAAAGAACATTTTTATCATTTTTTTAAAATAATATTTTGTTATAATATCCATAGAAAAAGTTTGTATATTATTTCAAAGAAGTGGAAACAATAGTTTTTCTTTTAACATTTTTCATTAATTTATTATATAAATTCATTCTTTTTTATGAAAGTTATTTATTTGAAAAGTTTAGATAATTTATAATGTTTATATAAGAATTATTTATGGATTAGTTTTCTATGTTTAGTAATTAATGATATATTATACTATGTTTTAATTTTTAGTATTATCAGATGATTAAAATTGGTAATTTTAAATATTTAAATATATTTTACCAATTGTATAATAATTTGTAACATGATGTAAAATCATGATTTGTAAAATTGTATTTATATTCTATGTATACTTTTGAATTAAAAAATATTTTTATCATTTTTTTAAAATAATATTTTCTTAATCTTTACTTAAGTTTTCATTAAAAAAAAAGCACTAGAAATAACAAAATGTTGGAGAAGTTTTTTCAAAATCTATTACCATCCACAAGTTGATTATATTTTGGTAACATGTAATTTCTTTGAAAAAGAACATTAATAAATATAAGATAATTTTTAATTTTTAATATTACCAAATCATTAAAATTGGTAATTTTAAATATTTAAATATATTTTATCAATTGTATAATAATTTGTGAGATGATGTAAAATCATGATTTGTAAAATTTTATTTATATTCTATATATACTTTTGAATTAAAAAATATTTTTATCATTTTTTTAAAATAATATTTTTAGTGTATCTTACTATTTATTAATTTTATTTTTATTTTAAATAAATTAAATGTTACCAAAATATAATCAAGTCTTGGATGGTAATAGATTTTGAAAAAACTTCTCCAACATTTGTTATTTCTAGTGCTATTTTTTTAATGAAAACTTAAGTAAAGATTAAGTTTTCATTCCATTCTTATCATGAAGGAACCTATAAAAAATTATTGCACCTCTATTTCTAAAAGAATTTGGTAGGCTTGTGAAGCTATCAAACCATGGAATGATTTTAATAAATAAGTTTTATATAAACCAAAATCTTATTTTATGGTCTCCTCTTATCACTTGCTAGGGTTAATCCCTTGTCAAAATTTTATATCCTTAATGCTTTAAAATTTTATAAGGACAAAATTCATAGTCTTTTATAAATTTTTAAACCATAATCTTAGAAAAAATAGACAAAAATATTAAAATATTAAAAATCTACTTTAGATTGATAATTTTTATCAAACATTTTTAATATCTATTTTAGATTGAAAATTTCATTTGACAATTAGCATTTTCTACAATAAATTGCCACAAATTTACATTTTACTTCTAGTTTAGAATTATAAATATTCTATACATTTTTCATACTAAAAAAATATAAGATATATAATTTTTACCATTATAAAATGTATGATTTTGATTCATATATTTAATGATCTTGACCATCAAAATAGATATTATTAGTTCCTAGGAACTATACTACGAGAATTTAACTAGTTATTAATAACTCTCAATGAGAACTTGATTAATTTTTCTATTTGATTTTTTCAATCTATTATCAATGTATTATCAATGTATAAATGCAAATTATATAACAAAATATATTTCAAAAATCAATTCTCTTGAATCTAATTGGTACACAATTTTCACCCACTATAAGCGATTTTGGCGCTTCCATTACTTCCATTAACGATTATTATGGAATGGTGGGTAATAAAAAATATTCCAAACCTTTTGCATTTAATTTATATAGTCACCTCAACCATTGATTATAATAATCTTTTAACTAGTTATTAATAACTCTCAATGAGAACTTGATTAATTTTTCTATTTGATTTTTTCAATCTATTATCAATGTATTATCAATGTATAAATGCAAATTATATAACAAAATATATTTCAAAAATCAATTCTCTTGAATCTAATTGGTACACAATTTTCACCCGATATAAGCGATTTTGGCGCTTCCATTACTTCCATTAACATTATTATGGAATGGTGGGTAATAAAAAATATTCCAAACCTTTTGCATTTAATTTATATAGTCACCTCAACCATTGATTATAATAATCTTTTAAAGATTTCTGATTGCTTTACATTGAAATGAAATATTGATTTACTTTGTTAATGATTTTTTTAATGAAATTTATAATTTATTGTGTGTAATCATTTTTAATAGTTATAAATTTTATTAGAGATTAGTAGATGTAATAACCCTCCTAGTTGCTAGTTGGACTCAGTAGTGTTATGTTTTGTTTTGATGCTCAGATACTATGATGATACTGTTATTGTTTGATGTGGTTAGTCAGATACTATGATGATACTGTTATGGTTGATTTGGTTAGTTAGATGCTAGTTGATGCTGTTATTTCACTTTGGACATGATTACCTTATATGACATGATGGTTGATTATATCAGTTGATTTTCTGAATTATGATATGATGCAGTATTTTAATTTAATATGCTATGGGATGATTGTTAGTTAGAAACGTAATTCATTGATTATGCTTTAATTGTTAGAATAGGTGTGACGAAGGACAATATAGCATCACTCGTTTGCGAGTGCCCTGTTATGTTGCAATTCCTTCTCACTATGCAGTACTTGAGTTAATGCTTTGATATATATGTATATATGCACATGTACACAACTTCGTTTTTATGCAGGACTGCAGGTACAAGTCTCGATTCCACCTGCTTCGGCAGGAAAGGGCGAGCACCAAATAACCCAACGGATAAATGTTGATACAGAGGTGACGATGAAATCCTCCCGTTCCATGATGTCAGGTTGTCTCATTTGTTGGTATAGTTGATGTTGTGTAATTTTCGTTATGGCCTGTTGTGTTATGTGTTTGTCTCATTGTATTTATGAGGGCATTTATAATTATGAGTTATCTTAATGAATGAGATAAATTAATTAGTTTAAATATTGGATTAAATAATATTTAAAGGTTTAAATATTTTAATTATTTTGAAAATCGTATATTGCAATTAATTAATAATTAAATATTAAATATGCTTAATTATTTCAATTAAATAAATTGGTGGTGGATAATTATGAGAATAAATTATTTAAAATAAATTTGAGATGTGAGTTGCAAGAAAAGTTGAAAAATGGGAATTAAAGTAATAAAAACAAATAAAAGAATTAAAAGACAGTGTGAGCCAATAGGGTTTGAGTGTTGAAAAGAAAGCTTGTTTTAAAGATTGATTTTTCTTTTAAACGGGGATTTTTGGAGAGCTTTGGAGAGAGGAGGAATATATTTTATTTAATCATGAATTTTTAAAAAACTCACACACCCAGAGGAACAGAAAGTGGAAGTGCTCAAGTGAAGGTGGAGTTCGTTCTGGACTAGGATTGGAATCGGATTCGAAAGCATCAGAGTCAAGCAGGCATCTTCAAATTTGCATTGGACTCCAGGTTCCTCTCGTTGTTCTCTTCTCATACCCTTCTGTTTGTTCTGAAAAGAGAAATAAATGTTATTAAAAATAATTTTTGTGATTATAGGAAAACTTCTGTTGAATTGATAACTAGGGCAAATTATTAGATTGAAACCAAAGAAAACCATAGTTAATATTTTGTGCAAAATCTGTCGAATCTAGAAACCTTTATCTTCTGAATGATTCAGTTTATTAATATGAGGTTTTCAAGAAAGTAATTTTGTAGAGTATAATAAAGTTTGAAGTTTTATTAATATGACTGTTCTATGTTATTCTCTGTATTTTCCTCTAATATTCTTAATATTTAAGAAAATCTGTTTCTGTACTCTGTCACTGTGATTCTTCTTATATTATGAAATAATATATATATAATGTTTATATTATTTTACTAATCTCTGTAATCTTAAATGTAAATATTTTAAATATATATACGTATTTATGAATTAAATGGGTTGTGCGTATTAATTTATATAATAGAGATTTTATTTAAATCATTAATTATTTTGTTTCTTATGTTCTGTGGCCGATTCGGCCGACGGCGTCCCGTACACGGGACAGATTCATGTTTCATATATATATCTATATTAACTTTATACATGCGACTTTGGTTTAAGCGAATTTCAACCTAATAATTTCCTGTGGCCGCCGAGGGCGCACCGTACCTGTGAGCGGATTCATGTTTGATGATATAAATTTAGGTTTTGATTTAAATTTTTATGGAACCGAAGTTTTTTTTTTTTTTTTTATGTTATGTATGGGGAGTGGGGGCGACGGCTGGCCGTACCCCCCGCCCCTGCCAGTGCGGCCAGTCTGTGTACCAGCAGTCCTTACGGACTGCTGTGTACAGCGGCCTTTAAGGCCACTGTGTACATCAGCCGTAAGGCTGCGTACAGCCTGCGGCCTGCCATAAGGGCCGACGGCCGTGGTAAGTACTGCGTTTTGTTTTATTTTAATTTTTTTTTTTTATGTTTAATTTAATTTAATTTTATATATATATATATATATATTTATATATATATATATGTATATATATATTTATTTAATTTTTTTTTTAGATTTATATATATATATATTTAAATTTAGTTAATGGATATGTTATTATTTTTATTTTGTATAAATAAAATTATGAGGTATTTTATTTAGATAATAAAATAAAATTATAATTAGTTAATTATTTATTTAAATGAAATTTTAATTAATTAATTGTAATGTAAATTCATTACGTTTTAAGAATGTAGTTGTGCATGGTATTAAAATGTTTAATTTTAGTTATAATCATGTAAATTTTATTTATTTTAAATTGGACATGGAATAATTTACGATTTGGATTAAACAAATATGAAAGACAAGATTTTAGTCTTTAATTGTGATGGTAGACCTTGTTGAAATAATCATATTTAATTGCATAAACCGGATTGGAGTCAAACGTGTGGGTGCGACCTTAATTATGTTATGTGAGTTTCCTTTCATATTGTAGTTCTCGTTCAGTGTTGTAGATGTGGGAACCGTATTGGTCTGTAAGAATCTTGTTCCAGAGGCTTGTGTATTTAAGTGTTATTTGCTTTGTTATACTTTTGAGCGTTATTGGTATCAGGTTAGGGAGGGTTGGACTGGTTTGCAAGTCTTTTGAAATGAACAGTTGCGAGATGGTTAATGCCTCGTGTACCTGGTTTTGGTTTTATGATTTATACGTGTTAGTCCAACCCTTACCTGTTTTGAGTTATGTTAGGGGTTATAGGAGGGAGAGTGGCTCTTCGTGGGCGCCGGCGCCTCGAATGAGGAAGGGCCAGGATAACCCTCGAAGAGTAGTAAACAAGTGATAACCTAAACAATAGATTTAGGGGGTTGGGTAGTTTAAAAATACAAGATAATAAAACTTTGGATTCCTCGGCTATGCATTAGGGCTACCTTAGACTAGTGATAGACTGAGAAGGCCGTGGTCGGCAAAGTCAGAGTCTCGTCCTCATGAGAGACTATTGGCTCCACATTAGCTACCCTATGGTGCCGGCGCCTCAGTTAGGAGGAAGGGCCAGGAGATCCATAGATGGGTGTCGGCGCCTCCGTTGGAGGAAGGGCCAGGAGAATCCCATGAGAGCTATGCGATGACACTCTCCTCTTGACACCCTTGTGCTTTGTTATTGTTGCCTCTGGATGTTATCTCTTTGTGATGTATCTTTGAATTCTGTGAATTTGTTTTATGATTGTTAAGTGATAGTACTTCATGTTATTGTGATGAGTTTATTGGTTTAACTGGTTATGTGATTTGAGTACGTCGTTGGTCGTGCATTGCATGCTTGAGTTGTACTTGTTTTATATTATATTGTGATTGAGTCGGTTGACTTTCTTGGTCGGGTTCACTTCCTCGTCACCTCTGAGCACGGGGGGTGAGTTACTTGTAATTCACATGGTTGGGTGGAACGTGCTCCGCACCCGTTGGGTTCCCCATCAGCGTCTTGTCTTCTCAGCTTTCCGCAGTGCAGATGTTCCAGTGATCAGTTGTACTTCATGTTCATTAATCTTGTATCAATCCCTATGTTGGGAAATTTCAATGTAATTCATGTATCAAAGAAAATTGTAATGTAATATTATTTCAATGATGTAATAGTTAGGTTTGATTTGGATCTTGTTAAAAGATTTATCATGGATGTAATTATGCGATGTTATCATACTCGCATCATGGCTATCAGTTGTATCATTGTATATGGTTTTCATAAATTAAATGGTTATGTTGTTTTCGTTATCTTTATTATGTTTTGTGGTTGCAATGTAACCTCGCGTGCCCCAGAGAACCAAGTGTATTAATGTCATGTGTTATGCTATGTGTTTATGGTTTAATGTTATTGCATGTTTACTTTTGTTATTTAAAAAAAAAATTTATTCGCATTATGTGTGTGTGTTCTCTGGGGTTTGCACGATGGGCGTTACAACTTGGTATCAGAGCCAAGGTTGCAAACGCTAGGGTCTTTGGGTAGTGTAGTCCATTAGGTTACCGTTTGTGCAACTCTTGTGCTCATGTCGTACTTTATCTTGTGGCGCAGAACTATGCCTCGAGGTAGAGGACGTGGTCGTGGAAGAGGCCGTGGTGCCGGGTGTGGAGCAAACCGGCGAAGTCCCTCAGTTCCTAGTTCCCATGGCTCTGAGCATGAGGAACAGCAGAGCCTTCATAGTGTTCCATCAGGTAACCAGAATCCAGTACCGCCAGGTCTAGACGGTCAGTTACAGCATATACTTGGAGAGATTCTTGACCGATTGGGACCCAGGCCAGATGAGGTACACCAGGTGGAGAGGGAGAGAGAGAGATCTCTGAGGAGTGCGAGAGACCACGCCATGATTCGGTCACGGTCGTAGCGAGGGCCATATGAGGGAATACGTGAGGGGCACCCTCCCTGATAGTTGGAGGAAGGTCTTGAGGTGAGACACAGTTAATTAACCTTAGAGCCGTTGCCGCCATGCACCCCTCTCACAGTAGCAATACAGGCTTCGGTGCTTGCTTGATGATGCCCCTTACTTGAGGCTTAGCGTCTACTTGGTAAGCCTTGAGGAGCAGAAGCGCATCTTGATCTCGGAGTATGGTTACTTGGGAGTTGTTCCTAGACAGGTTCAGAGCTCGTTTCCTCTCAGACCATTGGAGGCAACGCAGGGCTGACGAGTTTCACGATCTCAAGCAGTTGTCTATGTCAGTGGAGCAGTATGAGAGGCGCTTCTATGAGTTGAAGCAGTATGCAGGGATTAGCCACGATGAGGGCATGTTAGTGCAGCATTTTGTTTGGGGCTTAAATGCCCGCATCAGTGGTGGTGTACGAGTCTTCGAGCCGAAGACGATGGAGATGGCAGTGGAGAAGGCTCGCTTAGTGGAGGAGAATTTGGCCATGGCTTTGGGTGGTCACATCGGAGTACAGATTGGTAGCACACCCACACCGGGTTATGTTGCTCATGGAGGCGATCACGAGGGCGGATCTTCGAGCAATTACCCACCCTCGAAGAAGAGTTACCCGGCGGCGACCCTAAAGATCAAAGCGAAATACAACCAATCTCAGCAGGGTGGCAATTCTCAGTTTCGCAGGGATCGGAACAAGAACCGGATTCGTCAGGAACGTTTTGTACAGCCTGCACCTAGTTTCCAGTCAGCACCGAGTCGTGGGAGTTTTCAGCAGTCAAATGCTCCATCAGGGGGCAGAGGTTTTGGCAGAGGCACTGGGTGTTTCTCTTGTGGACAGCCGGGGCATATTGCTAGGATGTGTCCTCAGAAGAACACCTCCGGTTTTAATCAGAGGCCAGCAGCATCAGAGCCGACAGTAGGAGATGCAGGGAGATCTCATTGTGTCTTTGCTTTAGTGGATAATCGTCAGGCAGTTCATCAGAACACCGTGGTTGAGGCATCAGGTGTGTTGAATAATTCTAGCATTTCTATACTTTTTGATTCTGGTGCTTCTGACTCCTTTATATCACCTTTAGTAGTTGAGCGATGTGGTTTGGTGGCAATTGGCCAAGGTGTAAAATGGCATGTTGAATTAGCATCAGGGTCAAGGGTTGTGGTAGAGAAGCTTGTGCAGGATTGTAATTTGAGTATAGGTGAAATGTCAACCAAGGTGGACCTCAGAATTCTGCCACTCGGTTCTTATGATATTGTCTTAGGCATGGATTGGTTGAGTGCACATCGTGCTATGATTGACTGTCGTCGAAAGGCAGTAAGGTGCACTGATGACTCTGGTAAGGAGGTGGAGATCTTGGGTATTCAGAGGCCCATCTCATTACGTATGATCTCTGCCATGCAGCTCAAAAGGCACTTCCGACAGGGTTGTCAGCTATTTGCAGTATCTGTGAGTGACTTGGAACCTGAGGATAGTCAGGGGTTGTCATTGGATGATTACCCCCTTCTTAAGGGTTTTTCTGATGTGTTTCCAGAGGAGATTCCTGGTATGCCACCTAAGCGAGATGTGGATTTCCGGATTGATCTGGTACCTGGAGCCGAGCCCATATCTCGAGCTCCATATCGGATGACAACACAGGAACTACAGGAACTCCGTCTTCAGTTGGAAGAATTGTTGGCCAAGGGCTTTATCCGCCCAAGTGTGTCTCCTTGGGGAGCACCTGTGATATTTGTGAAAAAGAAGGATGGTTCTCTTCGCTTGTGTATTGACTACAGACAGTTGAATAAGGTAACAGTGAAGAACCGATATCCATTGCCCAGGATTAACAATCTCTTCGATCAGATAAAAGGGGCAAAGGTGTTCTCTAAGATAGATCTCAAATCGGGATACCACCAGTTGAGGATTGCAGATGCCGATATTCACAAAACGGCATTTCGAACTCGATACGGACATTACGAGTTCACTGTGATGTCGTTCGGGTTAACGAATGCACCTTCAGTCTTCATGAGTCTAATGAATGGAGTCTTCCGTACATACTTGGATAAATTCGTTCTAGTGTTTCTCGATGACATCCTGATCTATTCTAGGTCGATGGAGGAACATGAAGAACATCTAAAGCAGGTATTGCAGTGCTTAAGGGATAATCAGTTGTTTGCTAATCTCAAAAAGTGTGACTTTTATGAGACTGAAGTTCAGTATTTGGGCCATGTGATTTCCGGTGAGGGAATTTCAGTTGATCCTGCAAAGATTCAGGCCATTGTGGATTGGCCCGCACCCACCAATGTCTCAGAGATTCGCAGCTTCATGGGACTTGCAGGTTATTATAGGCGGTTTGTTCAGGGGTTTTCTAGGTTGGCTCATCCTATCACCTCCTTGCAGAGGAAGGGAAAGAAATTTCTTTGGTCCGATCAATGTCAGTTAGCTTTCCAGACTCTGAAGGATAAGTTGACTAGTGCTCCAATCCTAGCAGTTCCTGATCCGGCAGGTGATTTTGTTGTCTGTACAGATGCTTCTTTGGAAGGTTTAGGGGCTGTGTTGATGCAGGAAGGTCGAGTGATTGCTTATGAGTCACGGAAACTGAAGGACCATGAACTTAACTACCCCACTCACGATTTGGAGTTGGCCGCAGTTGTGCATGCCTTGGTGAGGTGGAGACACTTTCTCCTTGGGCATCGGTTCGAGTTGCATACAGATCACCGTAGTCTACAGTACATCTTCACGCAGCCGAACTTGAATGCAAGACAGAGAAGGTGGATGGAATTTTTGTGTGAGTACGACTTTGAGGTGAAGTATATTCAGGGTAAGGAGAATGTTGTAGCAGATGCCTTGAGCAGACGCAGGCATGAGTTATCCGCTATGACTCTTGAGGTGGATTTGAAGAGTCAGATTGTTGCAGCTCTTTCTTCTGATGATTGGTATCAGGCAGTGAAGGCAGAGATTGAGTCGGGTAGAGCTTTGGAAGGTAAATTTGCGGGATACTCTTTGGATTTGGATGGTGTGTTGCGCTATGCAGGCCGTATGTATGTACCTCCTGCAGAGGGTCTTCGTACCCTTATTTTGACGGAAGCTCATAGAGCTCCTTATTCGGCACATCCAGGAGTTAAGAAGATGTACGCTGATCTTCGTGCACTATATTTTTGGGCAGGATTGAAGTGTGACATTGCGGATTTTGTGGCTAGGTGTCTTGAATGTCAGAGAGTGAAGGCCGAGCATCATCATCCAGCAGGCTTGTTGCAGCCGCATCTTGTTCCAGAGTGGAAGTGGGACATCATTTCTATGGATTTTATAGTCGGGTTGCCTATGTCTTCCAGGCGACACGATGCTATCATGGTCACTGTTGACAGGTTGACAAAGGTAGCCCATTTCTCTCCTATTCGATCTTCATATACTGCTTCAGTGGTGGCTAGGGTGTTCATGGAGGATATTGTTAGACTACATGGGATACCGCGCAGGATTATTTTTGACAGAGATCCGGTATTCACTTCTGCATTATGGACATCCCTTCAGCGGTCCTTAGGGACTAAGTTGAATTTTAGTTCTGCCTACCATC
>VDFB02373365.1:170347782-170397238 GCA_007258455.2 Sequoia sempervirens | reverse complement strand
ATGTTTTTTCATAAGTTTTGGGTTAATTTCGATAATGTTTTTAATATTCTTATTGCAGTCGAATGATCGAGGAAAGGCACCAGCAGTAGAGGAGAGCATCCATAGTGATTTGCAATCAATATTTTGTGATGATGACATCACTTATTCAGCAAACCCTCTCGATACGATAAAGAATGTCCAAAAAAATGCAATCAAGAAATGGTTAAGTTGATGTTCATAGTGCCTCAAACAGATGAGATAAAAGAGAAGGTTAAAATATTGAAAGAGAGATTCCAAAACTTGCAAGTAAGTTGTCATGAGGTCTTTAATTATAACATAAGTTCATTCATGGTTTTATATTTTGTACTCTTTTATGTCATGAACTAAAATATGTGTTGTTTTTACAGGGTTATTTGCCTCCTCATGATGGTCCTAGCCATGATCAGGGTACTGCAAGTGCTGCCCGAGGAGTAGGGGTTGGTACAAGTGTCCATCCTGATCTTCCTATGCATACATCACATCATCTGACCCCATCATTCGTTCCTATATTGTCATTTGAAATTTTGGCAACACATACCATGCAGACATCCATTAATGCACCCTCTCGCAGCGAACACATTCCAGAACATGTGTCAAGACATGTAGCTGGGGATGCGGAGGCCACTAGTACTGGTGATGTTTTAGCAGTATTTCTTGGATCTTCCCGTATTACTAGTACGGGAACATTGTCAGTCACACTTGTGGTGACCGAGGATTTTGTTCCCATAAAGATAGAGAGGGTCCTAGGTACTTTAAAATGTTTTAATTGTTATTACATATAATCCAATTGAAATTTACTTATTGATCGCTCTTTTTAGACTATTGATCCCATGATCATTTTGCAGGAAATGATGTTTTTTATAAACATCTAAGTGATATTACATTGGAGCTCTTCAGGCCCACCATACACATGGTGGAATGCCCAAAATCAAGATTTAAAAGATGAGCTCATTAACCATTTAGTTGTGTTGTTCGGTGATAAACATTCAACCGAACCAAGGTCCTTAAGAAAGCTGGTACCTATCTAAAGTATGTGAGGGACCAATATAGGTCACATTTAGAGAAAGAACAAAAAGTATGAGTGTCCCCCCATGATTTCTGGAGAGGGAGTGGAAGGACCTGGTGTCAGATGGAAAGGAGAAGGCTGAAAAGAAAAAAGGAAAGACACCACCGGCCAAGGAAGGTATGTGATACTATCAACAATGTAATTATATACTGATTACTCTTTCTTTTTACATAATCTAACTTATTTCAAACTTTTCATAGGCTTCCTGACACATCAAAGGCAACAAAGGCAAGACTAGAAAAACATGGGCAACACAAACTTGGCTCTTGTGGTTATATGAAATTAGTTGCATGAATTGTAAGTATCAATAAATGAAATATAGTATCCAAATAATAAATTGAAAACAATTTTGGTTTTATCACACCATAGAAGAAAAATTCATGATCTTATGCAAAATGTAGGGCTCTGAATTCAACAGAGTTCCCATAGAAGATGACACGAAGGTTTCCCTTCCAATAAGGCTATGGAGTTGTGGTTGAATGCCTAAGAGTCTTGATTGGGCAAACACAACCTTCCACTACATCCGACACACAAGTAAATAAACTCAATAAAGTTTATTTAAAATTGAATACTTGTGAAATCCATAGCAGCATTAATCGTTTGGGGAAAAAATTGGCAAACCAAAAGTTCAGGATTTTTTGAAAAAATCAGGAAAAATTTGGATTTACAAAAAAACACAAAAAATTGAAGAAAAACAGTCAGAAACTATTTTTTTTTTAAATTTAATGGCTTTTCCATAGCATACAGACATTGAGAGTAAATAAAATACAGAGTTCAATCCATGAATTATAAAAAATAGATTTGTGTTGGTTATATTCATATTGCCAATTACATTGCACAAAACATAGTACAACTGCATAAATATCAGATGGTGACAGTTGTCTATGCAACCACATTTTTCATACATTTCTACCAAAGCATTTTATCAAACAGTTCACTGCCTTGCTACTATGGCTAAAAGCCTAAAACAGTTTCTTTTGAACAAGTTATGGATGCTTGGAAAAAATCTATGAAAGCATAATAGTAAGCAATAGCATAGACAAGGCAATTAACTGTTTCAAAATATGTCTCAAAGAAATGTGGTCTCATGGTGATGGAATGCCATGACAATCCATAGCAATTTGTTTGTCATGGCATTCATTATGGCATTCCATCACCATGAGACCAAATTTCTTTGAAGCATTTTTTCAAATAGTTCACTACCTATTCTATGCTACCACATTTTTCAAACATGTCTACCAAAGCATTTTATCAATCATTTCAACGCCTTCATGCTATGGCTAAAAACCTAAAACAGGTGCTTTCAAACAAGCTATGGATACCAAAGCATAATAGTAAGCAATAACATAGACAAGGCAGTGAATTGTTTGAAAAAATGTCTAAAAGAAATGCAGTCTCACGATGATGGAATGCCATGACAATCCGTAGCAATTTGCTTGTCATGCCATTCCATCACCATGAGACTACATTTCTTTGAGACATTTTTTTCAAGCAGTTCATTGCCTTGTCTATGCTACTGCATTTTTCATACATGTCTACCAAATCATTTTATCAAACAGTTCATTGCCTTGCTGCTATGGCTAAAAGCCTAAAACAGGTGCTTTCAAACAAGCTATGGATGCTTGGAAAAAATCTATCAAAGAATAATAGTAAGCAACAAGCCATGGTCTCATGATTTTTTTTGCACGAAAATCAACTCAATTTTATTCACGTTTTTTTTGCAAATTTTCAACACGTTTTTTTGGTTATTTTGCAGTTTGAAACAGAAAATAATCATTGACCAAAAAGTCAACAATTTTTTCAAAAAATCGGGGAAAAAATCATCTAACCTGCAGATTTTTTAAAAATTGTCTAGCCTGCAGATTTTTAAAAAATCACGATTAATTGGGTTTTTTTGCAGATTTATGCTTCTATGGACTACAATCTATTCAATATTAATTTCCACCATAAAATAATTACATGCCTATTTTTTTTAAACATTCAAGCAATGATAACACTACACATGACACTGGAATGCAGCCTGGTGAGGGTGGAGCACAACCTGCAGATGAAGGTCATGGTGTGCATCCCGGTACTTTAGAGCATGTAGAGCGTGATCAACATGTTGAGCATGATCAGGCTAGAGAAGATCAGGAACATGATGTGGCCCCATTAGGTAAAAAGGACCACTCTAAAGTTCTTTTAAACATATTTAATTGCAATTGGTGTATTAATTAATGTAACCTTTCATGTTTCAACTTTAGAGCATGTAGAGCATGATCAACGTGTTGAGCATGATCAGGCTAGAGAAGATCATGAACATGATGTGGCCCCATCAGGTAAAGAGGACCACTCTCATGTTCTCTTAAACATATTTAATTTCAATTGGTGTATTAATTAATATAACCTTTCATGTTTCAACTGCAGATCAAGATTTAGAGGGTGTTCAACATGTTGAGCACGAGTCTATAACAAAATTTCAAGAACATGATGTGGACTCATCAGGTAAAGAGAACCACTCTAATGTTCTTTTAATTAATGAAATACTTGTAACAATAATAATAAAACATATCAGTTTAACATTTCTTTCTTATTGCAGCAGACCCCTTGAGGCAGCGTCCGCGTCATGAGCGCAGACGACTAGGCATACATTAAGATCACGGCAGAGGGCGAACAACTAAAGGGGACAGATATTGATTTAGAAAATGATACTCCACTTCCAGCTTTATATAGCTTTGAAAAAGAAACAAAAAATAAGTGATTGTAATCATATCATGACAAAAATATTTTTGATAATATGTAAAGGCTGAAAGAATGAATATTATATGTTAATGAATGAATGTGAATATGTTAATTAATGAATGTTATATGTTAACGAATGAATGTTATATGTTATTAATGGATGAATGAATGATTAATTTTATATGATTGGGTATGGGGAATTGAGAGTGATGTGAGGGGGGGGAGGGGGTAGGGCCCAAATGAGCTTCCACTGTCACGTGGTTGGCCATGTTAAGTAGAGAATATTAAACTATTCTCGAAACAAAGAGAAGCTCGATAAGGTAATGCACTTTTCAATATAATAAATGCATCATTTGAAGCATCAAACCAATATGCAAAGATGAAAGAAAGTGCTAACTTTTCACTATGGTGGCAGAAAAATGATTCTTTTACCCTAAATCCATGCTCTGCATCATAATTTTAAGTTGTTTCCATTCCAATGTTCTGAGTTTAGTTTGTTTGTATGGCTTTGTATGAATACCGCATTGTGTTGTGTTTGGATTTGGTTTCAAAGCTCTGTTTCTTCTATTTTTAGTGGTGACATAACTCTAAAATTTGACTTTTGTGCATAATAGGTTAGTGGAAAAATTGATAGCTCTGAAGGGCTCTCTACTTACATTCATTCTTGATCATAAATGTTGTAAATGATATTAATGCTTCAAACTTAATGATTCATTTCATTGTTATAATGATCAAAATGTTATACTTTGCTATACATTCAAGCATTCTCTTTCCCCCTACCCTTTGCTCTCTCCCCCCTCCTTTTAAGAATTTTCTTTGTCATAAAATATTCATATTTCTGTCTCATTTACACAAATTTATCTGAAGCGCTAGAAGTGAATAAAGATATGTAAAAGATGATGGATTATGTCTAACCAACAACTTTCCATCTTATAGCTAATTAAATCCTTAATATTTGAATAGTTTAGAGCTCTAATAAAATAATTTCCTGAGATTTGAATACGAAGGGACGCGACTTGATTGATCTCTCACCGATGGTACATTTCAACGAATATTTTTTTTAAAAAAAATTGCATTGTTTCGCCGAAATTTTGACAAACACATCTGAAGAATCACATAAAAGTTCCGACGAAGTTTCTATAGCTACGACAAAGGATTCGTCATAACTCCTTGTCCATTTCGTCGTAATTACAATGAAGTCCACCAACAAATCACAGAAAAAGGTCTGATGAAGGCTTTGTTGTAACTCCTTGCCCTTTTCATCACACTTTCGACGTACATCACCGAAAAACCACATAAAAGGTCTGAAAAAGTTGCTTACATACGACGATGGCTTCACCATAAATACTTGCCCATTTCGTCAAATTGGCGACAAAATTCTAATGTTCTTTCGACGCCCATTTCGTCAATATGCCAACAAAAATCCTAGCCATTTTATGATGTCAATGACCAACGAATCTGTGTCATTTTTTCGATGTTTAATTCATCGTCGGACCTACAATGAAACTATTTTCTCCATTTCATCGCTATTCTAACAAAGATTTGTGGAACCACTGACGAACGTCCGTCGAAAAATGGTGTCAAATTCAGTAGTGAACTAAAGCAACAAAATGACTGTCAGAACACAATTGCTCATAACTCGATCAAATCTTCATGTAGATCTCTGAAACTTAACGTGGATAAACTAGATATACTCGACAACAAACCCATTAATCCAAAACCACTGATCATTAACGTACTGAGCTAACCAATAGACTGAACTACACTTCACCACTCACAACCTGCAACTTATTTCATTACAATTTTCTCAATATCCTCAACATATACAACTTCTAATACATTAATGCCAATAGTTTTGACATCAATGACAACCACATATTAGAAAAACAACCACAACATCCAAAAATCTCCCCCTTTGGCATTGATGGCAACACATGATGTGAAAAACACCATCAATGCAACTATCTTTAGCACTTACTCCCCCTTAGGTTCTGACTCTTTTCTCTTCAACTCTTTCACATGACTCTTCTCCCCACATAATTCACAATTTTTCACATGACTCTTCTCCCCCTTTGACATCAATGACAAAGATTTATTTTCTCCACACAAGCTTTGAGCCACATATCTGAACATCTAACTACTCCCTCTGAGTAGTAGCCACCACAACATCAACCTGGATCAAGATATGACTATGAAATGCACAAATTGATGCAAGTCAATGCATCTTAGTTTTGATTAGGAGGGGAAATCATCCCTAGCTTCCCTCTGAGATACTCAAAAGTATCCTTAGGCAACAGTTTGGTAAAGATATCTGCAATCTGTTCCTTAGTAGGCACATACTCTAGCCTGACTTCCTTTTCACTCACCTTCTCTCTCAAAAAATGAAACTTGATAGATATATGCTTGGTGTTTGAATGCATCACTGAATTCTTAGAAATTTTAATTGCACTCGAATTATCATAGAATATAACAATAGGTTCATCATACACAACTTTGATATCTTTCAACATCTGCTTCATCCACAATACTTGAGTACAATTATTAGCAGCAACAATGTATTTTTCCTCTATAATAGATAGAGAAATGGCATTCTGCTTCTTACTTAACCATGAAATTAGCTTCTTACCCAAGAAAAATGCACCACCACAAGTAATCTTTATGTCATTCACATCACCTTCCCAATTAGCATCAGTACCTTTATTGAATCCAAATTACTATCAACAGTACCTTTGTTGAATCCAAGCTTCAACAAATGCTTGTCCAATCTGGCATACCATGCTCTTGGGGCTTGCTTAATTCCATATAATGCTTTCTTTAACTGACAAACCATATCTCCCTAATTAGTCAATTGAAATCCATCAGGTTGCTCAACATACACTTATTCTTCCAATTTGCCATTTAGAAATGTTGACTTGACATCCATCTGATAAACCTTGTAGTTTTTGTAAGCAGCATAAGCAAGAAATAGTCTCACAACTTCAATCCTAGCAACAGGGGAAAAGGTTTCTTCAAGGTCAATTCCTTCCATCTGAGAATATCCTTTACACACAAGTCTTGCTTTGTTTCTAACAAATTCACCTTGCTCATTTAGCTTATTTATAAAGACCCATTTAGTTCCAATTACATTTTTGTCCTTAGGTCTAGGAACAAGAATCCATGTATTATTCTTCTCAATTTGTTGTATTTCTTCTTCCATTGCTTCCACCCAATTTTCATCTTTGCATGCTTCATTGACACTATTAGGCTCAATCTTTGAAATCAGACAATATTCTTGTGCAATTTTTCTCCTAGTCTGAACACCTTTGTTCTTATCACCTACAATCTCATCTTTTGAATGATTTTTTCTTACATACCTTAGAGTCTTAGGATGTTCTTGGACTTTTGGCTCTTGTGATCTCTCTTCTGCACTTTCACTAGTTCCTTCCTCTCGATTTTCTTGATTCACCAGAATGATTTGGACTTTGTTTTGAGTCTGAACTTTATTTCCTATGACTGAACTATTATTCTGATCATCTAAATCATATCTACAGGTTCTGGATGGTCTCTATATGTCTTCATCAACCTTGAAATTTGCACTTTCAACTACTTTCCTCAATCTCTTATTGTAGCACTGGTAGGCCTTGCTCTTAGTAGAATAACCAAGAAAGATTCCTTCATCACTTCTAGCATCAAACTTTCCTATCTCTTCATCTCTTTTGATATAGTATTTACTCCCAAAGATTTTGAAATATCTAACAGTAGGCTTATGACCAAACCATAGCTCAAAAGGGGTCTTACTAGTATCACCTTTGACTTGTACCCAGTTGAGGATGTAAACAATAGTACTCATAGCTTATCTCCAATAGATATGAGGGACATTTCCTTCCAGCATCATAGTCCTAGTAGCATCTAGAACTGTCATGTTCTTCCTTTCCACAACTCCATTTTTCCGAGGGGTTCGTGGGGCAGATAATTGTCTCTTTATCACATGCCCTTCACAAAAATAATTAAACTCATGGGAAGTGAATTCACCACCTTTATCTAATCTCAAACATTTAATCTTCAGACCTGTCTTTATCTCAACCATAGCCTTAAAAATATTGAATTTCTCTAGAGCTTCATATTTTTCCCTTATGAAAGTAATCCACATCAATCTAGAGTAATCATCAATAAGTAGCATGAAGTACCTATCTCCTTGTAAACTTATAACTCTAGAAGGACCACACAAATCAGTATGAACAAGCTCCAACACTTCATTTGAACAATGTTGTTTGCTCCGAAATGAAATTCTAGTTTGCTTCCCTAACTGGCATTCCTTGCATATAGTATTAGTAGGCTTTACCAATTTAGGAAGATCTCTCACTACCCAAGTAGAGCTTTTCTTGATAATATTGTCAAAGTTTACATGACACATTCTCCTATGCCACAACCAACTTTCATCAACTTGAGCAATTAGACAACTTTTACCAGTAGCATTTACGTGAAAGATGTTACCTTTTGTTTTTGTACCTGAAGCAATCACATTTCCAAAACTCCCCAATATTCTGCACTTTCTATCCTTGAATTGAATATTGTATCCCTTGTCAACCATTTTTCCAACACTTAAGAGATTATGCTTCAAACCTTCCACATAAAGAGCATCATCAGTATTATTCTTACCATCAAGAGAAATACATCCTCTGTCATGGATTACACCAGCTTTGTCATCACCAAATCTTACAACACCACCATCATACTTTTCCAAGCTCACAAACTTACTTTTATCACATGTCATGTGATGAGAGCATCCACTATCAATCACCGATTCATCTTTATCTTCAACTCTGGCTGCTAGAGCTTTCTCCACATTTGAGCAACTAACAGATTTAGTAGGGGCTGGATCATTTTCCTTGATAGCAATAAATACCCATTCATCTTCACTTACATTTCCTTTATCAGATTCATCATCTGTCTCACCTTCATCAATAGCATAATAACACTTTATTTGAAATCTAGGCTTGTTAGGTCTTCGCTTAGGAACTCTTTCCAGACACCTTGATGCAAAATGACCTATCTTATTGCAAGAAAAACATTTAATAGGCAATTTCCCTTTATACTTACCTTCTCCTCTGGCTTCCCTTTTGACAATAAGTGTTTCAAGCCACTCTAGTTTTCTCTCCTCTTCTTCAATCTCTCTCATTTCCTCCTCATACTTCAATAACTTTCTAGAAGAACTTTCTCCTGGATCATATCTTTGCTTATCTTTTTCAGAGGTAGTAGCCTTGAATGCAGATTTTATCTTAGGAAGAGCATCACCAAATTTACTCAACTCAAAAGCAGTAAGGTTACCAATCAACATATCTCTGGTTACATTTGCTACAGTTCGGAGCTCCTCAATAGCAATAGCTTTGACTTTGTATGCAGTAGGCAAGGATCTAAGCACTTTAGTAGCAATATCTGATTCTTCCAATTGCCCACCAACACATCTAATACCGCACACAAGTTCATTCACTCTTTGCATGAAAGAAGTAATGTTCTCATCATCACCCATTCTCAATATTTCATATTTCCATTTCAAATTTTGCAACTTAGCAATCTTCACATTAGCATCACCTTCATACAAATTTTCCAACATTTTCCATATCTCATAAGCAGTCATCAAATTCATAAAAAATTTCATCTCAGAATCAGTCAAAGCACTCAACAATGCTTCCTTATCCCTGATATTGTACTCAGCTTCCTTAATCTCATCTATAGTAGAAGGACCATTCTGTGGAATGATATACCTATTCTTTGTAATTTTCCAATAGGGTTCACCAATGCATCTCAGATGACACTCCATTCGAGCCTTCCACATAGAATAATTTGTTCCATCAAATCTCAAACTATCCTTCTTGTATGTCACCATCCTGAATCACCTCAAACTATCAAACTTCTTCTAAGGAACCTGCTCTGATACCAATTGTTGGCAACAAAAGGGCAGACAACTAAGAGGGGGGGTGAATCAGTTCTCCTAGAAATTTAAACTTATCAAAATTATTAACCTTATTCTCAGATCTGATCAATAACCATGGAAGCATAAATCAACAACACATCAAAAACACACATAACACCAATATTTTTTATGTGGAAACCTTGTTAGGAAAAAAATGCACGGTGGAGGTTAGTCCACAAGATTATACCCTGTTAAAAGTATAAAGAAATGTGAATGGGGAATGCACATGCATTCACGTGCACTACCTAGAGCTCACTGCTCAATTACAAAAGGAAGACTCACTGTCTTACAAAAGGATTTGGATTCCATCCACAAGATTTTAAACTGAGAAAATAGCATTTGCTAATGCCTGATTACAGTTTTGGTTAAGCACATGAACACTTCTTCACACTCTGCTCATTCTTCTTCACACTCTACTTTTTCCTTCCAATGATTAGAACATTATTCACACATCTCATACACACACACCTTCAAATGGAATAAAAAATCACTTATATATATCCACAACAAGAGATTACATCGCTACATGTTGGCCCCAATAAAATAATAAAAAATATGCAAACTATCGGCCCAAAACAATAAATAATTTTCAATGTGAATCGACCAAGGTCAGCCACAACATAGAGAAGACCCAAAACAAAATACTCAAACACGAAAAACACTTCAAACAATTTCGGTTTGAGGATCCACAACATGCTACAACACCCTATCGGCCATGAACATGAAAAACATGAACATGCAAGAGAAAATCTCTAATTGCGAGCCCAACGATCAATGCAGATGTGCAACATAGATAGAGCACAATCTAGAAACATCCACAAACATCATGAATCACCAGAGAAGCATCCGCATCAACTGAACTTACTAGAATCACATCAGCTTCATTCAAGAACACCAACTGCAACAACAAAATGACTATCAGAGCACAACTAATCATAACTTGATCAAATATTCATGAGAATCTCTGAAACTTAATGTGGATAAACTAGATATACTCAACAACAAACTCTTTAATCCACAACCATTGATCATCAACATACTGAGCTAGCCAATAGACTGAACTACACTTCACGACTGACAACCTGCAACTTATTTCATTACAATTTTCTCAATATCCTCGACATATACAATTTCTAAGACATTAATGCCAATAGTGTTGACATCAATGAAAACCACATATTAGCAACACAACCACAACATCCAACAATAACATTGCTTTGAATCAAGCGGTCAATTGGCGTTTTTCTTAAAGATAACCATGAAATGTGCAAAAATATATATCATTGCATTGGGTATGGAAAGACACTTTATAGACCCCTACTGGTAATGGTAGTCAATCAAGGCATCATGGTTTCATAGAGTTAACGCTTTCAGAGGACTTCATGTCTATGAAAATTCAAGATCTTCATGAGAACGCCTTATTTCGTAAGTTCTGGAAGTATATGCCTCATATTCATGTTCTAAAATATTTAATTTATCAAGAATGGGATGGGGAAAATCAAGTATTTTATGTAGATCAAGGTAATGGCTATTTCATTGTGATATTTTCTTCCAAAGAGAAAAGAGATGCAGTGTTTAAGGTTAAAATATGAGTCTTTAAGGGATCAGGTTTATTTATTTAGCCATGGGTTCCAAATTTTGACCCTTCCACTGCTACGATCAAGTTTGTCCCATTTTGGATCCAACTCCCATCTCTTCCTTTGGAGTATAGAGAGCCAAAAATTGTGGAAATTCTGGAAAATAAGTTCAGTATCATTTTAAAGCATGACATGGAATTTTTTAAGACTCTAGCTAAACCTGCTAGAGTGTGTGTTCTTCTAGATACGGAAAAGGCCTTTCCTTCCAAATTTTGTATTAAATACAAGTTTTGATCCTAGGTAAGGAAGATTTTAATAGAAAACCCTTATAATGTTTGTATGGGTTGTCATGCTTTTGGTCATTCAATTAAGAATTGTAAAGAAATAAAGTTTCTTGATGAGAGGCGATTTAATGGAAAACAAAAAGAATCTTTCTCTAAGTCTCTTGTTTCTTCTAAGAAGGCATGTGAAGGGGGTGTTCCCTTGTCTTCTTAGCCATCATGTTCACATTTTTTTGATAAATACTTTTTTCAACAAGTCTTTTCAGAGCTAGATGTTTTTTTTGCTAAGATATCTAAAGGGGGTTTGTCTTCTTCTTCTCATCCATCATGTTTGAATCTCATTGTCCATGAATCACCTTGTGATCCGGTGGATATTTTCAGTGAAAATTGAAGTTTCCCATTTCTCTCCAGAATCTGCACCATCAGAAAGATCTCAGCGTCCTGATTCCAACGCAACTCGAACGGAGCGAAAAGGAGTCTGTTTGCATGAGTTATGGCCAGTCAAAGGCATGGTCAAACTAGGATCAGAGGGCGTCCAAAAAGTGAAAAAAATGATGTCGTCAAAAGTTGTCAAAGTTGGCATCATCGCGAAGAGCTCGTCAAGACGATTCCGACGGCGTTCGTTTCGTCGAAATCTGACATCGTATGCTCAAGATACTGCTGGTCAAAGTTTTAGGTTGACTTGGTGGACTTGAAGGTACAATGATAACGTCATCATCCGTACAGCTGACGTCAACACGTGGTATGAAATTTGAAGTGGACCAATCAGAAATTGACACGTGGCAGTCTGTACGGTCCGTACTTGTCGACGTGGCACGATGATGTGGCAGGTGACGTCAGCAGGGTCAGCGAATCATGCGTTGACACGTGTCATTCATAATCTAGTCAGCAGGTCCGTAGCTCAGTTGGCAGTCCAATCAGCGTCCACTCTTAGTCCACGTCAGCTCTTAGTCAGCACTGTCGTCGAATCAAATTTCTCCACGTGGCACCTCCTCGGCATGCCACGTGGCCTTTATCTTCGCCCGGCGGATGGATCAGTCTGTTAGTTTGCTAAAAAAGGTTGTTGAGGTTTCGAACCTCTGACCACTTGCCTATGAATATCCCGCATAGCCGTTGCACCACATCCGCCGGCTTCACTAAAAATAGACAGCGGTTATTTTTGTTGTTTAATATTTTGGGAGTTTATTTTAAAAATGAGCCGGCGGGAGTTGAACCCACACCGGCCGGGTCCCAAAAAGGTTCAGCCACCAACGAGCCATCAAAACAGTTTAGTTTATATTTGGCATCGGTGTGTTTTGTTAAATGTTTTAAAACCAAATGGCTCAACTTAAACAACAAAACCCGAAAATAAGAAAAACTGAAGGGTTAAAAATACTTGTGAAGGATTAATATATGTTAAAAATGGAGGAGGTTGAAAATTATATGTAAAATAAGGGAGATTAAGTTGTTTTTTTGGAGATATGGAGGATTTTCAAAAATATTGTAAAATCAATTGGTTAGTAACCAATTTGATTCATTTTTTTTGTATAAAAATGGGTGTGAGGTGAGTGTGGGGATTAAGTTTTTTTCAGGTGATGAATTCTTGAAGCTGAGGTGACACGAAAGAGAGGTCTTGTGGAGATTATTTTTGAGCCATTCTTGCACGTCAGAGCGTTGTAATGCTGCCGAAGTGCTTGAAGAATGGTTGTGGTGCATTTGTAATTGATTTTTGGAGTTAATTGGATCGGTCTCTCTATTGGAGCGGACTCGGAGACGTAGTCACGTTTGTGACGAACTCCGTAATCAAACGTTGTTTTCACTTCTCTTCTTCTCTCTCACTTTCTCTCAGTTTGTTAATTCCTTCATTTTGTTATTTCCTTAAGTTAATTTTGATTTAATTAACTTGGAATAATCATTGTAAAAAATTAAGCATTCAATTCTGCAATATAGTCTAGATCCTATACAGATCACCTTGTAATAACATTTCATCTAGTTTTTCTCCTTTGTACAAGGGTAATTCCATTGCATATTCATATTACACAAGGCCATTTTCTTTTTCATTTCAAGCTTGGGGATCAAATTATGTCCACTAGGGGTTGGCTTCTACCAATTTTTTTCCTAGAAAAGTTAATAAAGTTGTGGTCCATACCTATGAAGAGGTTAGGGAAAAGTTTTCTTTTTCAAAATGGTCAAGTGGTCAAGGTTTGGGAATGAAACTTTCTATTAATATATCAGATGCATGGAGGGAAAAAGGATTGTTTCAGTTAAGGTAGTTAATAGGTTGTTGCATTTATTTATGCCACAAGTTTCTCTGTCTAACATGTAGTAGTTAGGTGGTATAATTTCAATATTGATGTGGGAAAGTTTTCCTTCAAAAATTGTTGCATCTCATGGGGGTAACTATTAAGATTGTCTAGCCCTACCTTTACTGGAATTTGATACATCTAATGAATATGAGTTTCAAGGTAGAGAGGATGAGGTATCTTGTTTGAATTTTTTTGATAATCAGGATTTTGCGGATGGTGGTAATTTGGAATTTTTAAAGGAAGAAAGGGAGTTTCATTCAACTATACTTGAGACACAGTTAGAAGTTTCTACAATAGATGCCAAACCATATGTAGTTGCTACAGAGTTGGGAGCTGAGATTTTTGAGAAGTCAAAAGAATCAAGTGCAAATTTTATAAAGGAAAAAGAAGAGGTTGGTGTTACTAAGCAAGAAGAAGGAGAATGTGACTTCTCGAATGTATTAACTATCTTCCAAACACCTCTTTCATCATCCCCTGTGAAGAAGTCTCCAGGTAAAAGGGGAAGGAAATCTAATGCATCCAAGATTCAGGAGGAAATCAAGGCAGGAAAAAAGTCTACTTTGGATGGGAGTATAAAGAAGAGATTGAGGAGAGCAAGCTACTCTCCTCGATCCTAATGAGGGTCATCTCTTGGAATGTTAGGGGAATTAATGACCCTAATAAGAGGTCCTAGATTAAGCAACAGATAAGTGCTTGTGGGGATGATATATTTGTTTTACATGAGACCAAGCTATCTAAGGAAAATTATGAATCTTTTTTTGTTAAATGGGAATTGTGGAAGTGTTGTCAATCATAAGCTCAAGGAGCTTCAGGGAGTTTATTAACTTTTTGGAAACAAAATTGAATTATAATGGAGCTTATATCCAATCAATCACATTGGAAAATGATGATGGTTACTCATTTTGATTTGAGATTTGTTTTGGTAAATGTGTATGCTCCAAATTCAACAGTTGGGAAAAAAGTATTATGGGATGACTTGACCCTAGGTTTAGAGCAAGCAGGTGATGAGAAGGTTATTCTTGTAGGATATTTTAATGCAATCCTCTCCCTAGATGAAAAGATGGGAGGCATTATACCTCCTCAGAAAACAATGGAGGATTTTAACATGTTTGTTCAAAATAATGCTCTTATAGATGTTCAACTGATCAAAGGTAAATTTACATGGATAAACAAGAGGATATATTTTTTGCATATAGTTGTATGGTTGGAAAAAAAAATCATCCTCAAATTGGATCATGGGGAGTAATATGTTAGATTCAGAAATTTTTCCATAGCCTAGGTCTGATCATTTTCCTACATCACTGAGCATCTCAGCCAACTATTCTTCTCCCAAATGCAAAACAACTTTCAAATTTGAGTCCAACTGGTTTTGTCATCATGAATTTTTATATCTTTTGAGAATTTGGTGGGAGCAAGCCCCGTACACGATGGGTTCATGTATGCTCAGATTTTATAGAAAGTTGATGTATGTTTAAAGGGAAAATTAAACAATGAAATGTGCACATTTTTAAAAACATTTTTAGCAAAATATTGTGGTTTCAAAACAATTAGCAGATATAAATGGTCAAATTATATCTCAAGGATTAACGCCATTGTTGTATGAGCAGAAAAATAAATTGCAATTAGAATGGGAGTAGTTGGTGCTGAGTGAGGAAATGTATTGGAGACAAAAATCCCATGAGTTGTGGCTGAAAGAAGTGTTGGAGTTATCAACCCAAGATCTTCAATCTGCAACACCAAAGAACCTCCACAAGAGATAGAGAGAAGCAAAAATGGAAGATGTTATTCCACCAAACAAGGATTGCAATATGATACAATATGATCAATGCAATACAATACAATGCTATATGCAATACATTATGCTAGAGATGCCTTGCTTATAAAGGCAAGGATAAGAGATAGGATAAGACAAGATCATGACAAGTGTCTTAATCCTATCACATGAGACAACTAACTCATAACTACCTAGGAAAGTGGAAATTCTAGATAAGACAACTAATACTTATCTAGATATGACAACTAATATCCTAAGTAAACTTAACATGTGAATTAAGTTCCCTAAGTCCCTAGTAAAGGAATAAACTAGGTACAAGACTTATTCACACCAACACCCCCCTTTAAGTGCAACTTAGGGAGGTACAAACAAATGCATACATGCAAAAGATGGGTCCTGGCAACTAGGCCTGATGAGGTACCCATGTACAAAACAAAAAAACTCTCACAAGCGGAGAAAAGGAGAAAAACCCTGTGGGAGAAAACTCCTCTCCAAAAGAGAGAAAAGATACAAAGAAAACTAATGAAGGAAGGAGAACTCCTCAAGACCCCCCAAGGACAACTTCCTTCACCCAAAGCATCGATCGCAACTGAAGATAATGAGGCGATGCCAAAGGTTTAGTGAAGATGTCTGCAACCTGTTGATTTGTAGGAAAATACTCCAAGCTAAGAACACCATCCTAGATGAGCTGCCTGATGAAGTGCATGTGGATCTCAATATGCTTAGTCCGTTGATGCTCCACTGGGTTGCATGAAATATGAATGACACTCTGATTGTCACACCAAAGAGTAGTGGGTTGAGTGGAAGGGAATCCAAACTCAGTCATCAACTGACGAAGCCACAAAACCTCTTGACTAGCCAACACGAACCTCGATACTCAGCCTCTGTCGATGATAATGCAATAGTAGTTTCTTCTTGCATGACCATGCAATCAGACCAGAACCAAGGCAAAAGACAAAGCCAGAAGTAGACTTTTGATCATTGACATCACCAGCCCAATCTGAGTCAGTGAAGCCCACAATCTGAGATGCACCTGAAGTGTAGTGAATGCCAAAATGAGTAGTGCCCTGAATGTATCTCAAGATACGCTTGGTGGCCTTCCAATGACTCTCATGAGGCTCCTGTGAGAAGCGAGAGACAATTCCAACCACAAAGGAAATATCAGGACGACTATGTGTCAAGTACAAAAGACTGCCAACCAACTGTCGATACAAGGTAGGATCAACTGTAGGAGTAGTGCAATTGGAAGACAGTATAACACCTGACTGGAATGGAGTAGGCGCAGGCTTGCAATTAGCCATGCCAAATCTCTGAAGCAAATCAAGAGCATACTTCTGCTGGAAAATGAAGATCCCCTCAGAAGTCTGATGAACCTGAAGACCAAGGAAGTAATGCAAAAGACCAAGGTCGGTCATATCAAATCGCTCCATCAATGCTCACTGTGTACTTTGAATCATGGAAGTAGAACTCCCTGTGAGAATCAAATCATCCACATAGAGCACAAGTATAAGTAGATCCTCTCCATGTCTCTATGTATAAACTGTGGGATTGGAATGGCAATGAGTGTAGCCGGAAGCAAGCAAGAAACCATCCATCTTTTCATACCAAGCCCGAGGGGCCTGTTTGAGACCATACAATGAGCGTCGAAGCCTGCAAACAAGTGAAGAGTCCTACACAAAACCTGGTGGCTGCTCCATATAGATCTCCTCATGAAGATCCCCATGCAAGAAAGCACTCTTCACATCCATCTAAAATACTGACCATCCCTGTGATGCAGCTATAGCAAGGACAAGGCGAATAGAATCCATCTTGGAAACAGGAGCAAAGGTCTCAAAATAGTCAATTCCTTCAACCTGAGAAAACCCCTTTGCAACAAGACGAGCCTTGTACTTATCAATGGAACCATTTGTTGCATACTTGGTACAATACACCCACTTGCATTGAACCAACTTGCTTCCCTTAGGAAGAGGCACAATATCCCAAGTATGATTATTCATCAAGGAAGAATACTCATCATCCATAGCACTATCCCACTCTGGAATACCCGAAGCATCTAAAAACTTCTGAGGATCATCTAAAACTGCATGACTCAAAAGACTAATTCCAGAAGTCTAAGAACGAGTGCGGCGAGTGTCTGTGGGATCACCAACAAGAGGACCAGCCTCCTCAAGAGTAACTCGAGCCCATCGTGGCCTAGTGGGTGAATGAGGAGGAGGTTCATTAAGACCATCATCAAAATCTTCCTCAAGTAGAAAAGTATCATGAATTGAAGAAGACTGAGTAGGTTGTGATGAAGAAGAAGTCGAAGGAGGATCTGACTGGGTGAAGGTCTCAGAAAACTGAACATCACGTCGAAAATGTACCTCTCGTGTGTTAGGATCAAACAATCTATATGCCTTCACATCCTCACAATAGCCAACAAATATGTACCGCTGACTCTTCTTCTCCATGGATTTACACCGACCATTCGGAATGAATGCCCAAGCCTCACTACTGAATACTCTGAAGAAGGATACATTAGGCTTGCGATGAGACCAAGCCTGCTCAGGGATCATATTTCGCACTGCCTTGTGGGGCATACGATTCTGAATATAGTTGGCACAATTGACAGCTTCAGCCCAAAAGGTGGGAGCCATGGACCTAGACTGAATCATACAATTGGCCATTTCCTTGAGAGTCCCGTTCTTTCTCTCTGCCACACCAATCTGCTGAGGAGTGTAAGGAACTGTGTGCTGATGAAGAATACCATGCTCACTGCAAAAATCCTGAAATGCCTGATTGACATACTCCCCCCCATTATCTGTGCGTATCTGTCGAAGAGAAAAACCTGACTGCTTCTCCACAAATGTTTTGAAGGTCTTGAAGTTGGTGAGGACTTCACTCTTGAGCTTCAGAAAATAGACCCATGTCCGGTGGGAAAAATCATCAATGAATGTTAGCACTTTAGCCCCTGAAAAAGAAGGAGTTGGGAATGACATGAGATCACTATGGACCAACTCAAGGGGTGTGGTTGCACGTGTACCTTGACCCTTAGGAAAAGAATCTTGATGTTGCTTTCAAGAACACACCTTGACAAACACCATCTGTGCAAGTGATCTTTGGAAGACCAACCACTAAGTTATGTGCTTGCATTTGCTGAAGATATCTATAGTTCAAGTGCCCAAATCTCTCATGCCAAAGCTTGCTCATTGAATCAGCATGAGCAACAAAACATGAACCCGATGAAGACTCAAATCCATCAAATTCGATACAAATGATTCTCATGATCAACTATCCCTGTAGCAACAACCTTCTCAGGATCCTGCAACTGTCTAATAGTCACATTCGTGGAGTAAACTCAACTGACTTCCCATCTCCAGAATGACAAATCTGATATATGGAAAGAAGATTCGCTGAAATATCAGGAACAAGTAGAACATCCTCAATGCACCCATCATCTGAATGGAGCCTATCCCCAAAACTGGAATCTGTGAAGAGTTCCCAACTGCAATCTGAGAAGTAGAAGTATGAACTATGGAATCAAGAAGATCACGTGAATTGGTCATGTGATGTGAAGCACCTGAATCAAGAATCCAACTATCTGAAGGTGAATGCATAGCTCGTGCTGAAAGAGCTTGCCCTTTGCCCATGGAAGAAGGCTTAGCCACTAAAATATTGTGCTTCTTCATAGCTTCCTCCAAGGCCTCTAATCTCTTAAAGCAATGAGATGCATCATGCCCAGTTTTGCCACAAAATGAACAAGGATCTCCTTTCTTTTTCTTGGACTTGGAAGAAGAATCTCCAGAGGTAGAAGAAGAAGGAGATGAGTGGACTTCTGATTGTTCTTCGGCTTTGGTTTGGAGGGATTCTCACTACCAGAAGATGATTCTGCTTTGGGCTTCTTCTTGTTCTTTCCTTTACCCTTGGATGATTGAGCCATTAGAGCATGATTCTTAGAATTAGGTAAGGCATCCAACTGAATTAACTTGGCCTCCTCCCTAGTAAGACGCTCACAAAACAACTCAAATGTAGGCATTTTGTAATCTTTCCCAATTGCATCCATAGTTGAATAGAAAGTAGAAGAAAACACTTGATAAGGGCCCTTTAACTTAGACAGAATCAAGAAGATACATTCATCACTAGATACATCATGTCCACATCCTTTCAACTGTGACAAAATCATCTTGAATTGTGCAAGGAAATCCTGAATTGAAGGAAATGCATCTGGAGAGAGGGATTGTAGTTCTGCTTGAAGTTGCAAGGTTCTGAAATGATTTGTTTTACCATACAATTCTTCAAGTTTATCCCAAACATTCTTAGGTGTTTTGCACTCCGAAATATGAAACAACAAATTATCAGATACATGTAAGCCAATGAGCCCTTTTGCTTCATCCATTTTACATCTATGGACAAACTTGTAGTGCCCTTCGTGTCGGGTTGTTCGGACTTTTGTGTGAGTATTTGTGTGTGCTTCATTGATTACTGTGTTATTTGATTATGTGAAAAATATCATATGTTAGTAGTCATGTTTAAATAATTAATTAAATCATAAGTGATTTGCAAGGTTATTTAAAATATAATTAGAAATTAAAATAATAATCAATTAAATCAAATCAAATGATTTAGAACAAATGATCAAATTAAACTAATTCGTTAAAAGTAAAAGTGATATTATTAGATAAATTGATTTAAATTGTTGTGTTAAATTGAAGTTAATAATAATTATGAACAAAATAATCTTGAAAAGATAATTATTATAATAAGAAATTTTAAATGGTTAAGGAGATAGGAAGCTGAAGTGTTTTAAAACAAGAAAAGAAACTACTCCTATAGAGCATTTGGAAGTCGAAGAGAACTGTAGAATATGAAAAATAAATAATAGCTATATTTAGCTTTTGAAGGGGGATTAAGGGGGGATTGGTTTTGGGGGATTTTGGAAAAAAAATGAATACTTGCTCTGCACAATACTTTTGAAACAAAATTACAGATTATGGGTTTTATTTTGATATTGTTTTTTGATCTGAATTAATTTCGGAGATCCAGTGTGAAGGAAGGATCTGTGGCTGTGAGGTGGAGGTCTTCTATTCATCCTCATCATTTCTGAGCGTAGGTTTCAGGTTGGCCATTGATTTTCTCTATTGCATTTGATTGCCCTCCTCTTAAAACTTCATTATATTGCTATGGGTTCGCAATTGTTAATAGTGTTGTTATTAAATTTCATTTAAGGGCAGAGGGAGGATTTCTTGGTATTCGATGGTTGTCTTGCTGCATATTTTATATGTCCTACATGAAATTTAATAAGTTCAGAGAGTTATTTTATATGTCCTATTCCATTGGTGGTACCAATCATATTATGCATCTTTTGTTCCTATAACTTATGTTAGTGATTGAATATCTTCTAGTCTCAGCCGCGCACTTGAACCTCATAGGAAAATCTGAAGATTTAAATAACCTACTTGATTCTTCTGACAATCTATCACAGTTTCAGCACTTGAAAATAAATTTATCTCCCAAACTGCAATCTGAGTGCGTCTCTGGAAACTCGCTGCCAAACAGAAATGTGTCTGGTTCAAAAAGGAAAAGTTGTACATTAATTCTCCTTCTCTTAAGTCACGTATTTGCACCTTACCTTTCTCCTTCCCTATCGTCTTGTGGATAACGTGTGAGAATTGATAATAATGCAAGTAGATGGCGATATTTCCAAATTCCAATATTCACTTTTTGATATACTTGGCAACCTGTCACTGTTACGACATTTAGAGTTGAGACATTGTACAGAATTAAATAGTCTCCCTGAAACCTTTGGCAACCCGTCACAGCTGCAGCTTTTAGACTAGCAAAGGTGTAGTAAATCAAATAATCTCTCTGGTTTCAGTGAAAACCTGTCATAGTGGCGCACTTGATCTTGGTAGGGTGTATAGATTTAAATGATCCCTCTCTTAATCGTTTGAATTAATATTAGAGCTTTGATCTGAATTTAGCCGTATGAATTTTGGGTAGTACATAGCTTGATTTGAGGTCTCTGTGGCATTCCTTGTCGGCTGTTCAAATGTTTTCCATGTGGTTCCAACGTTCCGCGCATGTTCACCAAGATAATTGTAACCGTAGTGAGAGATATAAATGCCTTATAATGTATACAGTATATATTTGCACCCCCTTATAGCTTTTCCCCTGCCATCGCTTTACTTAAGTCTGTGTTGTTTGAATTTGATGCCTTGAGAGAAGCTCGCACACTTCCAACTATGATTTATATTTTCTCTATCTCGATAGGAGAAATGTGGGATTATTTCATGAACACACTTTGTGCTCGGTATCCCCTGAGGTGGATGATTGTTTATGCCATTTGTTTGTGTCATTATGATTATGCCCTGCCCTTTAATTGCTTGATGTTGTTGTGTGGCTTATCGACCGCACTTTAGAGTCATGCTTTTTCTTCCATGAATTATGTGGTGGGCGTTCCCATACATTAAACTTAACTTTCCCTGTTAGCTTCTTACTGCGATGTGCATTTGGTTTAATATATATAGTTCTCTTTGAAAACAATAATGCTTATAAGCCCGATTCTCATGCTTGATAGTAGATGGCTCACTCTGACTGTTTATTGCGTCTCTTTTAGCTACCTAACACTCAAAATATTTACAAATGACTGATCAACGCATCCTTCTCATTAATCTCTGAATGGTTTACATGACAAGCTCAAAACATGTTTCATAGATTTAGTGGCTTGACTGCGGTTCTCATGCTATCTATAATCTTTGATTCTCGGTGGAAATTTTAGCAGAACCCAATCATGGTTTCACAGTCATAACACTTTGTTTAGTATACCATAAGTCTTACAATTCCAATTCATATTAACAACCTTCAATAGGTCTGGGACTCGCTAATTGTTAAAGTAAAAATTATTATATGGTTTATGATAAATCAATATAGGCGTAGTCACTAACTTTTTCCGTGTGCTAAAATTTAGTTAGTGTGCCTAGATCTGCATTCAATTGGATTGATGTTCCTGTATGGTTATTATTAATTTAGCATTATAAGAGCTTTTGTTTATTAGGGCCATGATAGCATGATTTTAGAGTCAAAATTTAATGCTAGGGCTTTGTAGTAAATGTTTCTTTAATAATGGAGCTACCTTGGGATATCATTTCACAATTGTTAATTTAATCAAACAAGAAAACTATTTCATTTTGTCCCATTTTCGATCTTTCGTTGAGTTCTTGGCCAAAGTATTATTGCTTGCAAGCATATTACTATTGGTTGACTTTGTGGATTGATTTTATTATATGTAGTCAAAGAAGAATGTATTTAATAAATAAAATAGAGTAGAAATGTATAGATTGTTAAATTCCTTATAATTCTAATTGTTGAGTATCGCGTAATATGGGTGTTTGTATTGAACTCTTAAATAGTGGAATTGTGTATCTTTTACCATGGTTAAGTATTGTAGTAAACTCTGTTTGACTTAATTATGGTAGTTTTATAAACTTGAGTCAACGAAACAAATTGTCCCTTGAATTGAGTTTTCATTCTTAATCATTTCTTTTGGATTGTTAGTTAGTAGATATCTTTATGACAATCTGAGTTTCTATTAAATGAGGTTCTTATATGGATAGTTATTTAGAACCTTGAGATTGTAATTGTTGTGGTTGTTGAGTAGGTTGGTTTCTTTTAATTGAAAATGTGATTAGATAATTGTTGTCATTGCCATGTTGCTGATTTTATGAATGTAATTTTTGTGCCACTATAAGGGGTTCTTGTGAGGAGAAAATTGAGGTCTCCCGTGGAACGCTTAGTTGGTGGCTTTTGGATGTTGAGTGATTTTTGTTGAATTAAAGGTTGATTTTCTTCTATGATTCCTTTTTGAGGTGACATCATTGTTGATATATGGATTGTATTTGTGTTTTAGAGTTGATTGATTTGTGGATGGGGTTTGATGAAACTTTCCTTGTGTGGCTTTTCGGAGTTAATCTCATATTTGAGGGAAATTTTATCCTTGTGTTGGAATTATTGGGGAAAAACTTGCGTTGCTTCATTTTACCCTTGTTTGTGGGTTTTCATTCTTTTTGGCTTCCAGAGGCTTGAGATGATTGTTAGTTGATGTTCTCTCTCTTTATGTGCCCTTGATGTGGCAAGTGTTTTGGTTTCATGATTTTGAAAGGGTTTTACGGGAATTGTTGAGACTTTGATTATGTATTTATAGCGAGATGGGTAATGCCTCGCATGCTTCTCTGTTGTGATCCAATGTTCTTGTTATGTTGTACAACCCTTGGTTTCTTGGTTTTTATGTTGTTGGGTCTCTATAGAGAGTGGCTCCTCGTGGGGGCTGGTGCCCCGTTTAAGGGGAAGGGCACAGGATAACCCACGAGTGAGTTAGTAATCAAGTGAAAACCTAATAATTAACTTAGGAGGGTTGGGTAGTAATATCATTATAAGATTTAAAAATGGATGTCTCGTCTTCATTAGTGCTTCCGCAGACTAATGGAAGGC
Organism: Sequoia sempervirens; assembly: GCA_007258455.2. Classification (NCBI taxonomy): domain Eukaryota; kingdom Viridiplantae; phylum Streptophyta; class Pinopsida; order Cupressales; family Cupressaceae; genus Sequoia; species Sequoia sempervirens. The sequence goes on along the minus strand of VDFB02373365.1, from coordinate 170,373,097 downwards.
TGAGAAGGTCATGGTCGGCAAGGTCGTGACCTCGTCTTCACGAGAGGTTTACGGCTCCGCATGAGTCACCCTATGGACCGGCACCTCCAGTTGGGAGGAAGGGCATAGGACAGCCATAGATGGGACCGACGCCTCCAGTTGGGAGGAAGAGCACTGGACAACCCATGTAGGACTATGCGATGACACTCTCCCCTAGTTGCCCATGTGTTTACTTTATTGTGTTCCTCTAGAAGTAGGTTATGGGAGTTGGTTTAGATTGTTGATATATGGATTCATCTTGATTTATGATTATTGCCTTAATATATCTTTGGTGTACTTTGTGGTCTTGTATGATCTCATTAATATTTATGATCTTGTATTTTTATGGTACTGTGTTATGATGTTATTGTATTGTTTAATTGTAATTTGGAATTGTATTATGGTTATTAATTCAGTTTGGTTGGAAGTGTTACATGATCTTCCCTTGGTTACTTGTTTACTGGTTATTGTTTTGTTTAATGTGATGAGATTTATGACTTTAAGTTATTATGCTGATTCTTGGGTGTTGTTGATTATGTCATTGTAATCCTTGAGTTTTATGATACTTTTGTATGATGTTGAGTCTTGTGGTTCCCTGCTTGGATGTTCTTGGTTGAGGTCTCTTTCTTGTCAGCTCCTTAGCACGGGGGGTGGGTCTTCGGACTCACATGGTCGGGTGGAATGTGCTAAGCACCCCATTGGGTCCCCAGTCATGGATCGAGAGGTGCGGAATGGTGTTGTTGCAGTGACTCCAGAGTTGTATTTGTCTTGGAGCCAGTTATGATACTTTGTATTCATCTATTTATTTGTATCATGCTATCTTGTGTATGGTTTCCAGTTATGTTTGGAACACTTTTGTATCATTGTACCTCTAGAACATTGTATTGTTATGTAATGTTAAACTCGGTGTGGATAATGGCCATGGCAGTTATTATCCAATGTGTTAAGTTAATCATGCATATGTTGTATTTATGTACATAGATGGTTTCTTATCAACGATTTTCATGTATGTGTTATATTTGTTAATGTTTACTTTGTTATGGATTATATCTTTGGCTTTTATTCTTTATTGTCGTTGTGTGGATCTAAGTCTCGTAATGACTCCTCGTGTACCCCAAGGGATGTATGTGTTAATGAATCTACTTAAATGAAATTCATGTTATGACTTAATTTGTTTTACATGTATGTTATGTTAACTTTTTTTTAAAAAAATTGTGCAGTAATTATTGTATAATTGTCCTTTGGGGTTCGCACGACAGGGCGTTACAAAAATTTTCATAATCCCTTGTAAATTCAGGTTGTTTTGCATCTAACATTGGCCATAGACCCTTAGATTGTAACAATTGAGTCATCTTTAGCTTCCATGTATGATAATTGTGTGGAGTGAGTGGTTCAATTTTCCTTAGATCCGCCATGAACACCAAAAGAAAGAAGAAAATGTGGCACTGAAATTGTGCCTTTCACCCCCCTAGAATGTATTAAAACTAATTTTGCAACCCCCCCAGCAAAATACAATGAACAAATTTTGCAATTTCTACAAGTGACAAGCTCAAATCAACCGTTTATAACACATGGTGATTTTTACAATTTTTAGAAAAAAGAGCATGCAAAAACTGAAAACTGAGGTTACAAACAGATTCCTTGCGATTTTCTGATCAATTTCAAAAAAAAATTGCCAAATTTCGACTTCGTTTGCAAAAGTTACATCAAGAATAAGTAATAAATGCACTTGTACCTTCAAGCTGAAAAAACCAGAAAAATGTCAAAATCTGGAAAAATCACCTGCACCACTGCGAAGTTCGTCAAACCAGCTTTCCGACGATATCTCGTTTTCAGAAAACCGATGCCATGGCGAAAAGTTATGCAAAAATGAAAAAAATGCCTATTTTAGGCACTGTGAACACTAAACAGGAGCAAAAGTTCGTCTCCAAGGGCTGGCTCCTGGTCACCCACGTGACCACGGCGCTGGCGGGTTCAAAAAATTCTGGCGGTTTGCTGACGGTCGGCGGCGATTAGCGGGCGATCGGCGACGGTTAGCGGTTATACCGCTTCCCTGTTGGCGAGTAGGGTTTTAAACTGCCCGCCAGCGGTGACTGCGGCGGACTCCTGGTGGTTTGGGGGGCCGCCCACCTAGCGGTTTCTCCAACCACTAGGAACCCTGCGGTCGGCGGTCAGTCCGCAAACTTAAAGTTTGTGGCTTAAACAATGCTAACAGCGCTTTTTAAAGCGCTATATAAATTTTTATATATTTTTTTTGTTTTTTTTGTTTTTTGAAATTTTTCAAATAAAATGTCGACAGAAAATGAAATTTAATTTTTTTTTGAAAAATTTCTGACGACACGCGTACCTGCGCAAGGGGGCCGTACGGCCTCCTCTGCTAAAAAAATTTTGCCCCGAAAACAACTTTTGCCGAATATGGGCAAATTATATATCAAAAAAATTGGAAATGGCCACCCGGACGCAATGGCAGGCTTAATTTTTGCTCAAAGTGCTCTTGTAAAAAGTTGTTCACCAGATTTGAGCACAAAACCCTTCTTTGCCAAAGTTGCAAATGGTGATGAAATTGAGTGAAACAAAAGCCAAATCTGACTTTTTCAAGCCTCCTGGATGCAATGGGACAGCCTAAAATACTGCCACTATAGCCAAAAGTGCTACAATCACCAGATCTCACCAAAATGCAAGCATGCAATATAGGATACAAGAAACTCAAAAATCACAATAGAAATTGATGGAAACTCTCTAATAAAGAAATGGAAGGGGCTTGCCAGATTCAAAGCTCTGATACCATGTTGGAGTTATCAACCCAAGATCTTCAATCTGCAACACCAAAGAACCTCCACAAGAGATAGAGAGAAGCAACAATGGAAGATGTTATTCCACCAAACAAGGATTGCAATATGATACAATATGATCAATGCAATACAATACAATTCTATATGCAATACATTATGCTAGAGATGCCTTGCTTATAAAGGCAAGGATAAGAGATAGGATAAGACAAGATCATGACAAGTGTCTTAATCCTATCACATGAGACAACTAACTCATAACTACCTAGGAAAGTGGAAATTCTAGATAAGACAACTAATACTTATCTAGTTATGACAACTAATATCCTAAGTAAACTTAACATGTGAATTAAGTCCCCTAAGTCCCTAGTAAAGGAATAAACTAGGTACAAGACTTATTCACACCAACAAGAAGGGGATAAAAATAAAAAGTTTTTTCATGTATCCGCTCAGGTAAAGAAAGCTAAGAGTGCAGTTTTCAAAATTCAGAATAGTACCACAGGAAATTGGTTGTCAAATCTAGATGAAATATAAAAAGAAGGCATAAATTTATTTACAAATTTGATATCAACTCCGGTGGGGCAGCCTTCTAGGCTTGAGCAAGAAAGGGTGGAGATGTTGCAAGCAATCCCCACAATAATTACCAAAAATTAGGATTCATATCTTATAAAGCCCTTCACTCTAGATGAGATGAAAACAATAGTTTTCTCAAGTTAGCATCGGATAAAGCTCCTGGCCTTGATGGTTTTATGGTTTTATTCTACCAAAAATGTTGAGAATTTATTGGTAATGATCTCTTGAAGTCCGTGAAAGAATTTAGATCTTCATGTTCCATGTTAAAACAATTCAATACTGCTCATATAGCTTTGATCCCAAAGGTCAAGATACCAAATTAATTTTTAGAATTTCACCATATCTCTCTTTGTAATACTATTTACAAGATATTTACTAAAGCTATTTTCTTCGGTTTCTTCTGATTATTTTGAGTATAATATCAACAAAGCAAGGGATTTTATGCTAAGAAGGGAAAAAGTTGAAGGAGCCTTGGTAGCACATGAATTTCTTCATTCAATCTCTTCACACAATATTTCCTCATTTATCATTAAGCTGGATATGATGAAAGCTTATGACAAAGTGGACTGGGCTTTTCTATTACAAGTTTTTAAAAAGTTTGACTTTCACAATAAATGGTGTAAATGGATACTATCTTGCTTATCAAGAGAAAAAAATTTAGTTCTTATCAATAGAACACCATCAGATATTTTTAACTCCACACAAGGTGTAAGGCAAGGGGATCCTCTATCATCCTTTCTCTTCATTATCTTAATAGAGGATCTTAGTAGATCTATTCAAAAATCCCATAATCAGGGGTTGTGGAAAGGAATAACTATTCCTTCAACTCATATATTAGTTACACTCTCTTTGTTCACATATGATACAATCCTCTTTGGCAAGGTAGTGATTTAGGAAGCTAAACATATTAAATCTTTATTGGATAAATATTCTCTTAATTCAGGGAAAAAGATGAATGTTGAGAAGTCAAAGATTTATACCTTCAATATCAAGGCAGGCTTAAAAGAGTAGATTGTCAAGCTTTTTTGTTTTCAATCTATTGAAATCCCCTGTAAATATCTAAGTATTCCTTTCTTCACAAGTGCAAATAGGGTTTCATATTGGGATAAGGTTATTCAAAGCATTCAATTAAGGATTGCTAGTTGGAAGGGAAGGTGGTTATCTCTATCAGGAATAATTTTGATGTCCAAATCAGTCCTTTCTTCAATTCCAAATTACTATATGGTAGTGTTGAAAGCACCAAAATCAGTAATTTTGGTAGTTGAAAAAATAATCAAGGACTTTTTATGGAAGAGAAACATTGATAATAAAAAGAAGATTCCTCTGATTTCATTGGAACACATTTGTGTGGAGAAGTTAAAAGGGGGTGTTGGTATTCATAAAATGTCAACTAGAAACCTAGCTTTAGGTTCTAAGTTGGTGTGGCATATGTATACCAAGCCTCATGCCAAATGGTGAAGGGTCATGCAAGCAAAATATTTGGGTGTTTCTTCTTCAAGTACAATTCTCACAATTTCAAACCCTCCCTAAGGTTCTGCAATGTGGAACTTTATTAAATTGTAGAAAGGTAATTACTCCTTACTTAACCTGGGAGATTCATAATGGGTAGTAGGCAAATTTTTGGAAGGATTCGTGGAATGGGTATCCTCCTCTAAGTAATCATCAAGATCTTCAAGTATTAGAGGCTATTCTTAGTTTGAGTTGGGGGGATAAAGTTAAAGATTATTTTCAATCCATAGATGTCTTGATGCAAAGCAAAGCATATTGGTTCAAATTTTTTTAGATTGGGATTCAAAGTTATTGCAATAGTGGAAATATCTTGTGCTTCCTTTTAAAGGTAGTTTATACCAAGGTATTAATCAAAAAATGGATAGAGGTAAAGTAGTGTGGCTACCCCCGCCAGAAAAATTCTACAAGTTGAATTTTGATGGTGCATCACATGGTAATCCAGGGAATTCAAGAGCAGGTGTGGTAATAAGAGATCGTCATGGTTCAATCACTACAGCAAAATCAATTCACCTACCAGTTGGTTTGAATAACCTGGTAGAATCTAAAGCTTTGTTGTATGGTCTAGAGATGGAAATGGTTTTACAGATCAATAATTTGCAAATTGAAGGAGATTTGATGCTCATTATTAATTCATGCAAAGAAAGAAAACTATATAATTGAAAAATAAAATATGTTTTGGAAAAATCATAGAAATTAATAGATTAGTTGTCGATTTTCCAACTCAAACATATGTATAGGGAAGGAAATTGTCTAGCGAATTTGCTAGCAAGCATGGGTTGTGACCAGACACAAGATGAAGTAGTGTATGATAATAATTCAAAAAAAATCACTCAAGCACTAGTAGATATTATACACAAGGAAAGAGCAGCTTGTTAATGTCAATATGTTGGTATGTAAGCCATAAGTACCAAGGTTAAGTAAAAGTGTCAAAAACCACACAATTCAAATGCTTGGATTAGCATAAAGGATGACAAATCTGTAATGTGTACTCATACAAAGGGAAAATTTAGTGATCATATAGAGAATAAAAATTGGTTCACAAAGGGGAAAGGGTCATCATGGTTGCTTACATAAGCAAAGTCATAAAGGGTGATTTTGTCATTAGCTAACATGTATTTGGGTGTGTGCAGGAAATATAAAAGTTGCAAAGGCCTTGAATTATCATCATTGTGGTGGTAATTTTTAGGCAGTGGCTATCCAGCCCCTGGAATGCACTGGGGCATGGATGCATGGAGCATGATGTGCCTTCCTCGTTTCTCCCGCCTCAGTCTCGTTTCACCTCATTTTACCCGCCGTCAGACTTCCGTATTTTTTGGATGCATGGAGCATGATGTGCCTTCCTCGTTTCTCCCGCCTCAGTCTCAGACCTCCGTATTTTCTGTCTCTTTTTTTCTCTGCAAATGTATTTCATTTTGTCTTTTATTTTTGGCTGCATAGCCGCTTAACCATGTAATGTCATAAAGTTATTCTTTCTTTAACATTTCATTGTTTTAAGATATATGTATAATTTAATAAATTTAACAATTAAAATATTTAATATTTTATAGTATTAATTTGAGTAATTATTATTTATTTTTATTTATGAAATATTATTTTTTTATTTTTTTTCAAATCTATTTTTATTATAAATTAAAAGTATATAAAAGTAAAATATATGTTTGAATAAAAATGGAGGTAGGTATTTTAAATATTTTACACATGTCTTTTTAAGATTTTTAATATTTTTGTCAAACATTTTAATATATTTTATGTGGTTATTATAATTTTAATTAATTATTATTTTTGAAAAAAATATTAAGCATATTTAAACAAGAACTGCAAGGCAGCGAAGTTCTTGCCAAAAAGTTTTAAAATAGTTATGTTTTAAGAAGTTAGAAATGAAATTATTGATGACAAAAAGTTATAAAATATTTATGTTTTAAAAATTTAGAAATGAAATTATTGATGAGGTGGGACTGTTGTGCAACAAGAACAAATGATTAAGTTAAGGATTGTATTTGTTGTCAGAACTTTAGTTCTAGAGAATTCTTAATTACTAATTCTTATTTGTGCATTTGGATATGAATCCATTTGAATGCCTTTCCATATCATTATGGAAAATTTTATTATTGCAACCCTAACTCTAACACTAATTAAATTGTAATCGTAACCCTAGATATCGTTGAAACCTAACCCTAATTGTATCAAAACCCTAGAGAACTCTAATTGAACTCTAACCCTAAAATAAACAATAACCCTTACCTTAATTGAACCCTAACTCCAATCCTAGCCCTAATTTAAGACTAATCTTAACCTTGACCTTAATTAAACCCTTATTGAATTGTAACCCTAATTGATCCCTAACCCAAATTGAATACTAATTGAACCCTAACCCTAAGTGAATAGCAACCTTAATTAAACTCCAACCATAATCCTATTTGAATTTTGACTCTAATCATAACCATAATTCAACCCTAACCTTAATTGAACCCTAACCCTAAATATGAGTTCAATTAAGTTTAAGGTTCAAATAGGGTTACACTTTAATTAAAATTAGGTATAGGATTAAATTAGGATTAGGGTTGGGGTTGGGGGTAAAGATTAAGGTTCTATGATAAAGCTTGGGGTTAGTGTTAGGGTTCAATTGGGGCAAGAGTTAGTATTAGGGTTAGGGTTATGGTTCAATTAGGGTTTCATTAATGTTAGTTATAGAATCATAGTTATGTTTAGGGTTGGATATAAAATTAGAGTTAGGTTTGAAGTTAATTAGTGTTAGTTTTAGGGTTGGGGTTATGGTTAGACTTATAATTAGTGTTAATATTGGGATTAGATTCTATCACTTTAATAAAAATAATCTTCTATAAATTCATTCTTTTTTTTTGAAATTATATAATTTAAAATATTTTCAAATTTACCTATGTTGATATATGATAGATATAAATCTAAACTCTATACCATTTATAGTTAAATTTAAATTATATTTTATTAAATTGTTAAAAAATTTAAGTTGGTTATAAATAATTTTATGTGTTCTTATAATTAACTTGACATTGTGTATAAAAGGTTTAAGTTATGAATGTTATAATATACAAAATAAATTTGTTTTCAATGTTTATTTGTTAGTTTAAAAGGTTCAATTAGGGTTAGAATTTAATTTAAATTAGGTATAGGGTTGAATTAGGATTAGGGTTGGGGTAAAGATTAAGGTTCTATAATAAAGCTTGGGGTTAGTGTTATGGTTCAATTAGGGAAGGGCTTAGTATTAGGGTTAGGGTTATGGTTCAATTACAGTTTTATTAATGTTAGTTTTAGAATCATAGTTATGTTTAGGGTTGGATATAAAATTAGATTTTGGTTTGAAGTTAATTAAAGTATTGGAGTTAGATTCTATCACTTTAATAAAAATAATCTTCTATAAATTCATTCATTTTGTTTTGAAATTATATAATTTAAAATATTTTTAGATTTACCTATGTTGATATATGAGAGATATAACAAATATAAACTCTATTATATATGTTCAAAAAAAAATTAAGTTGCTTATAAATAATTTGTTTAAGTTATGAATGTTATAATATAAAAAATAAATTAGTTTTCAATGTTTATTTGTCAGTTTAATGTTGTAATCACTAATGATTAAATTTTTCTTGACATGGTTAAAATAGATTGGCAAGTAAATTTATCTATAATAAGTAAATTTATCATTGACTTTTTCTTGATAAGTAAATCAATATTTCATAAATTTATCTATAATTCTTATTAAATTTTTCTTATTTATATTAAATTATATTTTATTAAATTGTTAAAAAAATTAAGTTGTTTATGTGTTTTTATAATTAACTTGATATTGTGTTAATGTTGCATACTAGTGATTAAATTTTTCTTTATTCTATGTTAATTTAATGTTATGAATGCTATATAATATAAAGAAAAATATTTCTAATATATTTTTAATGCATCTTTATATTTTATAAACAAACATCTAAAATAAAAAGTTGTGATTGTAAAAAAATACAACTTAATGAGTAAACATACATTTAAAGTTAAAAGTGAAATTATAAAACAAATTTATTTTATTTTTCTTTTATTAAGAATTATCTTTTAATATTATAAATGTTAGTCTACTAACCTCTAATAAAATTTATAACTATTAAAAATGATTACACACAATAAATTATAAATTCTCATTAAAAAAATCATTAACAAAGTAAATCAATATTTCATTTCAATGTAAAGCAATCAGAAATCTTTAAAAGATTATTATAATCAATGGTTGAGGTGACTATATAAATTAAATGCAAAAGGTTTGGAATATTTTTTATTACTCACCATTCCATAATAATTGTTAATGGAAGTAATGGAAGCGCCAAAATCGCTTATATCGGGTGAAAATTGTGTACCAATTAGATTCAAGAGAATTGATTTTTGAAATATATTTTGTTATATAATTTGCATTTATACATTGATAATACATTGATAATAGATTGAAAAAATCAAATAGAAAAATTAATCAAGTTCTCATTGAGAGTTATTAATAACTAGTTAAAAGATTATTATAATCAATGGTTGAGGTGACTATATAAATTAAATGCAAAAGGTTTGGAATATTTTTTATTACCCACCATTCCATAATAATCGTTAATGGAAGTAATGGAAGCGCCAAAATCGCTTATAGTGGGTGAAAATTGTGTACCAATTAGATTCAAGAGAATTGATTTTTGAAATATATTTTGTTATATAATTTGCATTTATACATTGATAATACATTGATAATAGATTGAAAAAATCAAATAGAAAAATTAATCAAGTTCTCATTGAGAGTTATTAATAACTAGTTAAATTCTCGTAGTATAGTTCCTAGGAACTAATAATATCTATTTTGATGGTCAAGATCATTAAATATATGAATCAAAATCATACATTTTATAATGGTAAAAATTATATATCTTATATTTTTTTAGTATGAAAAATGTATAGAATATTTATAATTCTAAACTAGAAGTAAAATGTAAATTTGTGGCAATTTATTGTAGAAAATGCTAATTGTCAAATGAAATTTTCAATCTAAAATAGATATTAAAAATGTTTGATAAAAATTATCAATCTAAAGTAGATTTTTAATATTTTAATATTTTTGTCTATTTTTTCTAAGATTATGGTTTAAAAATTTATAAAAGACTATGAATTTTGTCCTTATAAAATTTTAAAGCATTAAGGATATAAAATTTTGACAAGGGATTAACCCTAGCAAGTGATAAGAGGAGACCATAAAATAAGATTTTGGTTTATATAAAACTTATTTATTAAAATCATTCCATGGTTTGATAGCTTCACAAGCCTACCAAATTCTTTTAGAAATAGAGGTGCAATAATTTTTTATAGGTTCCTTCATGATAAGAATGGAATGAAAACTTAATCTTTACTTAAGTTTTCATTAAAAAAATAGCACTAGAAATAACAAATGTTGGAGAAGTTTTTTCAAAATCTATTACCATCCAAGACTTGATTATATTTTGGTAACATTTAATTTATTTAAAATAAAAATAAAATTAATAAATAGTAAGATACACTAAAAATATTATTTTAAAAAAATGATAAAAATATTTTTTAATTCAAAAGTATATATAGAATATAAATAAAATTTTACAAATCATGATTTTACATCATCTCACAAATTATTATACAATTGATAAAATATATTTAAATACTTAAAATTACCAATTTTAATGATTTGGTAATATTAAAAATTAAAAATTATCTTATATTTATTAATGTTCTTTTTCAAAGAAATTACATGTTACCAAAATATAATCAACTTGTGGATGGTAATAGATTTTGAAAAAACTTCTCCAACATTTTGTTATTTCTAGTGCTTTTTTTTTAATGAAAACTTAAGTAAAGATTAAGAAAATATTATTTTAAAAAAATGATAAAAATATTTTTTAATTCAAAAGTATACATAGAATATAAATACAATTTTACAAATCATGATTTTACATCATGTTACAAATTATTATACAATTGGTAAAATATATTTAAATATTTAAAATTACCAATTTTAATCATCTGATAATACTAAAAATTAAAACATAGTATAATATATCATTAATTACTAAACATAGAAAACTAATCCATAAATAATTCTTATATAAACATTATAAATTATCTAAACTTTTCAAATAAATAACTTTCATAAAAAAGAATGAATTTATATAATAAATTAATGAAAAATGTTAAAAGAAAAACTATTGTTTCCACTTCTTTGAAATAATATACAAACTTTTTCTATGGATATTATAACAAAATATTATTTTAAAAAAATGATAAAAATGTTCTTTAATTCAAAAGTATATATAAAATATAAATAAAATTTTACAAATCATGATTTTACATTATTTGACAAATTATTATACAATTGATAAAATATATTTAAATATTTAAAATTACCAATTTTAATGATCTAATAATACTAAAAAATTAAAACATAATGTAATATATCATTGATTACTAAACATAAAAACTAATCCATAAATAATTCTTATATAAAATGATCTAAACTTTTCAAATAAATATATTTTTTAAAAATATTAAAAGAAAAAAATTAATTCAAAAGTATGTATAGAATATAAATAAAGTTTTACAAATCATGATTTTACATATGCTACAAATTATTATACAATTGGTAAAATATAATTAAATATTTAAAATTACCAATTTTAGTGATCTAATAATACTAAAAATTAAAACATAGTATAATATATTATTAATTAATAAACATAAAAAACTAATCCATTATTAATTCTTATATAAACATTATAAATTATCTAAACTTTTCAAATAAATAATTTTCATACAAAAAATGAATTTATATAATAAATTAATGCAAAATGTTAGAAGAAAATTTGTTCTTTCCACTTCTTTGAAATAGTATACAAACTTTGTCTATTGATATTATAATAAAATATTATTTTTTAAAAATGATAAAAATATTTCTTAATTCAAAAGTATAAATAAAATTTTACAAATTATGATTTTCCATCATGTGAAAAATTATTATATATAATTGGTAAAATATATTTAAATATTTAAAATTACCAATTTTAATGATCTAATAATACTAAAAAATTAAAACATAGTGTAATATATCATTAATTACTAAACATAAAAAACTAATCCATAAATAATTCTTATATAAACATTATAAATGAACTAAACTTTTCAAATAAACAAGAGAATGAATTTGTATAAAAATTAATGCAAAATGAACATAGAAGAAAATCTATTCTTTCCAATTCTTTGAAATAGTATACAAATTTTGTCTATTGATATTATAATAAAAATAAATTTGCAATTAAAAATTATCTTACTATTTATTTTTATTTTTTTATTTGAAAGAAATTACATGTTACCAAAATATAATTAAGTCTTATATAAACCAAAATCATCTTTTATGGTATCCTCTTATCACTTGCTAGGGTTAATCCCTTGTCAAAATTTTATATGCTTATGTTTTAAAAATTTATAAGGAAAAAAATCACACTGTTATAAATTTTTAAATCATAAGCTTAGAAAAATTAGACGAAAAATATTTAAATATTAAAAATCTACTTTAGATTGATAATTTTTATTAAATATTTTTAATATCTATTTATAGATTGATAATTTCATTTGGCAATTAGCATTTCCTAGAATAAATTGTCACAAATTTACATTTTAATTCTACTTTAGAATTACTTAACCTTAAATAATCTATACATTTTGCATACTAAAAAAGATATAAGATATATAAATTTTACCATTATAAAATGTATGGTCTTGATTCATATATTTAATGGTCTTGATTATCAAAATAGATAATATTTAAATATACTTAATATTTTTTTTTTAAATAATTATTTAAATTTATAATAACCACATAAAATATATTAAAATGTTTGACAAAAATATTAAAAATCTTAAATAGACATGTGTAAAATATTTAAAATACCTACCTCCATTTTTATTCAAGCATATGTTTTATTTTTATATACTTTTAATTTGTAATAAAAATAGAGTTGAAAAAAATAAAAAACATTTCAAAAATAAAAAATAAATAATAATTACTCAAATTAATACTATAAAATATTAAATATTTTAATTGTTAAATTTATTAAATTATACATATATCTTAAAACAATGAAATGTTTAAGAAAAGAATATCTTTATGACATTACATGGTTAAGCGGGTGTGCAGCGAAAAAAACAAAGACAAAATGAAATACATTTGCAGAAGAAAAAAGAGACAGAAAATACGGAAGTCTGACGGCGGGTAAAACGAGGACTGAGGCTGGATAGCCGCTGCCTAATTTTTAGGCATTATGTGGTTGTTTCAAGCGTGCTAATTATACTATCAATAAGCATGAGTTTACAAGAGACAGATTCCCAAAAAATTGTGTTCTGTTTGAGCGTGTTTTCATTAATTAAAGCCCATTTAAACCCACTTTCATCGTTCATTTGATCTATGCTTAGAAAACGGTTTTTGTGCCTTCTGCCATAATTGTTTTCTGGGTGTTCTTTTCCGCATTAGCAATTACTAGGGTTGCAGATTTTGCTCTGAATGGTGGTATCTTGCTTCATGTTGGTTGAGGACAGCTTAGGTTTTGCTCGTGGTTTCGAAATTTTATCTGTGTAAGGCTTAGCATTCGATTGTCGCTAACTGGTATGCTTCGCTTCCAAACTTCCAAACCTTGTTTTGGGTTTTCTTTGTTCAGCTAAGTGGTGTTTCCTTCTTTGGGTGGGCTTTATTTTGTGTTGGTCTTTCTTCATGAGGGAAAGCTCATAATTTATCTCGTAGTTTTTCTAGGTCTCTCTTCATTTTCCACTTTGTCAAAGTTCTTGTTCCCCTGTTTACTTCTCTCAATATGAATTGCCTCCATGGAATATTGTCTGAGAAGCTATAAATCTTTGTTTTCAGTCCTTCCTTGGAAGAGGTCATTCTCAAGTTGCCTTGAAAAAGAGTATTTGCTTCATGTCTTTAAAGTGGAATTCCCATCGATTCTAAAATGCATTAGTACCATAGTGGTGAAGAAATTATGTATCCTCAAGCTCAAAGGATTATCTTTCCCTCTAACTTGGTCTGGATTTTTGTTTCAAACATATGGATTTGGTTCAAAATTTTCACAAAGTGCAGATAATTATTAATAAGGCGGTTCAAGAAGTCTTTCTCCAGGATAACGCTTTACTCAAAAGTATTCAGAATTAGGATTTGTGGCTGGGGGAAGGATACATTGGTGGAATTTTTCCCAAGAATTATCTATTTCATAAGGTTTCTTATGCTCATATTTATGATGCTATGAAATTATCATTTCAGTTCAATTCATCTAATTATCTATACAGGGATCTCAATCATCATCACTTTGATATTGGGGTTGAGTTAGTCAGAAAGCTCAAAAGCAAATATCATGCAATTTCATTCTTGATAACACATCAGTACCATCAGCCTGTGCTCATAAGAGCTCCCCTCTTGCCTCCTAATGGTAGTAGAGATTAGCTACTCTTACTGAATATGAATGTTACTGCTACTTTGCAGGCTTCTCCTGCTAATAATAATGTGCTACAGGAAGGTGAGGATGAGAATTCAATTGAGTGTTCTTGAGAAATGTTGTTTGAAGACCACGTCATTTTTTCTTTTTGGTGAATGAGTAGAAGAATGTGTTTGTTCATAGTTCATAGTGCAAATTAAACACATCATTGTCTATCCATATTGTATATGCCTTATTCGAATTTGGTACTCGCAATTACTGTATATGGCTAGGTCGATGAATTTTTGGGATCCAAGTGTATGAGTTTTGAACATAGATTGAGAAGTTCATGGACTTCTCTTATCATATTGTAATTCCTAGCGCATTTATGTGGATACTCTTTGGCATGTAATCACTATTATATAATATAATATGTCGGCTATCAGACATTTATCAAAAAAAAAAAAAAAACTAAATTTTAAAAAAAAAATTGACACACCAACTTAGGAAAATCACAATCACTTTACCTCTCCTAAAAGAAAAATAGTCTTCTCCAAGGTCTATATCACTAGGTCATGACCATGCAAGATAACTTAATAATCATTCTAATGCTATTTCCAATTAAAGGGGCCTATGATGGACTTCAAGTTATTTTAAAATTTATTTTGTATCATATAGTAAAGTAAATCCTTGTATAGATCATCATTCTTGATATATTTCACTATGGTGTTATTGAAATATAATATATAAATCAACTTTAGTTGTTATCTTACTCAATTTTTGACCTCTTATTGTTTTATAGGCTACATATATAAATCAAATTATTATAGAATATTATGAGCACATGGTTATACTGAGAGGGGGTGAGTCAGTATAACAATAATCTTTTACTTTTTCAAACTTAACACCATATTTAAAACTTGATCGATAACAATAGCATCATTAACTCAATATAAATAATCATGCAAATGAGAAGAACACAATAAAACATGAAATTTACATGGAAACCCTTGCAAGAGAAAACCATGACACAATAATTCTTTTATATTAATTCTTCTTCTTACAAATTTTGTAGGTACCCACCTACTAGAGGCACAAACCCCTCATTCAAATTATCTTCACAAACTTTTCTATAACTCTCTTTTTCAATCTGTTATAATTCTCTTCTTAAATCTATTATAAACTGATCGTAAATCTACAAATGATCTTCTTATAATCTCCTTATAAATTTGCAAATGATCTTCATAATTTTCTCTTCATAAATCTAGTGTATATGTATTATTTGTTATCCTTATTCATTCCACACACACAACTTCTCCACTTTCCTTTAAATATTTAATGATTCTACTAATGGATGCAACCCTTTGAAATGGATACAAGCATTTGAATAATCATGTCTTTCACTAACAAATCTTCCTTAACTCCTTACAAATTTGCCTTGAAAGATCTTCTATACTCTCTTAATAAATTCTTCTTATGTTTGTATGATGTATCCCTTTGGCTCACACACTTACTTCCTTCTTCACTTCTATACATATCTCATTCTTTCTCTTTTTATATCTTCACATTCAAATGAAAAGATGTATCTTTTTCAAAAGAGACATTCATTAGAAAAGACACAACCTTTTGAAATGATTGTCGCCTTTTGTAAACTAATTCCAAACCTTTCTAATTTCTATTTTTATTGTTATTTACACACTATTGATAGATCTCATTTTTATATCTTCATTACTTTACTCTTATATCTTCATTACTTTAGTTCTCTTATATATCTTTTCTCATCATGAGACACAACCCTTCACCATACCCTTGTGACTCTTGGTTAAAACTAATATTTAGTTAAATAATTAATTTCTTTATATTTACACACGTTTCTCTTTTCTACTCCTCTTCTTATTTAATCTTCTCACATCTCACACTACACACATATTTCTCTCCAACTTCTCTTTGCATTTATATCCTCCTTATGCATCTTCATGAAGGGTGGCATTCCTTAGAGAAGAGACAACCTTTTGAATGATCATGTCCATTTGTTAACAAAATTCTCTATGTCGCACTTTGAGTCTTTATTAATTTTTTCTTTTAATGCTTGTTTCCTCAATTGCTTCCAATAAATAACCTTAATGCATTGCCATCCTTTCATAATAAAACATTATTTTTCTTTTAATATATTTTCTTCTCTTCTTAATAATATGTCTGCTTCTCTTCTTAACATTAATTTTTGAATGTTGCACCTTATGTTAATCACTGCTCATAATAATGATCTCTATGGCTGCCTCATGCCATTCTTAACTCTTCAATATTATTTTTTCTCATTAACCTTCAATAATTTCTCTCATCAAAACAATAGCTATATATTAATTAAGCATGGTAATTTTTAACTTTGACACCAAAGAATGGTCTTACACATTGATATATATGCCTTTGACACCAATGACAATAAACTTACAATCTCTCATACTAATTTGACATCAATGACAATCAATTCCAACAATCTCCCCCTTTTTCATTGATGACAAACATAATTCTCCCCTTTTTCTAACTCTCCCCTTTGGTGTCAATGAAAAGGGGATGTAACATAGTTTTCTCCAAAAATAGATCATAGGAAATATGCATTCATATTCTTTAATGCTTACATCCAATGTAATAGAGATACACTTCTCCCCCTGTTGGAGATCCTCTAATTCTCCCGCTTGCTCTAATATTCCTCTTTCTCTAACTCTCCACCCTTTGTTTCTATTATATTTGGGTGGCATGCTTCCTCTATAGTTGTCTAAGAGAATTTGGATAATTTCCTATAACAAGTTAAGAATTTGTTTTAGCTATCCCATTAACCTTTAATGCATCTTCAACTCTTTCTTTTCTATCCATGGCTGCTAAAGAAAGATTATCCTTTTGATATCTTTGTGAGAGTATTCTCATCTTCTTTCTCTTTCTCAATATTTCTAATTGTCACAACTAAATGATTGTATTTCTAATTTTTTTCATCCTTTGCATGAGAACTTCTTCTTCTTATTGACATCAATGGTAATGTTCTCCTTCTTCCAATAATTCTCCCTCTTTCTTGAAATCAATGAAAATGAGATACGTATTCCTTTAATGTGAAGTTGAACATAAATACAACCATATATTTACTTTCTCTAATGGTCATACTTTTCTAAAATCAATGGTAATGGGATGTTCATAACTTTCATAAGGAAAGTGCAACAAGTGATCTACCTTTGAATTGTATTCTCCATGGATCTTTAAAATTTATTATAATGATTAGCTCCCCTGAATTTATGCTTCTCTTCAAATTTCTACATGAGATGCAGTTTGCACAAGCGTGGATTCTTCCTTCTCAAAAAATTTCTCTCAAAAGGTAACTCCTCTTTTCACTTCCTTGTTCTTCCTTTTTAATACCTTCTATATACTATAAATAATCTATCTCTTGATACTAAATGATGTTCACATTGAAGCTTTCCTCCTTTATCACCAAGGAAATATACTCTTCTCTATTGTTATAATAGATTTCAATGACAATTTAACTCTATATTCTCTCAAATCTTGAATTTCATGGAGACACTTGTGAATTCCATTTATGTGCATAGGTTAAAGGTATTCAATCTTTCATCATCTAGGATCTTGAACATTTCCCACAATTATGTAGATGTCAATTTATTATTTTCCCTTGATACCAATCTATTGGACAAGTGGATTCTTCTCTTCAAGTTTTGTGATACTTCATCTTTTGAATTATCTTCTCCATGGGGCTAAATAATAATGTCATACTTAGCTTCCCCTAAAATTGTGATTCTCCTTATGAACTAAGAGATATATCTTGTGCATGTAATGAATTTTTTATTATCATAGATTCATCCTTCTTAATTTCTTTTTCTTGTTTCCTTCTCCAAACTTTTATAGAATTTCCTTTTGTTTGGCAATGGTATCTTTCATCTTGTGTTGTCTAGGCGATTTCACAAAGTTACATCTACAATATCATATAATATGTCCAAAGTTATTACATTTGTAGCATACCATTCCAGCCTCAGTCTCATTTGTATGGTAGCCTGAACAATTCTAGCCTCAGTCTCATTTTAATTCAATTAAAAAATCCTATAGAATACAAAAAATCTGCAAGAAACTCTTACATCCATAAGCTATACAAATATACTCCAATGAAGTCATTTTTAGGTCTATTACTTTAGCCCATGAAGGAAATTGTCCTGAATATTAGCTAGCAGCATTTTTTCATCGAAGCTTACAAGATACCTATTCAACTTTACTTCTAACATTATGTAAGGGTTGCACAAGAAAAAAAAAGCAACATCATAAGTGCAAGCAACTTGTTCAGTAGTATAATACATGACCATCCATGCCCACAACCTACTATTGGGAATCCTTATCTCACTCCTTTATATCTTTTAACTTCCCATACCATCTTTTCTAGCTCAAGACATCACGAAATTGACTCCAACAATGTAATGCAGTCAAGGTAGGAGGATTCAATTAAGGATTTTCCAACCTTGTAGCCTAAATTACTAACTCCATGATCACAACAGATATGCAACAGAAATTAATAGCTAATCCACAGAAAAATAAAAGACATTCATGAACATCGGACACAAGATATATCTAGGAAAGCCCTAATAGGGAAAAACCCAGCCTTCAAAGCTCATTCCTCATTATATTATAATCTTAAAACACATTACATATTCCTCTCGGGCTTAACAAATTCTAGGCCATAGCCCAGGAGTTACAAATTACTCATATAATAACAATCTTCCATCGACTACTCCTGATCCACACTCCCTCTACTTTGTGATTCTTCTGGATCAGAATACTTCATCACCATGCTTCATACTTTGCACTATCAATCACCTTATTGATCCTCTTCCTTATTTCTTCCTTGTAACCAATCCTTTCTCTTCTATTTATATCCTCCCCAATCATCTAACCATTAACATGTCGACACAATTACAATGACTAGTAAGGTAATGTGTAGTCTCAAATAGGTCGGCCTCAAACAATAAACAATTTACAATACGAACCAACCAATGTCTTCCACAACAAAGTAAGGACCCAAAACAACATCCTTGAACTTGAAACACCTTCAAATATTATTCCTCAAATATCCACAATGCGCTACAACACCCTGTCGACCAAGAACATGAAAACATGAACTCACAAAAGAAAATCACCAATCTTGAGCACAACGATTGATGTGGACCAACAACATGATCTAGAAACATCCATGAGTATCATGAATCACCACATAAACATCCGCAACAACTCAGGTTACCAGAATCACATGAACGTCTTTCAGGAACACCAACTAGAACAACTGAACAACTGTTAGAACACCAATACTCATAACTTGATCAAACCTTCATGCAGATCTCTGAAACTTAACATGGAAACACTAGATATACTCGACTACAAACCCTTTAATCCACAACCTTTGATAATCAATAAACTAAGCTAGCCACATCATTGGCTAAATTGAACTTCACTACACCTCTGACAACCTGCAACTTGTTTTATTACAATTTTCTCAATATCCTTGACATATATAGCCTTAAAGACACAATGCTAATAGTGTTTAGTAACTAATTTCAGCCCATCGACTTCTAGCAATCAAGTACAATAATCTAGTACTCTATAACTTCACTATCAATTGCCTCAATTGTTTTGAAGGCTTTTAGATGCCCCTACATCAGACTCTCAAGGTTATTTGAAAAGTGAGCCTCTTCACTTTGGTCTGTACTATATCAAATCCAATGTTGTCTCTTGAATTGGTTTGGTGATCTATCCACAGGAACTTGCAACTGCCTCAAGGTCAGCGTTCTGTTCAAGTCCACCCTGCAAAACTGCCTCAAGTTCTTCTCTTTTAATTGGTTTGGCAATTTGTCCATAGGCACTTGCAACTGCCTCAAGTTTGGTGGTCTGAGCAAGCCTTCTCTGCAAGTTTCCTCAAGATCATTGTTTGTTTCTATTCCTTCATTCACATTTACTTTGCTCTGGTACATAAAATTTCTCCTTAAGATCAATGCTTCACTTTCTTCTAGTTCCTCTATGAAATCTGATACCTCCAAAGGTTCCCCTTCCTCTGCATAAACTAGTTTTGTATCAACAGGCTCTTCTTCATCTACACAAACTATCTCTGCATCCTTTATTGCTTCTCTTTCATTAGCTTCTCTGGTATTAGGTTCTTTATGGAATTTAGTGCTTGATTCTTTCTTCCTCCAAATTTGAAAATAGGTTCTTCCTCTAGCAAATCCTTTTTCACTCCTCTAGTACCCTTCATTATCCTTGTTCTGTTTTGCATAAGGTCTTCTTTCTCTACATCTTGATCCCTCTTTTCCTCCAACATATGAGTTCTTCCATCTATACAATCTTCTAATCATACAAGTAACATGTTTCCATTTTGCTCCAATCCATCCATTATTCATTTGCTTACAATCTGCCATAGGCTTTCTCCTTCTCATTTTATCCCAACACATCTTTTCAGAATGATTCCTTAATCCACATAAATTACAAGGATATAGATCCCAACACAATTCCTTTTCATGTCCATGCCTATTACAATGTGAACAATACATACCTTTTCTTCTTTGATTCAAACTTGCAATAACATTCTTACCTTTGTCATATCTAAGGACTTCACTTCTTGATCTTATTACCAGCTCAATAGGTTCTGTAATTCCTTGTTGATTCTTTCCCAATCATTTTCCTTCATATCCCATTCTCTGCATGATTTTGAAACCAATACCATCACCAACAATTGTAGGCTTTGTTACATTGCTATCTTCAACTTCACCTTCTAAAGAAACTTCTGCAACATCACACAAATCATTAGTATCACAAGAAACATCACAAAATTTAGGCTTAGATATCATATTCTCATTCTCCTTCTAGCATGCTATAAGTGATTGCTCCAATTGATTAACATGTTCCTTCAAGCCAGATATTTCCTTCTTTTGCAAACTGTTCTCCTTGTTCAGCTCTTTCAAACTTTCCTCCAGATCTTTGTTCCTGTTTTCCACCCTTACAAACACCTTGAATCCTTCTACAAATTTATTTTCATCCTCCTCAAACATATCCAGCTCTGCTTCTAGTTCTTCATTTCTCCTTCTTACATTTTTCATTTCTTCTTTAAGAGCATCATACTTGTCTCCTCCTAGTTCTTTCATCCTCTCCAACAATTTTGAATTACACTTCTTGATTTCGCACAATTCTTCCTCCAAAGTATCTCTTTCACATATTAGGGTTTCATTTTCCTTCTTCATCCTCTTCCCAATCTTCCCCATTGAAACAAATCAGATAAACAACTAAATTCAAAAGCTTACCTGAATCTTTATTGCCTCAATCTCACTTATTACTTCTAGGGTTTCACACTTCTTTCAACACTGTCTTCCTTCCCAACAGATTCACAACTAGCTAATAGTATCGCAAATAGCTCTAATACCATTTGATGCAGTCAAGGTAGGAGGATCCAATTAAGGACTATCCATCCTTGCAACCTAAATTACTAACTCCATGATCACAATAGATATGCAACAAAAATTAATAGCTAATCCACAGAAAAATAAAAGACATTCATGAACACCGGACACAAGATATATCCTGGGAAAACCCTAATAGGGAAAAACTAGCCTTCAAAGCTCATTCTTCATTATATTATAATCTCAAAACACATTACATATGCCTCTCAGGCTTAACAGATTCTAGGTCGTAGCCTAGCAGTTACAAATAACTCCTATAATAACAATCTTCCATCGACTACTTCTCCTACTCCACACTCCCTCTGCTCTGTGATTCTTCCAAATCAGAATACTTCATCACTGTGCTTCATACTTTGCACTATCAATCACCTTATTGATCCTCTTCCTTCAGTCTACCTTGTAACCAATCCTTTCTCTTCTATTTATATCCTTTGCAATCATCTAACCATTAACATGTCGACCTAATTACAATGGCTAGTAAGGTAATGTGCAATCTCAAATAGGTCAGCCTCAAACAATAAATAATTTACAATGTGAACCAACCAATGTCGGCCAAAACAAAGTAAGGACCCAAAACAACATCCTCAAACTCGAAACACCTTCAACTATTATTCCTCAAAGATCCACAACACGCTACAACACCATGTCAGCCAAGAACATGAAAACATGAACTCACAAAAGAAAATCACCAATCGTGAGCACAACGATCGATGTGGAACAACACATGATCTAGAAACATCCACGAGCATCATGAATCACCACATAAACATCTGCAACAACTCAAGTTACCAGAATCACACAAACTTCTTTCAGGAACACCAACTAGAACAACTGAACGAATGTCAAAACATCGATACTCATAACTCGATCAAACCTTCATGCGGATCTCTGAAACTTAACATGGAAACACTAGATATACTCGACTACAAACCCTTAATCCACAACCTCTAATAATCAATATACTGAGCTAGCCGTGCCATTGGCTAAACTAAACTTCACTGCACCTCTGACAACCTGCAACTTGTTTTATTACAATTTTCTCAATATCCTCGACATATATAGCCTTAAAGACATCAATGCTAATAGTGTCTAGTAACTAATTTTAGTCCCTCAGCTTCTAGCGATCAAGTACAATAATCTGGTGCTCTATAACTTCACTGTCAACTGCCGCAATTGTTCTGAAAGCTTCTAAATGCCCCTACATCACAATGCCTCTCCTCTCAATCATTCTATATTTTTTAACAATAAGATTTATAATGTGAATTTCTAAATTTTTCTAAGGAAAGTAACATGCAGTTGAATATAGAAAACTCATCTTACAGATTTAGAAAGCATTCATGATGTTGATATTCCAAAGTTTATTGTCTACATTCTAAACAAAAGGATAAGATTTGCAAAAAATCAGACCAAAAACTCTCCCTAATTGACCTTCCACAACTCTTCAGCGTACCTATTGCACACCAAGGTTCCATTGCTAGTGGTACAATCTAATTAATGCTAACGTGACAAGTTTATGTGATTCCGGAATAGAAGCCTTTGTCGATGGTAATATGTTAATTAATATATTAACAAGTCACTCAATAGTAATATAAATGTTCGTAATTTAAAAGAATTGATATCAATATAAATGTTAATATAACATTAGGATTAATAGAAATAAATTTAGATTATTAATATTACTGTTCAAAAGTTACTCATTAATAGCAGTGGTATTACAATAAATTTGGAATTAAATAATGTGGATTCTAGAATATTATTCATGTCACTTTAAAATATCAACGGGAAAGTAGTAAATAAAGATAATTTAAAGAGTAATATTGAGATTTACAATATTAGTATAAATATATATATATAATATTAACATTAATGTCAAGTGAAATATTAATATAAATATTATTATGTACGTTAATACCAGTATTAAATTAATGTTAAGATGTGTTGCATAAGGTTCCTTGTGTGCCTCTAATAAGATAACTATACAAAGATCACCGAAATTAGGTACATATATTTGACCCTTGTGTCACAATAACCTATTTGAATCCAAGGTGTACCCTATATACTTGTGCTTAAGGGCTCTCTATGATTGTATCTCATGATGTACCTCTCTATACCACTCATCCTATGCTAAGTTTTAAAGGATTCATCCCCTCAAATCTATTCCCAATGACATGGAAGATAGCTCATGTCTCCTCCTACTCAAAGCATCTACTACCAAATTCTCCTTTCCTTTGATGTAATGCACATCAAATTGATACTCATGTAGGAAATCCATCCAATTCCTTTGATGGGAATTTAGATTTGGTTGCATGAAGATGTACTATAGGCTATGATGGTCTGAATGAAGCTCAAAATGGTGTCCCAAAAGATAATGTCTCCAATGGAATAATGTGTGAACTAATATTTCCAACTCCAAGTCATAAGTAGGGTAGTTTATCTCATGTGTTTTGATTTTTTGTGACTCATAAGTGATCACTCTACCCTCTTGCATAAGCACTACACCTAAACCATCCAATGAGGCGTTGATACATACCATGAAATCTGTTGATGGATCCAGTAATACAAGGATAGGAGCACTAGTGAAATGATCCTTGAGGGTCTGAAAGGCCCTCTCACACTGGTCTTTCCACTCAAAATTCTTCACTTTTTGTTGAAGAGAATTAACAAGGTGTGCAATCCTAGAGAAGATCTCAACAAAGCATCAATAATAACCTTCTAAGCCCATGAAGCTCCTGACCTCGGTCATGGTGGTAGGAATTGGCCACTCTAAAATATCCCTAACATTCAATGGATCTATGGAGATACCATCACCTGATATAGTGTGCCCGAGATAATGAACCTTTGAATGAAAGAAAGCACACTTAGACAAGCTTTCATACAATTGATGCTCTCTCAAACATTGTAACACCCATCACAAATGCTCCTCATGCTCCCCCTCTGAATGTGAATATATCAAAATGTCATCTAGGAACACTATTACAAATCAATCTAGAAAGGTACAAATACCCCATTCATGAGACTCATGAACACAACGAGGGCATTCATCAAGCCGAATGATACCATAGTAAACTCATAATGGTTGTACCTAGTCCTGAAAGCGGTCTTATGTATATTTGCATCTGTAATCTACAACTAATGATACCTCAACTCAAGTTCAATTTTAGATAATACTCTAGCACCCTATAACTGGTCGAATAAATCATTGATCCTCAAAATAGGGTAATGATTCTTGATCATCACCTTATTTAGTTGTCCATAGTCCATACAAAGACAAAGGGATCCATCCTTCTTCTTAACAAAGATGATAAGAGAATCCTAAGGTGAGACACTCAAATAGACATGATCCTTCTCAAAAAACTCCTCTAACTATAGTTTGATCTCACTAAGCTCATTAGTGGTCATCATGTATGGTGCATGTTATACTAGCTCAGCTCTTGGTACCAAGTCTATGTGGAAATAAATCTCC
>VDFB02373365.1:170258504-170347682 GCA_007258455.2 Sequoia sempervirens | reverse complement strand
TTCTCCCTCAAGGAGGGTTTTCCCAAGATAAATTTTGTGTTCTTTGTTCACTGTGTTGAATTTTTTGTTAATTTGCATTTCTGATTAAAACAACAATATGGTATCAGAGCGGGTTCAGGGGAAATTCGATCAGAAGCAATTGCAGATTTAAGATCACTTCCAGGTGTGGAGGAATTTGATTTTATTTTTAACCTTCAGGTGCTTTCAAGGAGTTCGATATTTGAAGCTTCAACTGTGACAGAATATTGTTATAATATTGGAGCAACAAGACAATATAGAGATATTAGGAGGAATTGCGTCTGAAGGCAGCAAGTCAGGTTTAGATATCACTGTGAGAACAAATCTGGAAGTATATGATTGTGGTGTGGTTGTATATGGAAAATCACGAGCTGTTGTTGGTGTGAGTGGATGCGATGGT
The DNA here is from genome assembly GCA_007258455.2 of Sequoia sempervirens. Classification (NCBI taxonomy): domain Eukaryota; kingdom Viridiplantae; phylum Streptophyta; class Pinopsida; order Cupressales; family Cupressaceae; genus Sequoia; species Sequoia sempervirens. The sequence goes on along the minus strand of VDFB02373365.1, from coordinate 170,347,264 downwards.
ACTTTGGTTTCTTGACATTGTTCTGAAGATCTGTGCAGGCTGTAATGGAGTTATGTTTTGGTTCTTGCAGAAGACAGTGTGTAGGTTCTATGTTTTTGTGTCGTATGGGATATGAGTTTAATGGAATGCTCAAGTCTGAAAAATATAGTGTTCATTTTTCAAGTCATATGAACTTTTGCGCATTGGTGTAAAGTTTGGAAATTTACCTATGGTGTATACATTTGAGGCTTCAGAGATTTTAGGGAACTCTATCATTTACATTTTAACAGCTAAGAAGAGACTGCAAGACAAGCACCTAACTACATCTATTGACCAACATAAAGAGATAAGTATTTTATGTTTGAATAATGATCATGAATTTTATAGTTAATAATAATTCATGCAATAACATTAGGAATAGTGAATCATGTATGCTTCTAGCATTGATATTTCTCTTCGGGATAGTTTTGAACTATTATTAATCTCTCTAAAATGCTTCCAGGATGGATCAAGGAGCAAAAGGATGATTAGAGATTGCATGAGGAATTCAATGGAGGAAAAGCTTGCTGCATCCTGTGAGGAAGACACGCAGGTTGAAGAAATGAACAAACATGAAGACACAACTTGCTGCCATGGGACTGAGTTGGTGGCACATAACTGGAGATGTTTCTTCGAAAAGGAGGAATTAACATTCAAAGGGAGTTTGACAATCCATCAGAGGCAACCTTGGACGAGGAGGTCAAGAGGTTGATGCAAGTACTTGGAGCTTCAGAGGGAGTCACATCATCATGAAGATCTGTTGTAATGTATATTTCTCTGTGACGGAAAAGTATGAGGTGAAAGCTCTTGTTAGTGTATATTTCTCTGTGACGGAGAAGTATGAGGTGAAAGCCCTTGTAGTGTATATTTCTCTGAGACGGAGAAATATGAGGTATGAGCCCTTGTCCATCTCTGAGATAGAGATGTGGTTCTTTCCACACATGGGAGTAGCCATTGTGGACGTCATGTTGAGAGACTCCATGATGACATCACGTTGAGAGACTCTGTGATGAACCCTTTGTACTTGTGTTTTTTTTCCACACATGGGAGTAGCCATGGTGTACATCATGTTGAGAGACTCCATGACGACATCACATTGAGAGACTCTGTGATGGACACTTGTGCATATGTTTTTTTCCACACATGGGAGTAACCATGGTGGACGTCATGTTGAGTGACTCCATGAAGATATCACGTTGAGAGACTCCATGATGAACTTTTTCTCAAATGGGTGTAGCCATTCTAGATGTCATGTTGAGAGACTCCATGACATGGATATCAAGAAGGATACCTCCCTAGCTAAGAGGGGGTGTTGATATTTTAGCTGTGGGAGATATCCTTCTCTCAAAATCGAAATAATAAATGATATATAAATATTATTTTAAAGGCCGACCCAAGATGAAAAGTCGCCTTGGTTCTTGAATGAGGCCGACCCTTGTGAAGAGTCACCTTGCTTGTGAAGAGGCACCTTACTTTGTATATATGGAAGGAGATGCTCATTCATTTGATTGTCGATTTTATTCTCAAGAGACATTCACACTTATCAAGGAGTTTGTGCATCTATAGCAGATCATATTATTGCATAAAGCAGATCAACATTAAGGAGAGATCATATAATTGTGTATTTGCATCTAAGTGAGGTGCAATTCTTTATTGCATCATATTGGCCTTGTGTGTGGCCAAGATTGTAAGCAGATTTCTGCTCCTTTAAATTCAATATATAAGAGAGATTTTGGCTGGGTTTTTCTCCCTCGAGAAGGAGGGTTTTCCCAGGATAAATTATGTGTTCTTTGTTCACTGTGTTGAATTTTCTGTTAATTTGCATTTCTGATTAAAACAACATCTCCAACTCACAAACTCCAATAATCCACCTATTTTGCACTATTCACCTCACCTAACACTTAGCTTAGAATGCCATTAATGATTAGAATCAATGCGACAACTTCCAGAAAGGTTTCTCCTGCCAAGAAAATATTTTTTAATCTTTAGGGGACATATCCACATGTACCTCCAGCGATGCAAATAAAGAAGGCAAATTTTACTACAATTAATATAGTGGTTAGAGTTCAAACCCACAAGGCCTCTCACCATTATTGCAAAGGATATTTGCAGATCGCAGAAAACATTCCCCCATTCCTCCCAAGTACATCCAAGCAAACATGGAACAATTTAAGGGGAAAATGGCCCCTATTAAGTATTGGCATTCTCTGTTGCATACCACTCATGAGATCTTAGCATTTAATGCAATCTTTGATATTCTTTTTGTGGGTATTAAGGATTCAGAATCTGAACAAAAGGATAATTATGAAAAATATTTAAAAACCCTAATTGGTAAACCGTTTTGAGATTGTTTTCAAAAGCCCAAATTTGAGAATAAAAACCTATAGATTTGTTATTGATCAGACAACAAATGTCAAAAACCCTTTTGGTCACACATGTCAGAAAACGAAACCCCTTTGGCCCTATGGGATGATCTCATTTAGAGATCACGACTAATCTTTCATAGAGGAGAGTTGTAATTGTATCTAGTTGGTATGATTCAGAATTGTCATGGGTTCTAGTATTGTATTTCCATCTTGTTGCGATTCTGCAAACATCTTTTCTATTATTAGTATATATCATTCTATTTCCAGTTGTTGTGTTTCTATAGCAATGTCTTGTTTTGGCTTTCAAATGTGTTTAGTATTTATGAAAAAGGGGTCTTGCAATTTATTTTATCTATGAACCGGATTTGATATTTGGGTTGTTAATGTTTTGTGTAATGTGATGAAAATTCTAGGTTTAATATGTACAGGTAAAAGAATTTGATAATTATGGATCATTGCAAATCCTTGTTAATACACATAAATCTGAAATCTATCTGTTGGGTTATTAGTATTAATGTGTAAGTCATGAGAAATCTGGGGTTTTGCAAGATTGGGTAAAGGTATTTAAATATGAAAATATTTACAAAAAAGGTTTGATTAACATTTGCCCTAATACTTAGCACAAGACATTACAATGGCATCAAAGCCACTACTTAAATTAATATTTCGCTAAGGAATTTAAGTAAAATTTATGGTAATATTTTGTCTAGGGCATTACAATGGTATTAGAGCACTATTAGAATTTGTATATTTGAGGCTTATTTTCCAAAGATATCCATTTACAATCTACCCCACTTTGGACTAACCATCATCAACTGTAGAGCCCCCTACATGTCAAGCATTCTCTCTAACAAAATTAGGTATTTGGCATATTTAGTCTTGACATGTTTGAGGAACTCCTTCCTCAAAAAATTCCCAATGAGAGCAAGTGAGGTATGGCAGTTGCAAATGAATTTCTAAATATCTCTAGCTTTTACCACTTCTTTTACCTAATCCATCTTACCTGTGTCCAAAAGATGTGCTTATAAACACCCTTTACCATCATGCCAATTAATTTGCACACATATATTGAATCAAGTACATCATTTGAAGCCACAACCTCTTCTATGGCCTCTTTTGAAACATAAATTTGGAAGATTGCATCATTGTGCTTCCTTGAACTATCAACAACTCTAAGAAAATAATAGGAGCAAACTACACATGTGACTATGATGTTGATGAGTGGCCAATGTCTAATATTGGTCCACCCATCCATGACATTAGAGCAACCTGTCCTCAACCAAGTCTACTTCATCTCCTCCATTAACAAATTCACCTTAGAAAATTCTTCATCAAGGAAGCAAGTGCGCAATTTATGTTCTCCATAGGGGGTAAATGAGGAAACAATAGAAATTGCATATTTAACATTTGTTTGAAATAAGTAGAACATGTCATACAAAATGGGATGGCATAGGCAAAGAAAATTTTGAGAACAAGACTCTTCCTATGATTGCGTATTGGACATACCTACAACTATCCCCAACCTATCACTACCGATACTCTTCTTCTTCACTCTTGTAGAAACATCACCCCAAGCAACCATGGATGGGATAGCAAATTGTGTAGACTTTATTGGCATTGGCATACTCTTAGACCTTGCTTCGCCCTCAATAAACAATCTATTAATCTTTGTCTTTTTAGTTGTGTTTATTTGTGGACAAACCTTAACACCTTATCCTATAATGCCAAAGAGACAATGATATACTTTGATGTAATCTTTGTTGCAAATATAATACAACCAAACTCTACTCGTCCCCCTCTCCCCGCTAAATTTTTCTTTTTGTCTTAGTCTATGGCTGTTTCAAATTGCAAAAGAGGTTTAAAGGGTTTGAATAAGCACTTTGCATATTTTTTCAAGAGGGTGGAAAGGCATTCAAATAGGTTATGAGGCTGTCCTACTTCACCCACACATTGATGAACCCTTTAATTGGAACTTTTATTTGTTCCATGCCAACCGTTTCATGTTCATTCTCACTGACGTTGCTCATGTTATTTAGTGTTTTGTAAAACAAAAATTGTGTGCAACTTGCAAGCCCAAAGTGAAAATGAAAAAAAAAAAATCGGAACTTTAACCTTGAAACTTAAAAGAAAAACCAAAGCAACAACAAAAAGAACACTAAGAGTAATTGCACTTACCTCAGTCCTTCTTTGATATTGTTGCCTAAACCCAGCCACTACCTCAATAATCAATAAAGTATAGTAGTAAATTGAAACTCAAAGTAGACTTCAATTTTTTTGCTTTCTCCACCCACTTCTTGTCACTTGTTGGGATGAAGAATGGCATTCAAATGAATAAGGAGGTTGTGTTTAAAACTTTAAGGCATTTAGGGCTAATGATGTTGTGAGAGCCCACAAAAAAAAAACGATATATTTTATTAATTTAAACTAGGTGTTTTTTTCTAACCTTTTAAGGGTGGGGATGGCCAGCCATACCCTACATTTCTGCAGTGTTTCCTGTCTATTTTTGGGATATTTCTGAGCAAAAGCAAGGGTTAGAGGATGGTGAGGGTTGTCTTTGAGGTGTCCATGCATCCCCGTGTGCCTTGCTTTGAAACAAACTCTCCTCCATTATCAAATCTAAGTGCTTTGACCTATTTACTTGTTTATTTTTAAGCCAAAGCTTTCCATGCTTCGACTTAGAAAAAAAACCCAACTTACAATTCAAAAAATAAACCCACATTTTTAAAGAAATGTCATCTAGAAGTAGCAAGAAATACTTGGCTCTAAATATTGCAGGTGTCTTCATGGGACCATGCAAATCAACATATACCAAATGGAAAGACCCTTTGATTCACAATGCCTATCAATATCAAACCAATGTCAGCTTTGTTTGCCCATTTGACATCAAGTACACAAACTTTGACTTTCCCAAATGGATGGAAGCCCATCCACCATATTAGTCTTACTAGGTATAGACTATAATTGATAATTGAGGTTACCATATCTCTCATGCCAAAGTACACTAATACTTTCAAATACTACTAGTGCACGTGCTCTTGTTTTTTGTGGTCAACCAGTTTATACAACCCCTTTTCACCAATTCTCATAACAATCACTTTGTTATCTTGAAAAGTGGTTATCATAAATCTATTTCCTTGAAACTTTACACAAAGATTAGTATTTTAGTAATATCACTAATAGATAGTAGGTTTTTATTTTAATGTTAGAGACATCAAACATTATTAAATTTACAACTAACATTACTCAATGTTAACTTGAACATCCTCACATTCTCTAGAAAGCAAGTCCAACCATCACCCAAATAAACAAATCCACTACTACTCTTATCCTCAACAAAACTTACAAACTAATCTTTGGGACATACAGTGTTGGGATGCTCCTAGCTCCTAGGTGGAAGTACTAGGTTGTTGTCTCAATAGACTGGTTACATGATGTCACAAATGCAAAATTATTCATCGTTCCTTGTTCATCTTCCTCAGCAACGTATGCATACCATGACCTATTTTGACTGCTTGCAAGGTCCTATTGTAACTTTTGAAAAAAAATCTTTAAGGTTCCTACCTCTTTACAATTGTAGCAGTCCCACTTGGATCTCCATGATAGTTTACTATCTTTTGAAGATTTGCTTGATGAAATAGTTGCATTATTCTATTTGTTTTTGCTTTGAAGTCTTGCACTAAATGCAATCTTTGTGGTGTTCAAAGTTATTTCTTCTAACTATTCCCACCTTCGTTCCTTTTGTAAAATAAGTATTGTCAACTTCTCAAAATCAAATTCTTGAGCCTCTACTAGCTTTGCAATGGTTATCAATTGATCACTAGGTCCTTAAATGCAAAAGATAGTTGGGAAGAAATCCTCCTTGTAACTAAGTGAGAAACAAAAGATCTTTCAAATACGAAGCCTTCCCAGCCTTTGATACCTAATATTTAGTTTTTGAGATTTGTCCATTATATAGACACTATAGTGACTTTTCATACTTATGACAATAAGTTATCAACCATAGTTACAAGACTTGTCGGGACTCACCTAGACTCAAAGCAAACCAAACCAAAGCTAAGTCTATGAAAAAATGGGGGAAAAAACATAAAAAGTTGAAAATACTTAAATGTAACAACATGAAAGTCAAGCATTTTTTGAAGGGCTTGGCGGATTTTCAAAGGATGGTTAAAAGCAATAAAATTATGAAAAATAACATACGCTATCACAGTTTGTGTGGTCACAAAGGCTTTAATATGAGCTTAGTGGTAGGGGCTTTGCTCCTCAAACCCCAACCATAGTTACAAGACTTGTCGAGACTCACCTAGACTCAAATCAAACCAGACCAAGGCCCAAGGATCAGTGACTTGGGTACCCAATGAGTCTCGATGAGTAGACTCATCTAAGTTTATGAAAAACAGGTGGGGAAAAAGTCAAAAACATAAAAATTTGAAAATACTTAAATGTAACAACATGAAAGTCAAGCATTTTTTGAAGGTTTTGAAGGATTTTTAGATGATGGTTAAAAGCAATAAATTATGAAAAATTACATGTGCCATCACAGTTTGTGTGGTCTCAAAGGCTTTAATTTGGGCTTGGTGGTAGGGGCTCTACTCCTCAACCCCCCGGTATCACAACAAGTAGTGCACTTGGGCTGTTGCGGACCCTAAAAGGGGTGTTGCCCCTTGACATTGGTGAGGTTGCTTCACCCAAATTCATGCTCTAGTTTTAAAAAATAAAAAAATAAAAATCTTTATAAGGCCATGTTGGATGTTGTAGCAACACTTTTTATTCTTTTGACTTTTTTCCAATTAAATTCCTAGTAATTAAATTACATTTATACTTCTAGTTGCCAAGTCAAACCATATCCTAAGTAATCCTCCTAAGGCTGTAGCAAGATTTGCATATGAGATACAAGTGCATGACTCCACATAGAGCTAGTAATACTTGGTTGAGGGATAGACACACCTTTCTACCATAGTTCATGACTCCATATTGTGAATTTTTTTATGCTATGGTTATCATAATTCCCAAGTTTTGTACACCTAAAATACTTGACAATATATATACAAAAATATTGTTTCCTTCAAATAAAATCCACTTTTATACCCGTGATGATGTATCCTTGTGTATGTGATAAAAAAAGCTTCTATTTAATTAGTTTATTGTGCTTTTAAAGTTTGTTTATTCAAAGGTGCATGATAAAAGTTTTAAATCCTTTAAAATATCAATATTTCGAAATTTTTCAATTTGCCGAGTCTTGGCTAAGTCTAAGCATCAAGTCCAAGTCTAGGTAAAAAATTAGCTTGCCAAGTCTAAGCTGAGTCCAAGTCTTGTAACTACAGTATCTACTATCAACAATCGATGAAAATGAGGCTGAGCTAAGAAGGTCAAGTAGAAGGCTATAGAAAGAATAGGGCAGAACAATGACAAGATCAAAGGAAATATAATCTAGCAAATTCATCAAGCAATCAGTTTTGAGTTTGAGGAAGTATCTTGCAAATAGGAAGGACAAAGTCCCTTCCAAGTTCACAAAAGGAAAAGGACGAAAACCCTTATTGCTCTTATCAAGTTTGGACGAAAACCAAAGCTTGGTCAAGGAGGATGAAATCCCTCCAAGGTGGGCTAAGAGTTGGAAGGACGAAAACCTTTTCATGCTCTTTGGCAAGTTAAGGGTGAAAACCCTTGATATTGCCACTGTTGAGTTGGAGACGAAAACCTCTATTTCAGCAGATTTGTAAGTATTTCCAAAGAATTCACGATATGATTGGCTTTGAGAATTGGGCTATGATTTATTGACCTGAATATTATTACAAATTCTTAATATTTGACAAAGCTATAGTCATTTCGATTACATACTATTGTTTCAAGGCAAAAATTCAAGAATATCCCAAAGGGGGACATTACACTCCTAGACCATGTGTAAGAACCCCTACATGTTCTTGTCAAGATTTGCATCATAAGCCTCACAAACATAGCATTGGCATTCCTACAAACACTTAATAGGGGTCTAGGACTGAGATATTTAGCAATTCACTAATTCTGATCCTAACTCCAATACAAACACAAGAGTACTGTTCATGCAATCAATTAAACACTCGACTGATCATTATTTCAGAATTAAACATTGAAACCTCAGAGGCATTATGTCAAATACTTATCAGACTTCCTTATGCAGCAAAGAACTGAAAACTTCATCACAAATTATCAATCTCTGGGTTCAGACATTTGATTGAACAGTAGACATTCATTGAAACTTCCGAGCAATTTAACAAACGATTGTATATATTGCAGAGACATAACATCAAAAATTTGGTATGAAGAATTTTATCATCAAGGAAATCACAGTTCAATACTTATATTCAGCCTTATGGAATTCTGTTGGTATTACAGCAGTTCCTCCATGGACATTATGACGAACACGTGACATACTTCCTAATGGAAGTCAACTTGTTCTCATATTTAGGAATTTTAGCCCATACACCAAAAGATTGATTCACACAGTTCATAAAATATAATGATGATGACTGCTACCTCATTCCCAATCTACTTCCTCAATATGATATCTTCAGCTTAATGGAAAACATAGAGAAACATTGCATCATGTTTACACCAGGCAATGGTATTGTTTGCACCTGGAAATGCTGGTCCTCTTGTATTCTCAAAAACCTGTCTTCTAGAAGGCCGATTATGACCAAGATGTGGGCAACAACCTCTAAACTGAAACCAAATACTGTGGCCGAGTTCCTGTTCACGACCACTGTAGCTGCGACACTGTTCATGACTACTGTAGCTGTGACACTATTCACGATTACTGTTCATGACACCTTCAATCTACAACACAGCTTCTTATTCGAACCAAAACTTCCATCACTAAGCTCAATAGAAAACTCTGAAGATGAGTTCACCTCTCATGGAAAGTTGGGGTTTCGTCCAACCTTCAAATTCCAAGGGGTTTGGTCCTTGGAAAACCAGTCACTGAATCTCAGCAACAATGGAGAAATAACTTCAATATTATAATCACATAACATATCCCCCAAATGAGAGCACAACTTCGTTTATAAAGCCTCTTTAGGCAGTAGAAACACCTCCGTTAAGCAATTGGGATAAAAAGTCACTTTCACTTTATAAAGCCACTTTATAAAGTCACTTAATTTTATAATGTTATTTTATAACATAAAGTAATTTTAGCTTTATAAGCCCATTAAATAATATTTTATTTCCTCCGTTTCTCCACAAATAAAGTCGTGACTGGAAATGCATCCCTTTTAATAAATTATTAGCCTATCGGGATGAGAAAATAGGCTAAACAAGCTTCTGAGGATTTACTGAGAAGAAGGGGACATTACACCATGAAAACAATAAAATTCAAAAAACTATACCTTCTTGTACCAAACTTTCACCCCTATTGGCTCTGCCTACATGATATGGACAAAATGCCAAATTATTACCCAAAAAGACCAAATGCTCTCCACGAAACATGATTCAAAAGGTAAGAGTTGCAAATTAAGTACACAAATTAGTGATCATCCACGAAAGAGAAAGAAGAGGAGAAGTTCAAGCTTTGCATGATGGAAAATATTATAGTGCATGTTCTTTGGTAAAGATGAAAAAGATGCTCATCAATAGTGGCAAAGAAAGTCATAATTTATGTAGAATAATTCATGAAATAAATGAGTACAGATAAAAGAGATTGAAGAATAAGCTTACATCATATAAATCAATAACAGTATCATCAGGGTTGGGAGAGAAGGCACTGTTGATATACACAAACTGGACACCCAGATCAAATCAATAAATTAGTGATTTTAAGGATAAACAAAAATCTCTCTAAAATCACATATTCATGAAAGAAAATGACAATAAGAAGTAAAGAATGATACAAAAAGAGACCTTGTTGACACTAATACCTCCCTAGAAAAGACTTCCAGAGAAACAAATCTACAACTCATTTGAAAAATGGAGGTAAAAATAATCACTGAAAGCCCAGACTATTCACACATTCCGTGCAACTTTAAAGCTTGTCTCTAATGAATTGATAGTTACAAAGCATATAATTTAGGAGTAGCAATTACCAGAGTGTCCCTGTGTAGTTGCCTTCTTAAGAAATCAATAACCTTGGCAAACTTTTCAGTTGCTCCAATCTATAATTTTCAAATTAGAACTATGAGGTCAGGGAAAGATCAAGATGATCTTCTGATATAAAATATTACATATATGAAATGAAAAAGTAAAGACAACAATATTTTTTCAGCAATAGAATGTCAAAGCCAACAATTTCATGACTATGTCATAGTAAGCTGTCACTCAACCCACAAAGATACTTAAGTTAGTCAGTTTAGCTTTCCACTGTCAGACATTCTCCCCTGATTTAATTATCATTATAACTTGCATCAAATATTTGGTGCAGACATTTTTGATTAATTTCTACACCCATAATTAGATCTTATGAAGGTTGCGGATCAATCAAAATTCTCACTTTTGGAAGGGTGAAATATATTGATGTTTAAGGGTTGAGCTCAGCAAGATTTATTTTCTATGTGGCTGTAAAACTTTTAGCTGATAATAAACTATTCTCCATTTGAACCTCATTCCAAGTTAGACTAGGCAAGATTTGTTTTGTGCGTCTATAAAACTTTTAGCTAATAATAAACTACTCTCCTTTTAAGTCTAATGCTGAGTTAGGCCTCAGCAAGATTTCTTTCTCATGCTTTTTGTGTCTTAGTTTGAACAAGTGTTTAAGAAATTAAAAAATTTATAAACAATGAATTGAACTTTAATGTGATCCAGTAAGGTAGAATCTTTGTATAACATGTTATGCACTGGGACCCAGGATTGACTTAATTCAGTCCATTCCCCCTATTAATGTTGTTTGAGTTCAATTTAATTGCTAACACTACCTTTTAACATTGTTTAAATTCAACTCAATTTCTAACACTTTCCTATTACATTAGGCACCTGCAATATGCTCTTTTTTATAGTATGGACGAAGCAACCAGTTTGTCCTACGTATGAAACACCACAATAGCTTGGGATTTCATAGACTTCTTGAATTGAATGTGGCTAATATTATCTTTGACAGGTTTGAAAATGTCTTGAGGTTGTTGGCAGAAGTAAAAATGGTTTTGACATTGGACAGTGTTTTCCAAGTAATCGAGCATGATGGGGCTACCTAGAGCAAATCCTAAGCTTTCCAATGCATTTTACAGTTTAAGATTGTGAGCACTGACAAAGAAATTGTGACCTCAATTATAAATTTGTCTTAAGAAAATGTCATTTCTTAAACGGAGGTAATACTCTTAAGGAAAGTGAACATCTAAGAGAAAGTCATTATCTTAAGGGGACTATGTCACAGGGTTTGGAGGGTAAGATATAATAAGTTTCTTTTATTTCTAATAAAAATAAAAACCTATCAATAAAGAAGTGGTCCTCTTTGGGTAATTCATCCAGATTTTATTTTTACTGAGCATGAGGATTTTTTATTAGGAATGGAGATATGTTTACAACTTATATGATTTAATTTGTCACATAATTCACAAGGACAAAGAGTCCAACACTAATTAGAATTGTAATCCCTTCTACCAGGATAACTTCAAATGATGCTGTAAAACATGTAATATTTATTTGTATGAGCAAGACTTTTTTATGTTGAACAAGTTACTTTTTGTGCCTCGGGTAAGGGGATTGGTATGTAATACATCTGTATATGAGTTTTCTTCAATTAGTTGAACTATTGTTTGTTTGAGAAGATTCTCCAGTAGACCCAAAATTGGAATTCTTGGGCCTTATCTCTACATAGAGGCATTTTCAAATTCCTTGACCATCATCACCAAGACCTCGATCACTCAACTCTATTGTCTTCAACACACTGAAATTAATTCCTTTTGTGTGTTTTTTAAAATTGTCAAATGAAGACTAGGAATGATCAGATTGTAAGGAACTACAATAACATGCCATGTTTTCCTTTGTCTCTATCTAAGCATCAATAATATGAGGTATCTTCTCTTTAATATCTTCATGTGTGTGTTGCAGTATAGTCAAACCTTCTTGGATTTTGTTCCAAGCTCTCTTTTTAGCAAGTTCTTGATGAAGCTTCTACAAAACTTGATTACATCTTTCCTCTGCTTGATATAATATTTTGATGATAAGAGTTGCTGAAATGGAAACTCTTACATTTATATGATATTGTTAGAATAACACCCAAATAATGAAACCAACTTGTAGAGTCCATTGAGTTACCAATCTCATGGCATAAACTTGAGTAACTTGTACTGGGATGTAACCATAGAGCATTCCAAACATCATCTTAGAAATCGGCATACAAATAAAGTGGATATGCCTCCACTTATATCTATCTAATCCAAGTAATTTATATTTTTTTCTATATCTAGTATCTTGTGTTAATTATATCTGTATGTCTATCTTTTCTATATTGAGTATATTAATTTTATCTATATTCATATACTCACTGTAATGATAAGCCAACTCTCCATATGATTTTACTATTCTGTTGATATATATTGCCTGTGTGGATATTTGTTTTTATCAACGATGGGAGTTTGCACTTAATTATTGTATAGTACCAGATGTTAAGGATTAAAACCCCTAAGCTTTGTTCAAGCCCAACAAATTGGTTAGCAAATGGATATTGATAGCTCAGGAGGGTGTTTACTGATTAGTCACATTATGAAATTTTGCACTGTTCTAAGGAGGAGAACAGATTTGGTAAGTTACTAGTATATCACACGAACTTTGATGGTAGATATGGAATTCTTCCAACTTTTTGAAAGGGGGGAGCGAAGGTATGGGGGGTGGGGCAGCCAGGCATTTGCTTGTTTGAAGAGAAAGGCTTTAATTTGGTCCTCTAGCATATTTTTTTCTTATTTAGAGATTTATGGCTTAAATTACAATCCTTATCACACAGTGGGGCTTTCTAGATTTGGTCACATATTTGGGTTTCTTGTGAAAAAATTATCGATGTTCTTTATTTTGTTTTTATTTTGTCATTTTGATTTTTGACATCCATCTGTCATAAGATTTATCAATCACAGTTTTACAGACATTTCATTCTCATGTAGAAGCAAGTTTAAATTTAAAATCTATTTAACAGTCACAAGGCAATTTAAGTTGAGACTTGATATTCTGGAGGCCATAACTTATCATCTAAATTTGGTTTGACCTCCAGTTTGAACTGTTTGAAATGTATTTCTAAGATCAATACATCAGTTTGGTTACACCTGCCAAATTTTGACATGGTATTTAGCAAGCTAAATGAATGATATGATTTTGGTTAGGGTTCATAAATGAACAACAGAGATGGCTTCAATGGGCTTGGAAGCATTTGGTTCTTATCATTGATGATCTCTCTATCACATTTGAAGGATAGATGGCCTTATAAATATGGGCCATCTCATGGAATTAACATTATTGAGTATTCTTCACCTTTGCTTCCCAGAAGTTTGAGAGGTTATTTGTCATATGATATATCCAAATTAGAACAATTCAATATCATTGAATAAGAGAGATTACTTGACTTTCTTTGATAATAACTGTAATTTTTAATTATTTATTACATGATTTTTTATTGATATTGATGTTGTGTTTAATTATTAATTCTAGTAATGATGATTAGTTAATTATGTTTAATTATGTTTTATTATGAATTTATGATGAGAATCATGTGTCGTGTGTGCTTGTAGGAACACCCTACCAACAATGACCTTTAAGACTATCATGGGAGAGAATGAATTTAGCTATAATACAACACTAGAGAGATGGATGCAATCACCACCTGTGGTTTGATTGTTTGTGTGGGTGTTTGTCATGTCATTTGATTGCATGAGGTCATAAAATGTCTGATAATTCAGATTCCTTTTGATTTTATAGATGTGTCTTCTTGGCATTTGTGACCAAGCATTGTATCAATTATTTTGTGATGTAGTATGTATGTTTAATGAGTGTTATGATAGCTTCGTGTGCTAATAATGTTTAAATTAGTATATTATGATGTTGTTATTAATGCCATGGACATATACTACAACCATTGATAGAATGGAATATGGTATAGTTGGTGACAGGTGTCGTCTTAGAAAGGGTAATCATATAATGTTAATGGGGAGATCTGTCAAGAAGCGTGACCCAAGTTCAAACCCTCAAGATGATAAAGTGGACCAAAATTTTAATACGTCAAAAATCCCCAAGGTAATAAATTATAACATATTGAGATTTGTAACTATGTAACCCAAATTCTAACCCAGTGCAATAAAATAAACCAGACCATGTTAAATCTCCCCCAGAAAAAATTGTCAAAAGGGATCATGGTGTTATGGGGAGGAAGGATTTGTTTGTGCATGATCATGCACTAACCCCAAGACAATAATTTGAGCCATAACTCAGGATTTGTATGTGCACGATCATGCACTAACCCCAAGACAATAATTTGAACCATAACTTCAGCTGATCCAAGTTTACAATCTTAAGAATGTGGTGCAGCGTACACCAAACTAAGTTAGAGGCTCCTTAAAACTTGACCAAATAATTGCCCAAAAATCTAATAAAACGAGGGGAAGAAAAAAACTAATAAAGCCCTTTGGCTACAACATTACAAATACTTCCCCATAAAATATTAAAATACCAAAAATATCTCCCAATAATGGGATGTCCTGGTGGCAGAGAGTTAAGTAAAGATCATTATTGTGTTGGTACATGTGGAATTATGATGTCATGGGGTGGTGGCCTGTTCATTTATTTGGCAGAGACGTTGGTTTGCTCGCCCATTTTTTGGCTGAGTTGTGATGAGTGCAAGTGGATTTTGGTGATGGCACCTATGGCTATGCAAGATGTGCTGGTAGGAAGGGGTGGAAAATTCCAAGGGGAAGAGCATTATGGTGGACATGGCTCCTAAGATATGGAAGAGTCGGGTCTCTGGGGAGGAGGCAGTGGCTGGTTTCAAGGCAACAATTAATAAGGAAATTGAAAACCCTCATCTCGAGCTTTGGATGGAAAGATTGTGGGTTTTGATGAAGGAGATGGATGGTTCCCCAAGGGTTTGTATTTTCCCTGCAATGGCAAAGCTCTTGTTGGATCCTGATTACACCCATGCGTGCTGGAATACATTTGATGCTGCTCTGTCCCTTGTGTGTGCTTTACTGTTGTCTATGGCCGCGAGCTCTTACCTAATACATGATGAAATTGGGGATGTTCTACATCAATCAGAGGTTCATTTTGACTGTTTTATGGGCCATTTGCATGCTATAAAATGGCATCAACTTTGTCTTCAGTGCACTGTAGAGGAAATTGCTAAATGTTAGAAGATTTTTCTTCCCGTGGAGGCTATCCCAAGGGTCTCTAATTGTTGTGATGATGAAGAGGATCCGGATGCAGAGGTTGAGGGTAAGGATGCAAGTATGGTAGAGGAGGCAGGCACTGCAAATTCTTCAGGTATCTGGATCTGTAAAAAATGTAAGTGTATGTCTGGGGGCGGGGTGGAGGGGGGGGGTGGTGTGTGAGGCCTGTGTAATTTGCCTTTGTGGTTTCTGGTTATAGGTTACTGAATAGGACTGTAGACGATAGTGGTCTCTTGGTCTAACTACTTGTCGGACCTGTTTGTGATGGAAATTTGGATGGATTATCAGAATTTTATGGTTCCTGGATCCTAAACCAGGTTATATATCAAATAAATATACTAAAAATATAACAATAAGTAAGTTCAACTGAAAATTCATGATTTTGTTTCACACCATCAAGATTTTGTCTTCTCATGGTTCATGGTTTTGGTTCATCAATTTCAGAAATACTTACTATTTCCTGGAGAGGATGGTGTTCAATTGGCTTCTTCAGACATACTTACCATTTCCCACACAGAATCAAAGAATTCCAATGCCAATTGTAGGTCCTCAGTTAAATGCAGAGGAAGGAGGACAGAAAAAGAAAGATTAAAATTGGAAGCCATGAATACAATTGGTGAGGGTTCTTGACGGGACATGAGGACCCTCCTTTCCCAAAAAGGAAGGAGGATGCTCTCCGCTCATGGTTGATCATCACATGCTTTCTCTTTTCAATCTTTGTTAAAGGGCTGGTTCCGCACCTCTCAAGATCTTTGGCCATCTGTACTCGGTATATTTGTTTGGTCTTAGTATGATAGACTTTTTCAGGCTTTTTGGTTGGGGAGTTTATGCTCCCTCTAGTTTGTATTGAAGGGTGTTTACATTGTTTTTAAATGGATGAGGGCTCCAACAGATTTCCTCACTTACTGATCATAAACAAAAAATTATGATCAGATACCACAAACAACAGAACTGATTTCAATCTAATGACACACTGAGATTCTAAATTAACACAAACAAGATAACTAATTTCAATATAAAGATAACCTGAGATTAAGAAGAAAATAATAATCGGTACCTTAAACTTTGATTGCTTGAGAATTGGGGCATCCCCTGTAGCCTTGAGAAGTATTACCACTGCCATACATTCCCATTCCACTGACTTATTTATGCAAAGCAAAAAAGTATGAACCAAAAAAAACACACTAGTTCAAAAATCATAACTCTATGTTTTACCTTTGCGAGATGAGGCGTCCGTAGCCATCTAGATCTTACCAATTCTTTGTAAACTTCAAGTGCATATATTTTTAGCACCTGTAACGAATTTCACCCCAATCAAAATAAGGGATAATATAATTTTTTTATTCGCGTGTTCCAGAACCCCCTCCAAATATTTGTTGTAACATAATCATATTTAAGTTAAAGGCAGTTTTTCCCTTTTCTCCTCTCTTTGAGAAGCCAATAATAAGGGGATTTCACGTATAGTCCAATTGGTGAGAAAAGACCAGCTACAAATAGGCTAACCTGCTGAAGCGTTGGGCGATCGAGATTTTGATTTTCTTCACTTGCTTTTTAAGGTAGATGGGCCTGCGCTTATGACTTTGATTTTCTTCTGTTTCTTGACAGCATATCCGACGGCATGGACAAACTCAGATTCGATCATGGGAAAAAACGGTATTGCAGTTCGCACCCCGATCGTCCCCTTCATCGTTGTAGTTTGTCAGGTCTTTGAAATAATAGTATAAAAAAAAAGAACAGAAACCAGTACAAAGTCAAATTTTAAGCACATTTCGATCCATTCCCACGTTTAAAAATAGGGTTTTGGGTATAGATTTGTTTAGCATTACATGCCGATTGTATTGAACTGAGAGATTACCTGTACTTTAGGTTCGAATACCCCACAATCATCTTTGATTGTCCGGACGAAGCATCTCTTTAATATTGAAAGCGATTTAATATTGAAAGGGAGAATAAAATCCCTTAACATAAAATTAAAGGTAATATAAAATAAATAATAAAAGTATTTTTAGAATTTAATATTGATTAGTTATAGCATTCGAAAGTATTACCAATGGTTTTAAATATAAATATTGATGAGTCTATATAATAATTTAAGAGATTTTAGATGATTTAAAAAAATAAAAAAATGTGAAAGATATTGTGATTTATTAATATTGATGAGACTTTTAAAGATCTTCATCAATAATACAATAATTAACCGATCAGTTACATATAGTGTGAGATTTGAGCTTGAAACAAGTCTCTTCCCTGCAAATCATTGTTGAGTCGTTGAGTTTCAAATACCTTTTAATGGTAAACCAATGGTTGTTTAATTGTAAAAGCCTCCAAAATCTCACTTATCACATAAACGCCAAATAAATATTGATTTGACAATTGGATGGGAACATTCTATTTCCCTTTGCAATGTTTTTTGTTAATTTGATGGCAACTTTCTTTTTTCATTTGTATTGCTTTACGTTTTAAATCTACATGCAAATATTTCAGAATGAGATAATACTTAATTTCTTTAAGGAAAAAATCTAGATTTGTCTTACTTTATTTCATTCTATTATTTAGCACTTATTATTAATTGTTTCATCCAGCCACGTGCAACTAGAATTTGTAGCACATCCATGCACAAACACGTACTCTCTAACATATTAACATACATATAGTTTTCAGTCGACGTAATCCTTGAACCTCCTTTAGGTGCAAGTGCTAGTTTATAATTTTTTAAGACACATGTCTTTCTAATAGCACCAATTTTCAAGATGCATTTGTAATAAACAATATAAAAAATATATTATTTTTAAAAATTAAAAGAAATCATAGACTTATTGAATCATGATGAAGATTGTTCCTTCCTATGCTCCTACAAAAATTTAACTAATGGCAATGGTGTTAAGACATTGTGTTTTCTTATGGTAAGCATATATATGTGTATGATCTTAAATAGTAAGGGCATGAATTTTGTGGTAGTGAACACAAATTCAAACTAATTTAAAACGTGAAATAGAAATAAAAAGTAAAAAAAATGAATTCTAATGTTCACCTCGAGATTCAACACAATGAAAATTCAAAATATTAAATACTTGAGTAGATTTGCTTAATGAATGAGATGTATTTGCTTGAAATCTATACAACATGAACCTATTGAAGACAATTGATTGCTTTACATCAAATGATGTGTCAATTTTTAGATTTTTGATGAGGATGGATGGTGAGAATTTGTTTAGAATGGTGGAGATTCAATGAGAACACTTTCCCAAGATCAAGGGAAAAAATAAAGGGTTATATTCAATTTGTTTAAAATGAATGACTAAGATTAAAATACTAAAAACAGTAATTTGTTGAAGCAAAAAAGGAGACGGAAAGAGAATTAGTTGGTCATTTATTTATAGAAATGATGGAGGGAATATAGGTAAATTAAATAAAAAAATATTATATTTAATATGATTATTCATGTAAGGTAAAAATTGAAGTAATTAAATAATAATATTTAATTAGATGTGAGGTGGAATTGAGGTAATTAAATAATAAGATTATTCAATTAATTAGTGCAATGAAACATTAGTATGGAATGATGTTAGGACAATTTTATGTGCATGTGCTGCCCCTATTTGAGACGATTGTGACTAGTAGAAGCAACGTTGTTTCAAAAAATATATAAGTATAGACATTTGGTGGGGTAGAACTAGTAGTAGAATACCCTAGTCATTTAACAAAAATAAAAGTAGGAAATGGGTTAGGGATGCCCCCTTGAGAGAGAAAGCAAGTTGACAGGACCAAAGTAGTATCTCAAAAGAGAACTAGGTCCAAAGGGATGAAAGATAGATGGGATTTAAAGAGATAGGAAGAAGGGGGTGGTTAGATATGTGGAGATTGGGATGTGAGAAAAGGAATAAACAATGTTAGTAAATAATGGGATGAAAATGATGTTAGTGTGGTTTGTTGGATAATAAGTCCAAGCTCATCATACGACCCACAATCATATATTATAGATGCTAAAACCTTAATTTTTTTGATCCCCTACCTAGTATCCAAATCTAATCCATGCATCTACTTTATAAAGCCACGACTTCTCATTATCCAACACACCAACAACATGTCAAGTCATGCCAAATCTAGTGTTTTTTGGATGTGTAATAAAAAATAGGGTATGTCCTTTTATGCAAAACTCTAGCATGAAATTTAAAAATTTCTTGCTTTAGTTATCTCATAATGGCTAATTAGAAAGGACTCAATTGGGGTTGAGATTTAAATTTAAATTTAAAAAAAAATAGTGTCATTTTTGCACTCACTAAACTAAATTAGTCCAATTCCACACTCATGGATTTGATCCAAGATAATGAATGGATAACTTAAGAATTGGAACTTATCCCTAGGAATTTATGTAGATGGATTTAGGTGGGGATTATGTTATTTGTTAGCTCTCATTTTGAAATGTACCACTTGTACATTAGTTATGGCATAAAGGATAACCTAGCCAAATTGAACTTAAAATAAAAGGAAAAAACTCATACTTCACACCTTTCACATTTGTTTTGGACTCACTTTGGATTAGTTGACATTTATACAATAATAAACACATTTTAAGCTAAGAATAGGCACACAACTGAAGTATTATTTGTTCATATCTACATTTATTCCTAAGGACAAGTCCCAACCTTCACTTTATCCCTTACCTTATAAAATCAAAATCCAAATGTGGGGCCAATTTAATATCCTATGCCAAAACAATAATACAAGTCTAAGTCTTAACCTTCCACAAACACTTATTAGTTGAATAACACTATCAGGAACTATCAAAATTTCATATCTTAGAAAACATATATTTAAATGACTGTTAATTTATCAATAATTTTATTGCACTTCGATCAACAATGACATCATAACACCAAATCTTTTTATTATAATGAGCAACAAATACAAATATAATTCTTGCTCTCTTTCATATTACAATAATGATTACATTACATTCAAATGATTATATAGCAACAATTCATACCAACAACTACGATGAATCAAATCAATATAATGTAGCCAATGTCTATGTCCAATAAAGCTCAAATGCAAACTCCATGTGAGATCACCCTCCAAAATATTTAGGATTCTCGTCCTATGATTCCCATGCTTGAACACAAACATGCTCAAAACAAACTCTGAAAGGATTTTGGTCAAGTGTAGATGATGATCTCAGATAAAAATATTAACTCTTTTATATCCTCCACAAAAAAAATATTGGTTAAGCACCATATACACCTACAACTTCAAATTTGAACTATGATCATGGGCAATAAAGATTCAACTTTGAAAGCACTATAGCACCAAAAAAATAATAATGGAAACAATACGACATATGTTAGGAAGTTAGGAGGGAAATAGAAACATAGGAAAAAATATGAAGGCTTGAGGGTTGGTCATACCATAAGACTCAAACTACAAGTTAGGCTATTGGGGGTTGAGCAACGCGCATGTTGATAAGGAAAGTCTAAAATTTTGACAAATATAATGATGAGGTGGGAAATAGATGGAATGCATTACAAGATGGATAAGTTTAAAACTCTAATAGAAAGAAGGGAAGAGTCGATTTAAAAGAAAGGATATACTCATGGGAAGGGAAAACACACATTAGATGAAAAAAGGAAGACACAAGTACATACCTAATATGTATAGACTTAGATTGACTAGAAATGGGTGACGACAAGTACATTCTACTAAAAAAAAATTATCCTTAAGCAATTTTAATTTTAGATGTTCTAATATATACAGGCCTTCCCACGTTACATACTCCACCAAAAGATATTTCCATTGAATTAGGTACTCATTGGTTCTTGTGTTTCTTAGCTTCCTCTCCCTTATATCCAAGACTTCTTCAAGAATAAAAACTAGTTTTCCATCCTCGTCAATTGAAGGCAACTCATCCAAAATTTATATATGTTTGCCTAATGCCATTTTGAGGCAAGGCAGGTGAAAAATAGTATGTACGTTTCTTTCCTCTAATATCTCCAACTCATAGGACACTTCATCAATCCTTATTATAATTCTATATGGCCCATAGAAATATAATTTGATATTTTCTATTCCACTTTCCTTTAAGGAATATTGCTTGTATGGATGTAATCTAACAAAAATGTGTCTTTGATCCCAAATTTTCTCTTGATCCTATGATAATATACATACATATTTTGTTGGTTTTGAGCCTATTAGAGATTATTCTTGAGTGACTTCACAATGTCTTAGCTTTGTTTGATCACATTACTTGCTCTTGGTACCCTACTATTTTCTAGAATGATATCAATGAAGTTTTAGGATTCATAGTTATACAAGGATGATATCATCTTAATTGACATGTGGTATTTGGTGTTGTATAGTTCTCCCCAAGTAGAGCCATTCGATCCAAGTATTATGCTAATAAACAACATAATTTCTCAATAACATTCCACCCATTTGTTCACTATCTTGTTTTGGCTATATATTTATAGGTGGTAGCTAACTTGTTGGGAGTGAGCTTGATTCTTGCTAAAAATAAGAGCTCTTTCCAAAACAATCTCATGAAGCAATTGTCTCTATTACTTATGATTCTCTTGGGTATTCCATCGAGTTTCATCACTTCCTTGAAGAATAAATCAACTATTTGTGGCACCTTAAAATATGAAGAGATGACAAAGAAATGTGTGTACTTCATTATTTTATCCACAACAACATATATATGGTTCATACCTTGGATTTTAGGAAGTCCCATGACAAAATCCAACAAAGCACTTTCCCATTTTTGCTTCGATATGGGTAAGGACCACAAAAGACCTGTGGGGAATGTATATTCCATCTTACTATTTTGAAAAATGATGTATTCTTTGAAATTATTGAGGACATCATCCTTGATTCCCTTCAATGTGAACCTTTTGCCTAATCTATTTGTAAATCTTGAAGTACCTAGGGAAGTGTGCCAAGGAAGTATCGTGAACTTCTCACAAAATATTTCCCTTTATTCTTAATTATGTCACCAAGTAGACTATTCCCTTGTCTACATAATGAGCTCATTACAAACTATGTACCTATCATCCAACAACTTCCCTTCAAACAAATAATCTTCAAATGCATTATTGGCATACATTACTATGATTTCATTCTTCCAATTCATAAATATATGAGACAAGGGGGTGAACCTATACTATTGATTCCCACTTATGGGACATCACATTTTGTTTAATTGGGATGGAGGTGAAAAGTCAAAAACACTTTTGTTTGAAGGTACGTCAAAAAGTACCTCATTCAAAGATCTCTTTTTTTCTACTTTTAGAAATTAACTTTGTTTGAAGGTTTTTTTAAAATGTTTTATTTTGTTGAAATGGCATAACTTAGAATGAATTCCCTAAAAGTGACCTTTCCACCTTAGGCCTTAGATTTTCCTCAAAACTTTATGTTTCCAACCTTGGGTTGGACCAAAAAATGGAATGAATATTAAAAGAGAATTTGCAATATCATAGCACTCGAAGAAAGCTTTCCAATGAGTATAATTTATTGAATATATTTAATTTGATTACTGCATTTATTTTCTATTTTCTAGTAAAGATAGGTTTTTCAATAATTGTGAAGGTCTTTATTCCACACATGGAGAAATAGTAAAATAGATAATAAAATTTTAAAAAATAAATGTCCTCTAGGTATTGATGTTCTTATTTCAACAACAAAAAAAGTTAATTCGGATGAATACAAAAAAATTATGCAATAGTGAATGAACCTATGTTTAAATCATAGCTAATCTCACTTCAAAAAGTTTTAAAAATTAAATTATGCAACAAAAAATTATGGAAAAATATCCATGCCCTAGATATTTGTGTTATGAAACTATATTTAAAAATTTATAATTGTATCCTTCTTACAAATAAAAGTTATGCTATACCAAATAAATGTCACTTTTAAAAAATACTTTTAACTATAAAAAATAAGTTATTAAAAGTTATGTAAAAAAACACAAATTATTTATTAATTTTTTAAAAAATATATATATTTATAATCTATAGAGAAAATCTCAAAAGTCACTAGTTCACGTCATCTTCAAATTTTTAACGATTTAGTTGTTATAGGTGTTAGAAAGTGAAAATTTGGTGAAAAATGTTGATTTCAATGTCCTACTTTGGCCAAAAAAAGTGGAACATACTATTGTGGGATCACCCAAGGAACACGAATTTGGCCTTTTAGATAGTGCATCAACAACAACATTATTCTTCCCTTTAATAGACTCAATATAAAATTCATAGGCTTGGAGTTTCCTCACCACTTTTGCTACCGCTCATTTACATCCTTATAATTGAGAAAACATCTCAAACTATTATGATTAGTTTTAACCAAAAATTAGCCACCCATCAAATATTGCTTAATCTTGACCAATGCATGTATGATGCCCAATATTTCCTTATCATAGATGGAGAACTATCTTTCCACCTCTATGAGTTTCTAACTCTCAAAAGCAATCAGGTTTTTATTTTACACAAGCATGACACAAATACCTTCTCTTGATAAATCACATTCTAGTATGAAAGGTAGAGTGAAATATGTAATTGCTAACATAAGACATAATTTCATTACCTCTTTTAGTATTGACGAGTCTAGTTTTTGGCTCAATTTTGATAGAATTTATTAACCATTTGTTGTAGTTGTCATAAACCTTGATACTTGGATGTTGACCTTTTTATGATATTTCCTCAAAACCTTAGACATTGGGCATAAGCTTATTTTTTGTAACCTTTAAATGACACTGACATGCTATATGAACTATCTATGTTAATTTTACATGTGGATTAATGAATGTTACTTTAAGATAGTTACAGATATGCAATTGTTGTGCATACTAACATTGTTATGCAAATATAATTAGAGCCTACAAAATTGAGGAAGACTCTACCAGCTGGTTGTTTGCCATAAAGGTCAACAAGGTGATCATTCAAAGGTCAATGGAGTGAAGATTCTCTTTGGAGGAAGATTTCGAGTTCAAATCAAAGAATTGTAACTACCTTGTAAATGATCTTAATAGTTTGTTGAGTGAATATAGGAGCTATTGTTATGTTAGATCTGCGTTAAGAAAAACCGGCTTGACCAGATTCCACGCATGTATAACCTCCTCTCCACTTTTTATGCTTTCTCTAAAGTGGCATCCTCCTAATCTGTTGGATTTGACCACCTTGCTAGGAAGTTAGTAATTTTTCTTCCTATAAATAAGACTCGAATGCTCCTTCTCAGAAGGTTGATTAATCTAATGTTGTATTCACATTCTTAGTTTTTTCTGTAATATAGTTATATTGCTCGATTGTACTCATGCTTTCCAATGAATAAAATGAAGGTATAAGTTCGTGTATCTGAGTTTACATTTGTCTTAAGGGATACTCGTCCAAGGGGGCCCACTTGGTGAGCATTCCATCCTTTAATTTAGTTAGTACTTTCTGTTTAGCAATTAGGTAATAATTTGGCACGGTTTGTTCCTGTAGCCACTAGAATTCCATTATGTGACTGTTCCTACAGCCAAAGCAGATAGAGTAGTTTCATGTCTGTGTGCTTATATTTTCATTTCTATCATGCATTTCAACTTAGAATAGTTATTGGTTGATGCTCAACACTTATGTTATTTCTTTCCAAGCAATTTACTTTCAACATTATGTCTTTCTTAGTTGTAGAATGAATATGGCTACTATGGATTCCTAGTGCACATACTGTGTCGACCCATTTCAAGTCTACGTCCCTGGGTTGACAAGTTAAATGAACCTTCAAGATGATTAAGATAGCTATTCAGATTAGATGTCCAATCTCTGAATCACAGCTATAAGGGCTTAGTTGTTAAATCATTGTAGGAGGCCAACATTTTTGGCACTATTATCGGGGATGGTGTCAAACTAGGGAGTTCTTTGGAGTCATTGATAGTTTCTTTCTTAGTGTTGTATTTATGAAAGTTTGTTCTTAGTATACCCCTCATTTAGGAAAGTAATGATCCGCTACTCTTTTTCCCATTCTTTGTGTGAGTTGGTTGATATTGAGTTGATACCATATGCATAGAGGAAGGAGGAGAGATGCTCATGGGAGATTCCTTCCTAATAACCCTGATCCACTCCAGCTAGTTGAGCATCAAAATCTGCCAAGAGAAGAAGAAAAAGAAGAGCCACACCCTTTTGCTGATGCATTTCCTGATCTGACCAGTTTTGAAATTTCCTCTAAAGACCAAAATCAAATTGAGAATCCCTTTGCTTTGGAACTCCATCAGGCAGGCATGGGTGATGCAAATAGAAATAGACCTAACCAACCAGCTTTTCCTTTCCCCATTGCTCATCAAAATGAAGTTGACAACCTCAAAAATATCCCTGCTTTAATCCTTCCTAAGTTTTATGGACTTGTCACAAAAGATCTTGATACTTTCTTGTTTGTGTTTGATATACTCTGCAGGAGTTATGACTATACCATTAATGCCCATAGGCTTAATTTGTTCCCTACTACCTTGAAAGAGGTTGCATTAAGATGGTTTATGAGCTTAGGCAAAAATATTATGGAGACTTGGGAGGACATGAAGACAAAGTTCCTTGAGAAGTACAAGAAATATTGTAGGGGCAGTGACATGAGGGGAGATGGCATTTTTAGGATGCAAGAAAAGGAAGATGAGAGCCTGGAGGATTACATTTCAAGGTTTATGTTCTGCCTATAGAAATCTCCACACCATACACTCAATGAAGAATCACAAAAGTTGCTTTTCCTAAGAGGAATTAATGGCAACTGCATTGATGCCTTGGCCCTAATGGGAGGAGGAGATATCACCCAAGTTCCTTGGGAGGATATCAAGAAGATATGTCAAAACTATTCTAGGGTAGCTTCAAAGAAAGAGAGAGCTTACCAATCCTCTATGGGTAAGTCATCTACCAATGGAGTTTCAAGGATGGAGATTACTCACTTGATGGTAGACTTCAAGCAAAACATCATAAATAATTTGGCTACTCAGTTCGATACACTTCAAGCAAAGAAGAAACAAGAGGAGGCAGAGGCAATGTTGGCAGAATAACACCCTCATTGTAGACAAAAGAAGAAGGGTTAAAAGTGAAAAATGGTAGCTAACATTGACAGTAAGAAAATCCCACCTGAGTTCAAGCCAATCCAATGTGATGATGATCAAGTCTACTACATTGTACAAAGAAGGCCATGGGCTCCAAGACAAGGTATGCCACCAAATCCATTATCTTTTGTTGGGCCTTATTTTAATTCTTATGCATCTCGTAACCAATGTCAACCCCCATATCCATCCAATTATGGAGGATATCCACCACAACCTTGGAATAACCCTCCAAATACTTGGCCCAATCACCAAAACTCTCCACCCTAGTGGAAACAACCTCAAGGGAATTGGCAGTAGTTTCAAGGAAATTGGCAACCACCTCCAAGAAACTGGCAACAAACATCTCAATGGAGGGGAGAACAGCAATGGCCAAACCAGACAACCAGGTACATACAACCACCTTCTCAGCCCCAACAACTTGCTATAATGCCTCCTACTAGTTCTAGTTCAAATAAACCTAAACCTACTCAGCTACTAGCTCAACCCACACCTAACCCAAATAACAAACCACAACAACAGCCAGTCTACTTTGCCAACTCCTTCTACACCCATCATCACTGAGCTTCTTGTGGAAGAAGAGGAGCAATTGAATGTCCCCATTCAACCAGGTGTACCTAAAAATCCTAAACCAATTCTAGTCAGGCAAACTGAACATGAACCACCATTTCCTTAAAGGTTGGAAAGTGCTAAACAAAAAGAAGAGGAGGAACCAACCTTTGACATTCTAGATTAGTTGAAGCATATATGTGTTAAGATACCCTTAATTCAAGCCATAAAAGATGTTCCCATATATGGCAAAGTAATTAAGGAAGCATGCCTTAAGAAGCCAGGCAGGAAGAAGAAAGACCCCACTGCGGTTCATGTGGTGGGACAGTTGGCTAACATCATGCTTGGGAAAGTGATTGTTCCCAAATACAATGACCCAGGTAGTCTTGTGGTAAGAGTTGCTATAAATGAGATCCAAATAAAGAATGCTCTGATTAATCTAGGAGCAACAATAAATGTAGTGACCAAGGATATCCTGCAACAACTAAATGTTGCAAGCATGAGACCTACTCGTACTATCCTGCAGCTTGCTCATAGCTCCACTGTTAAACCTGATGGTATAGTAGAGGATCTTGTGGTGACTCTAGACTCTTGGGAGTATCCAACAGATTTCATGATTCTTTCTCCTAAAGCAACCCTAGGCGGGTACCCCATTATTCTAGGAAGGCCATGGTTAGCAATAACAGATGCCTATATTGGATGTTAGATAGGAGACATGACCATTTTTTATGGAAAGAGCGCCAAAAAGCTTATTCTCTACCCTCCTGCTCAGCCATCCCATGATATGGATAACCCCACATGGCCACATGTTGGTGAAGAGGTCAAGGAAGTCAATTATGTGGCACAACTTATGATGTTAGGTAGGAGTTCTTTCATGCAGCTTCAGGATGAAGATGAAGTATTGTATAACATAATTTAGAATCATTGTTAGGTGCAGGAAGACTCATCCTCTCATGCATCTAATTTTGTCAATCCAGTAAAGACACTTTTTCCTGCTCTTCCTGCAGCCGAGCTTCCTACAGCAACATGTATGTCTCATAGATTGCTGCCACATGAACTCAAGGTACCAAGCCTTGGTGAAGCAACTATGATAGAGTTAACTACACAAATGCAAATGTAAGAAGGAAAATATCTAAATATTAACAGCAAATTGAGTGAAGAACAACAATTGTCATTGACAAACTTATTGAGGACCCACCAGCATGCATTTGTGTGGGACTATCATGATATGAAGGGATTGGATCCTAAGCTTTTCACTCATAGGATATACATCAAAGATAATTGTACACCAGTGAGGCAACCACAAAGAAGAATTAACCCTACATTGAGAGGAATTGTATAAGGGGAACTACAAAAATTGCTAGATACAGGATTTATCTACCCCATTTCAGATAGCCAATGGGTGTCTCCATTGGTGATTATGCCCAAAAAAGGAGGGAAGTGGTGAGTTTGTGTTAATTATAGGGAACTCAATGTTGCCACCAAAAAGGACCATTTTCCCCTGCCTTTCATAGATCAAGTTCTGGATTCACTTGCAGGAAAGTAGTACTTTTCTTTTCTAGATGGATTCAGTGGGTATAACTAAATCCAAATTGCACCTGAGGACCAAGAAAAGACCACCTTTACCTATCCATGGGGGACTTATGCCTACTCGGTACTTCCATTTGGCTTATGTAATGCACCTACAACTTTTCAGAGGGCAGTCATTAGCATATTTTCAGATATCTCTCATGATTGCATGGAAATTTATATGGATGATTTTACTACTTATGGTGTTGATTTCAATGAAGCATTAGAAAATCTCAGGAGAGTCTTACATCTATCTTTAAGCAGTGAAAAGTGCTTTATGATGATGTAGGAAGGTGTAGTCATTAGCCACTACATCACTCACAAAGGAATTCAAGTAGACCCTACCAAGATTGAGGTGATCACAAATCTGCCTACACCTACAAAACAAAAAGATGTTAGGAGTTTCTTGGGACATGCAAGTTATTATAGGTGTTTCATCAAAGACTTCAGCAAAATGGTAGCACCATTGTACAATATCCTAACTAAAGATGTTGAATTCCACTGGAAAGAGGACTGTGACAAAGCATTCTCTGATCTTAAAGTAGCTTTGACTCATGCTCATGTACTTAAAGGTCCCAATTGGGAGCTTCCTTTCCCCATTCATACAAATGCATCAAACTATGCTATAGGAGTTGTCTTGGGATAGAAAGAAGGAGCAATTGAGAATGCCATTTATTTTGTCAGTAAAAACCTGCAAGGCATTGAATTCAACTATTCAATGACAAAAAAGGAAATGTTGGTAGTAATTTATGCCCTTAACAAATTCAGGCACTACATAACAAGCTAACAAATCTTTGTGCACACAGATCATGCAGCCATTAGGTACCTCATGAATAAACCCTAATCTCAGGTAGGCTAGCAAGATGGTTATTGTTGATGCAGGAGTTTGACATAACCATTGTGGATAAACCAGGGAAGGCCAATGTTGTTGCAAACTTTCTTTCAAGGTTGACTACATCAGAGGACAATCAAGTCATTGACCTAATGAACACTTATTTTCCATCAGTGTGCATACACCCGAGTATGCTGACATAGCTAATTATTTGGTTACAGGGAGAGTTCCTCCTCATTTCCCTCCAAAGGAGAGAAGGATGCTCATTGAAAAATCTTTTCCTTTCTCATGGTTTGCAAGATGCTTGTTTTACATTGGACCAGATCGTGTCATGAGGAGATGTGTGAGGGAAGATGAGACATATGATATTTTGCATGCATGTCACAATGAACCCAATGGAGGGCATTTTGCAGCCAAAAGGACAACAATGAAGATTTTGAACACGAAATATTACTGGCCCACACTCCACAAGGATGCAGGGAAATATACAAGGAAGTGTGATAGATGCCAGAGGATGGGCCGACCAACCAAATCTGATGAGATGCCCCTTTACCCCCAGGTAGTAATCACTCCACTGATACATTTTGACTGACAAAAGTTCGTCGGAATTTCGACAAACTTTCGTTGGAATTATTTTGTCAATTTTCCAACAAATTTTGAAACATCGAAATTCTGACCCAGCCGACGATGCTGGATTAGAATTTTGATGTTTTAAATTTCGTCAAAAAATTGACAAAATAATTCTGATGAACTTTTGTCAGATTTTGAGTCAAAATTTATTAGTGCTCCATTTGACAAATGGGGATTGGATTTTGTAGGACCTATTGATCCTCCATCAAATGGTAAATCCTATATCTTGGTATGCACTAATTATGTAACCAAGTGGGTAGAAGTTAAGGCCAAGAAGCATGCACGAGATAATAAGGTTGCAAAATTTCTTTATGAGGTGATTTTCACATGGTATGGGGTTCCCAAAGACATGTGATTGATCAAGGGGCTCAATTCACCTCAACCCTTGTTACAACACTGGTCAATGAGTACAACATAAGGCATAGGAAGTCTACTCCTTATCACCCTCAGGTCAATGGACAAATTGAGGTGACTAATAGGGAAATTGAAGCCATTCTGACCAAAACAGTGGCTATCTATAAAAAGGATTGGGAAAATAGGCTGCCAGAAGCTTTTTGGGCCTATTGGACCACCTAGAAAACAACCATAGGCTTCACTCCTTTTGAGTTGTTAAATGGAAAGATAATTATGATTTCCATTGAATTTGAGCATAAGACTTTTAGGACTACACTAGACTTAGGGATGGATATCTCTAAGGCACAAAAGGACAGAATTATGTAGTTGAATAACTTCGATGAGATGAGGAAGGTGACCTTGCATCACATAGAGATAGTGCAAAATCAGAGAATACAGTGGCATGAAAAATTCATCAAGGACAAGAAATTCCAACTAGGTGACTGGGCACTGCTCTACGACTCAAGGTATCAAGATAATGTAGGAAAATTGCAAACAAGGTGGCTAGGACCATATGAGGTTGCTGAAGTCTTCTCCAATGGTGTGGTTCAACTCACTACCATTGACCTCGTCAGATTTAAGTTGCTTGTCAATGGTCATCGCCTCAGGTTGTATCACAAGCCAACTTCCAAGGAGGAATTCCTACAACAATTCACTCAACATGCAACACTTGAACTTCCTGCAACCAAAGGAAGCGGACCTAGTGTCCCTCCTTCTGGCTAACTGAGGTACACAACTCGTCATAATAAAGACTTCCACTTTTGTGGGAGTCCACTTCTTCATTCATTCACCCATCTTCCCATCCATCTCCATCTTTCTCTCTCTTCCATCATGTCGTCATAACTTCACTTCATTCCACTCCATTTTCATTAATTGCTCAACTAACTTCTTAAAAGGTGACCGGTAATTCCTCCATATTCTTTGCAATAAATACTCCATAAATTTAGGTATGTGTGTATC
Source organism: Sequoia sempervirens (assembly GCA_007258455.2). NCBI lineage: Eukaryota > Viridiplantae > Streptophyta > Pinopsida > Cupressales > Cupressaceae > Sequoia > Sequoia sempervirens. The sequence goes on along the minus strand of VDFB02373365.1, from coordinate 170,315,557 downwards.
AATTTGTTACATCTTAATTATATTTTAAGTACATCCATTTAATTATTGTACATTAATGTAGACGTTCTTTATAGCATGTAATTATTCCCTGCCCCTATCAAATCATCATTACTACTGCACATGTGAGGAAACGTGCTCAAATTTAGGTCAGGGGGGAGTGTGAATACCACGTCCATGTGTTAGTCCATGTTGGTCCATATTAGCAAAGTTTAAATTGAGCCAATTTGAATTATGAGTGAGGTGATGGCTCACATGTGTGTGATGACATCAACCGCCTCCATTTTTCTTGATCACATCCTTCATTTATTAATCCTTTACTGCCTTTATTACTTCTGTCATAATCCTAAGACACCAAAAGGGTAAAATTTAGACGACATTGGCATTGGGAATTCAACAACGTTGCAGGAAGGAGAAATTTGGCTTTCAAACGAAGATTGCAAGAAGGGAAACTTTGTAGAGTGATTGTTTAATTGCAGGCAACTGAACAATGGGAGGTGGGTTAATTTGAAATGAACCCAAAGTTCATGATGTATTACTTCAGGATGCACCTTGCCAGGCCAAGTTCAAAAATTGCAGATGGTTAGATTATTTCCTGAAGCTTAATGGTTTTAATGAAGATGTTGTGTTGGAATTTACGCAGACATTGTCTGAAGGAAAGGCCACGGTAAAAGGGTTGGAGGTAATAGCTACTGAAGAAAGGATTGCAGAAGTTATAGGGTTGCTTGCCGATGGTGAACATTACCCTGCTACTAGAGACGTCAGATCAGCTAGGAGCGAAGAGAGCCTCTCTGCTTGAGCCATGGAAGCAAGTAGCTATTTACGTTGTGAAGTAGCTTACTTGTGAAGGTCGTCAGTTGAATCTACATTCTATGCACTTCAAACTCCTAAATCAAATGAGGCACAAGAGAAGAATGAATGGGCCAAACATGTTATACCACCTTCTTTCAATCATGGCTGTAGAGACCCAAAAAGGTAGGGATATTTTCGTTTCCCACCATTGTCTGATCAAATTATTAGTAGAGAAGTCTCTGCATGATGTGTCTAATATGACTTGGGAAGAATTATTGAATATTGATGAATTTAGACCAGAGCATTTGTGACCTAGGGTTTTTCCTTAACCTTGTAGGGCTAGTAGGAGAGTGAGTTTTGTTGAAGCCACTCCTAGAGCCTCAAGTTTTGGTGCAAGCCCTAGTGTAAACCCTCATGCAGCTGAACAAACTATAGAGATTAGTTCCTCTAAGACAGAACATTCAAACAAAGAAAGTTCTTCTTCAGATTTTGATGATGATGTCCCCCTTGGAATCCTAATTCAAACTAGGGCACAAAAGAAGGAAGTAGAAATAAGGAAGGGAAAAGCTAAAAAGAAAACGGCAGGAAAAGAAGCATCAAGCTCTAAGAAACGAAAGGTTGACATTGTTCTTCCTGCAGCCAAAGAAAAACATGAGAGCCCTCCTAGAGAAATAAGACCAGTTGGACCAGCCATTGGTATGTCTTCGCAGGGAAGCCCTAGGACTAGAGAAACTTCATGGGAGGACACAGAAGCCCTAGTGGGGCAGGTGAATGTTGAGGAAAAGGACATATTTGAGGAAGCAACAAATATAATGTTGGCAAAGCTTGTTGCCATTGCATAACAAGTTGAAAGTCAAGAGTATGAGGAGAATTAGGAGCTCCTGTAGCAGGAGTAAAAGCAAGAGTTCCTGCAGCAGAAACAAGATCCCCTGCAGCCGAAACTGGGACAACAATTAGCACCCCTGCAATCGGAATTGGCTGAACAATCAGAATCCTTGTAGCTGGGGCCATATGAAGAGCAAGCACCAGTGCTAGGAATTTTTTTGGTAGGAATACATAAGCCCTCTGATTTTTCAATGCACATGGTAGCCATGAAATTATGAAATGAGATACAAAGGAGGGAAGAAGAATGGAAAAAGGAGAAACGTAGGTTGAAAGAGGAGATTAAAAAGAGAGATGAAGAGATTGAAGAGAAAAATACAGAAATTGTTGCTTTGAAGGAGAAGGTGGATGATATAGCAGCCTTAGTACCTCAGATATTAGAGTGCAAGACTCCTCCAAGGGTCTATGCTCTATATTTGAAGGAGAAGAATCTTTCTTTTAAACTAGCAAGGATTATTTTAGGTTTGAATCCTTCCATTGAGACTCCTCTTGAATTTTTCTAGGCTTATCAGATTGCTCCTCCTGAAATGAAAAATTTGTTGTGTGAATTCTATTTGCATAATTATGTTGTGTCCCAAGATCATGATTGGAATCCATTGTTGTATGTTGCGGATGTCCAATTAAGGGAATTTATGTCTTGGATACAAAATGAAATTAGTTTGGGACAACGGTTTAGGACTTATAGCTAAATAGAATCCAACACTCCCTTGCCCATCAGGGCTGAATCTAGAAACCCAAGAGACATTTTTCAAGGATTGGCACAAAATTATTTACCAACCAAGCTATAGTAGTAGGATCCTTCCTGAGAGAGAAGCGATTTACAAAGAATATGAGAAGGTAGCAAAAACCACAGGGGAATTTGTAAAGGGATATCTGGCACAGAGGTGGAACAGTATGACTGATGAATTAAAACAAGTTGAGCCTCACTCTCTGCAGAACTATGTTGTAGCATGCAAGAGGGTTGATAGATATATACACATTGGAAGGATGAAGGGACAATTTTGGCTTCCATTAACTTTTCAACCACCTATCCTATTATGGCCTATGCCAAATTTCAGGTATTATTAGTATGATATAGCTGCAAAGAGACAAATATGGAGTAGGTTGGACAACAAGCAAGGGTTCTATTGGGATCCTAATTCACACACTGCAAGAACTAATGTAGGACATTTGGCAGTTGCAAATTTCAGGGCATTAACTAAGCAAAAGAACAACCCTTCCTCTGTTGGAGGAGGTCAACAAAGCCTTAGGTTGGGGGGAGTGATGAGTCTAGTTTTTGTCTCAATTTTGATAGAATTTATTATGCGTTTGTTGTAGTTGTCATAAACCTTGATACTTGGATGTTGACCTTTTTATGATATTTCCTCAAAACCTTAGACATTGGGCATAAGCTTATTTTTCGTAACCTTTAAATGACACTGACATGCTATATGAACTATCTATGTTAATTTTACATGTGTATTAATGAATGTTACTTTAAGATAGTTACAAATATGCAATTGTTGTGCATACTAACAGTGTTATGCAGATATAATTAGAGCCTACAAAATTGAGGAAGACTCTACCAGCTGGTCATTTGCCATAAAGGTCAACAAGGTGATCATTCAAAGGTCAATAGAGGGAAGACTCTCCTTGGATAGAGATTCCCAGTTCAAATTGAATAATTGTAATTGCCTTGCACATGGTCTTAATAGTTTGTTGAGCAAATATAGTAGCCATTGTTATGCTAGATATGCATTAGGAGCTATTGTTATGATAGATATGCGTTAAGGAAAACCAACTTGACCAGATTCCACGCATGCATAACCTCCTCTCCACTTTTTATGCTTTCCCTAAAGTAGCGTCCTCCTAATCTGTTGGATTTGACTACCTTGCTAGGAAGTTAGTTAATGGTTTTTCTTCCTATAAATAAGACTCAAATGCTCCTTCTCAAAAGGTTGATTAATTTGATGTTGTATTCACATTCTTAGTTTTTTAGTAATATAATTATGTTGCTCGATTGTACTCATGCTTTCCAATGAATAAAATGAAGGTATAAGTTTGTGTATCTGAGTTTACATTTGTCTTAAGGGATACTCATCCAAGGGGGCCCACTTGGTGAGAATTCCATCGTTTAGTTTAGTTAGTACTTTTTTTTTAGCAGTTAGGTAATAATATGGCACTGTCTATTCCTGCAGCCACTAGAATTCCATTTTGTGACTGTTCCTGCAGCCAAAGCAAACATAGTAGTTTCCTGTATGTGTGCTCAGATTTTCATTTCTGTCGTGCATTTCAGCTTAGTATAGTTATTAGTTAATGCTTAGCACTTATGTTATTTCTTTCCAAGCAATTTACTTTCAACATTATGTCTTTCTTAGCTATAGAATGAATATGGCTACTATGGATTCTTAGTGCACATATTGTGCTAACCCATTTCAAGTCTGCATCCCTAGGTTGACAAGTTAAATGCACCTTTAAGATGATTAAGATAGCTACTCAAATTAGATGTCCAATCTCTGAATCATAGTTGTAAGGGCTTAGTTATTAAATCATTATAGGAGGCCAACAAGTATATCAAATTCTCACTTGTATCCTCAGTCCATGCAAAAAATCCCTTCTTTTTTAGGTTAATTAAGGGCACAACTAGTTGGGAGAAAACCTTAACAAATTTCCTATAGTAGCTAGAAAAATTGAAGAATCATTGTAGTTGTATCAGGGTGCTCAAGGAAAGGTAATCTTGAATTGATTTGATCTTCTCCATATCTACTTGCACTCCCCTTGCATTATGATGTAACCTACATACAAGATATCTATCATAGTGAGATCACACTTTGACTCCTTGGAAAATGGTGTTTGTGCTTCCAAAAATCCCAACACTTCATCAATAATGCCATATTGCTCCTCCCATATTTAATTATAGATGAAAATTTCATCAAATAAGATAAGGATGAACTTGTTTCTTGTAGAAAATCTAATTCATTTGTGACTAGAAATTTGTTGGAGCATTTGTGAAACTGACACAACATGACTAGAAACTCATAGTGCCCATAGTGACATTGAAAAACAATTTGGTGAATATCCTCCTTTAGGACTATGATTTGATGGTAGCCCAATATAAGATCTCTTTTTTGAGAAATAGACAGTTACGAAAAGTTCATTTATCAATTCATCAATCCTCAAAGTTAGGTATTAGTTCTTGATAGCATTCTTGTCTAGTGATTTGTAATTGATGCACATTTATGTGAGACCCTGTCTTTTTAGTGATCCTATTGATGTTATGTTTCCTTGTTGATATCATGTCTCCTGTTCGAAGTTTTCATGTGTTTTTATGATCAAACATTTTCACAAGATTTTTATGAATGTTAGTTGTTTCATATGCATAAATGGTATTTTTTCTTGGTTGTTATTGGGATAATGGTTAACTAACTAATTTTAGCTGACTAATGTTTGTTGTGATTACTTTGTGATAATCAAATGAGTTCCTTTGATGAGTAAGTATATATTGATCGAGATGAGATTTAATGAGTTGAAAATGTTCATTATTGACAAATTATTGATTATATGGTGGTTTTCAATTGGTTATTGTAGAGGTAGTGATAGTGTGATTATTAGATGATTACATAATGTGGATGTGCAATTAGGTGTTATTGTGGAGATGAGAATTGACATGTTTACTTGTGATGGTTATTTGATTTAAATCATTTCTATGTGATTTCCTAGATGATAATTTTAGATAAGAAATTATGGAAAATAATATTTGTTTTCAAGTGTTATAGTTGCTTCAAATATTATTACTCATATGATATACTGACACCTTTTGTTGAGTGAATAGGTAAATTTTACCAATGGTGGTTGGGGTCACATAGCTACTTCCTTTGTATTATCACTATGAATTATCGACCTTATCTCGTGTGAAGAAATAAGGTCATGGGATGTATTGTTGTGAAATGTCATTTATGTGGATAATGTGTTGTGTGGTCATGCATTTATGTGAAAGTTTATTTTATTACCTTTATGGGTTATCTTTTGGTATGTTTATCTTTGTGTGATTTATGAAGTTTTTTATGTGAATTAAATGAAGTTGCTATAGTCCTAAGTTGCCCCTAGGTGATAGATGTATGGATTAGCGGTTCTTTTAACCTAGGAAATACCTTTTTAAAGTGTTTAAAACCCCCTCATTTCCCCCATTCTTTAAGAGTGGTGAAAATGGGAGTTGGTTAGTTGGTTTGGGTAGTTGGAAAAGGAAGTTGCTTTTCCCTTTCTATTTATGAATCTTTTCTTGGAATAGGGAGGGGGCTTTTTTCATCTTGTAGTCTTTTATTTTTTCTTGAAATTTTCATTTTTGGTAGTGCTTTTAGGAGGATAGAGGAAGAGAGGAAAGGGAGAGGAGAGATTCATGGAAGGTAGGGCTTGAGTGGAGAATCTTGGAACAAGTCTACACCAAATTTCCTCTATTATTGGATAACTTAAACAAGATAGGGTCTTACCCTTTTTGTAATATTTTTTTAGTTAAATATTTGAAAGTTTCTTCTTGAATGAGAACTTGTGGAAAGAAAAGGCATAAATTATTGTGATTCTTTATCAAGTGTTAAGGGGATAAAGTTTGTGCTTTTCTAGTGTGGTTCTAGTTATGTTTGTGAGGGTTTTTATAAAAGGTTGTAGTAATGTGAAGAAAACTTGTAAATGTGCTGTAAAGATGTGTAAGTTTTTAAGTGTTATATGTAGTTTATTTTGGGAAATGTGAAATGTATATGTACTTTGGGAGAGCTATGTGACCCTAGCTCGAGGGTGGGTTGAGTTTCAACCCTATGGTTGGGTGGAGAGCCTATTGGTCAAGTTGCATTTTCTTGTTGTTTCTCTTTCAAGTTCATCCTTGGAGTTGGAAATTAATTGAGAGATTCATAAATTTAAAGTTCCCAAGTGATTATATGTGGGCTTTAGGAAACTTGGAAATAATCAAGTCTTCGTGAGTGAAGCTATGTATAATGTGTTGTTGTGGAGCTAAATATGTGGCTAGGGTTTCAATTTATGTGGGATATGTTTAATGATTTTAGATGCGTAACTTCAAAGGAAAGAAATGTGGTTTATTCTTTATTATTTAATATGGATATAGGACATAAAGCAAGGATTTAAAAACTTCAAGATTGAATAGTGTATATTTTTTTTGTTGGAAATAGAAAACATCATAATTTCTAGTTGGACGAAAACTAAAATAAAAGTTATTCATTCACTAATGTTTCATTATGTATATAGTGAATAGCTAAATGATTAAATTGTTTCAAGTTAATAAAGAAAGAGATGTTATCATGAAAATAAATGTACATTAGAAATAATTCTAGACCAAATAATTAAGGGGAGATTGAGTTGGTTAAGGGTTTGTCATCGCTTTAATCATTAATTGCAAATAAGGAAAAACTATGTTAATTTATAAAATGATATTAATGTATTTTTATAAAGAAGGGGAAAAATTAAATTAAATTAAGGACTTATGTATAAAGATTTTTTTTCTAACACTAAGTATTTATATACTTTATACGTGATTATCCCAATTCAGAAGAGTTAAGTCCGTTATTAAAAAAATAATACATAATAATAAATTCAAGTGTAATTGAATAGATCTATATTAAAAATATTGTGTGAATATTTCATATAAATACAATATATATATATAAATTATCTTTTATTTTATAAATATATATGATATACATATATTATAAATAATATAAAATATTTTGAATAATATATTATCATTTTTTAAATAATTTAAAAAATAATTAAGGAGCCAATACCCAAGGTTGAGGGCAGTTGTGCTTTTGTATAGTCGACCCCCAACCATTGGGGGTAGCGCCCATGGAAGCACAACTTCTATGGAGCTACAACCCCTAAGGGGTCATGACCCCATGGAGAGTGTGCCTCCATGGGCGGCTCACACCCCACCTTCATAATATCATAACTACTCTTAAATTTAATAAAGAACATTGCATTAATCTTGGTAGATATCTTTGCATTAATCTAGTTGACATCTCTGCATTAATCTCAATCTGAATGATGGCAAGCAATCTGCCCCTATTAGTTTTCAAAATTATATATATATACACACATGTGCACACACACAAATATATGTAAATAAATAAATAATTGATTTCCCTGCAATAAATATGGAAGAAGAGACTTGCAATTTTAGGAAAGATCAGTTCAGAAAACATATTGTAAAATTCCTGAAAGAAATTTGGAAGAAGAGAACTTGGAAGTATAAGAAATCTATTTAGTTTCAAAGTAGTTTTTAGTTAGTAGGAATTAATTGTTGATTTAGTGTATTTTAATGAGACAAGATCTCCAAAGTTAATTTAATTAAATTAGACTTGTTTAATTATTACTTAAAATATAGAATTAAGAGTTGTTTTGGAATAGACTAATTAGGAATTTATGATAATATGGTTTTACAAGGAAATTTATGAATTCATGAATAAACTTGCAATTACCATATAATGACATAATCACATACTTATACAAATTAATTTTTTGAGTATAAAGTTATCCAATATCATAGTTAAAGGATTGCTTAGATTATCAAACAAATTAATAGTGTTCAATGGGAAATGGAGAATAAATAATAAATAAGCCCCCCAAAAATTTAAACCATTAATAAACTCTATGTAAAAGTCATACAAATAAGTGGAATTAGTTTAGGGGTTACAATAATTTAACTTAGTCATTAAGAAATCCATGAGTTACCAAAAAAAATTAATAATTGATAAGTGAATTTAGGAATTTAACAAATTATGATATAGTATTTCACTTTGATCTAATTAATACTGGAGTATAATTTTATTTTATTTTATCATTGTAGTGGATTACTATAGTATTTTAGATGCTAAAATTTGCTTGATTATATTAGTACATTTTTGTTTAATAATGGTTAGGAATACCAAATTCTTTTATAAGGTCCAGTTTTAGGTAATAAGAACCATAGGTCTATCTTTTGATAACTTGGAAAAAAAATCTTCATGATGTTATGCAAAATCATCCAGCGAAAATAGGTTGTTTACATGGTTAAGAGAAATTAGAATTTTCCATAGATCCACTAAGTTTATTTTCTCTTTTTGTTTTCATGAGTGTGCTTATGTTGGAAATATAATCACATTGTCACCAAGTGTGGATAGGTAGTCAAGTGACGTAGACTTGTTTCATGTCGTATGAGTAAAAATTGTTGGTGGTTGTGTAATTATTTAGTTAAAAAGAAATTGGGCATGACAATTTGCATTGTGCCAACTTTTTTCTTCACCCATACTATAAAGGAATCAAAGGGACTTGAGATGGTTCTGATGTGCCCCATTTCTAGTAGTTCCTTAATGTCCTTTTCAATTTTCTCCTTATGTATTCTAGGGTGGAAAATGACATGCTTAAAGCCTCTATTTGACAGTCTCCTTAAAGGAATTATGTTAAATGTGTCATTGTGCTTGTCCAGGATTCTCTCTTCATCCATGTGTATGCCTCCTTTCCTTTGATGGGTTTTATTATAGTCACCAAACAGTAATCTGCGTTGTGTGAAAAATCCTCTCCATTCTCTTAACCAATACAATCCTTGTTTCTTTATTTGTTATTCCATATAGTACCACTTATTTTCTCTCTAAGTAAATCTTTAGTTCTATGGTATGCAATTTTTTATGTGTTTTATCCTAATGAGTGCAACCACTAGATACCTAGGACCATGTTTGTGTCTCTTATATTGACAACATAGAAGTCATCCTTCATATTGTATCCTATTAGATTAAGATTATGTTGGGAAATATTTATATTACATTAGATAGTGAATTTTTTAGGCACCATGACACTGAATCCTATCTATCTTGAGGCCTCATTTGACCACCAATCTCTCACTGATGAAGTTATGAGTTGTGTTCTAAGTGTTAAAGAGTACAATCACCCTTTGACCTTGCAGAACCCCACAAATATGAAAGGGGTTGTACCTTACAATACCAAAGAGTGGCAAGAGTTCCTCCCTAGATGACATCTTCCCCTTGAGTGGCAAGAGTTCCTCCCTAGATGACATCTTCCCCTTTTGGTTGATCTTCTTCTTCTTAAATATCTTTATTGGATTCTTCTTCACTTTGTGGTTCAAGTTCCTTAGATATTGATTCATTTTTATACCTTACCTCAATGTAATGCACTTGTCCTTTCTCAAGACATCTATGTTTAGGTGACCATGGATCTTTACAATTGTAACATAATTTCTTCTCAATTCATTCATTTTCTTAATGTTTAGTCTTGATGGAAAAATGTTGCTCTATTGTGCATTTTTTGTGAAAGGGCTTCTTTAGAATTAAGGTTTTGGTCTAGAAACTATTCTTTGGCTTGTAAGTTTCTAGTTTTGAATCCCATTTAATGGCATTTTATAAGGTAGGTGTTTCAAAATCCTTTACTAACCCATTGAGAGATTTAGTTAACCCTTTGATGAAGAGCACACTTAATATTCTCTTAGTGGTGTTTGTCACCATCATTGATAGATTTTGAAACTTTGTTACACAATTCTCTACTAAACCACATTATTTGAGCTAAGTAAAATATTTGAACAAACATAAATAATTATTTTGATCAAACATCTTGAGCATTGAAGGATATATAGACACTTTTCACATGATGGAAAGTTTAGATCTTGATCCTTGTAAATGGACTCAACAACTAGGATTGAATGCTCAAGGATTGAAGGTGATGTGGAATTTTAATTAGAAGAAAATGTTAGGGAGGGTTAGGAGAAAATTAATTAATTGATTGGTTTTCATAATAATTTAGGAGTGGGGGCTAAGGTTAGATTAAATTAATAAACATTTGGAAGAAAAGGGAACATATACTAAATTTAATTTAATTTAATTAACTACGAGAATCAATGATAATTAATTAAAAAATAAATTATTTAATTAATTGTGGGGATTTAGAAGATGGTGAGTTGTGGTTGATAATTAATTAAATATTATCGTAACTAATTATGTGGCGTGGTCAAATATGAGGTGTCTACATTTTTCCCCTCTTTGATGTGGCATTGCGACTAACAGAAGTGATGTCATGTCAAAGAAAGACAAATAATATGCCTTGGTTTGGTTGGAAAAGGAAGGAGGGTGGAATGATTCACTCAAGAGGTTTCCCAAAAAAGGGGATTTCAAGGTGAACTCTCAAAAAGAATAGAGAGAAAATTAAGATGCACAGAGGAGGACAAATGAAGTGGGCTAGAGAAGGAATGGAGGAACAAGGATGAAAAATGAGTGAATGGTGGAAGAAAAATAGAATAAGTGGGAGATCCAATACAAAAATTCTAGGGTTTGAGGGGAAAATGGGCTTGTGGGGCTTATCAATAGGCCTAGAGGGACCCATTTAGGCTCATTTACAATATTGTCTCCTAGTGATCAAAGAAACTCACGCCTTCTAGAGTATCTAGCGCTATGGCTCACATTCCATGATACACAAATCATGCAAAGAGAGTTTGGATGTTCCAACAGCCAAATGTGGCACCACAAGTGATATGTATCTAAACTAGGGTCCCTAAGGGTAGTCTATGGGGTAATAAATGTAGGTAGAAGTAGGATGAAATGGAGACATGACTCTGGGAAAGAGTTTCTTACATATTGAGATTCATTTTTTCACCTTTGAAATTAGTGTTTACTGGGCAAAATGGTACCCATGTATCAAAGCGATGTACCTATGTGAAATAGGTTCGCTTATGCCTTAGGAAATAATGCTTGCATGGGGATTCAATTATGCTAAATTTAGGCTTTCTTGTACAAATGCACACTTTTGAAGGGTTAGAGATGTGCTTGTGCTAGGGTAAAAGTGCACTTGCACAAAAAACACTTACATAAAGCTACACTTGCGCTTAGGGTACAAGTTTTAATGTCAAAATGTGTTGATAGGGTATGTTGGTAGATGCATGTGCATCTTCCTCCACTATAGTTGACTAATAAGCATTTACAATGATGCAACTTCAAGGGTAGTTGGATGAGACATATATGACCTTCTCGGAGGCTGTTGGTTTATATGAGAACCCATATGCCAAAAATTAGGGCACATCAAGCTATGATGACTGCTTTGGTCAAGCAGTGGTATAATAAGTGGAGTGTATTTATATTACCTGCAGGGGAGATTATTATCACCTTGGAGGATGTATAGTGTATTTTGTAGATTTTGATCTAAGGGGAGCTAGCTGAGTATCATTTGGTAACTAAAGATGCTTATCTGTAATGATTTTTCTTGATAGATGATCTACCCATCTATGGTATTGAGTTGGATTTGATTGAGGGTATGGTGACATTTTCACCCCTATCCCTATTTGTTGCAAGATTGATGGATGGACTACTGGTTTTAGATAGGAGATCATGTGGCTTCTCATTGGGATGGGGATGAGTGTTGGACGAGATGTTATCACAAGGCATGGCATATGCATGGGGTTCGTGTGTATTGGCATAAATTTATAGGGATATGCATTTGGTTATATATTGAGATGGGAGGATCTTGAGTTGTGGGGTGACACTATTGCATATCCGAGCTTGGGAGTACATAACAATTTTGAGACTAGTGGGAGACAAGGTGAGGGAAAAAGGGGCTTTCTTACATATTTTTATACATAAGGATTGGGGATATGGTGTATTAGCATTGTGTTATTAATACCTTGATTCAGTTATTTGAAGGTTGTGGTGGGAGTGTGAGGGTTGGGAGGGGGATGCATAGAAGCTAACCTATACACAACAAATGTAGTACTTGATTAGGTATACAATTCACATAATGGAGGAGTATTTATTAGAGTGGGTAAAATGATAGTTTGGGTTAGTATGGGGATTACCAAATTATATGGTCATTTTTGCAAGGGTGACCAGGGAGATAGGTCCATGATTGATGTTGGTGGATGGTTATGCAATGAGGGATGATTGGTGAGGAGTGTAGGTAGTGTCATGGGTACAAAGGGTAGATATAGTAGATGCAGGGATGATGCCTAAGTATGGTGTATGATGGGAAGGGAAAAGGGTGCTAGTATATGATGGATTTGACTATGATATATGATTGAAACATATGTTTTGTGGATGTATTGTTTTTATATGATGGATATGGATTATGTATATGATGTTTATGTTTTATGTTTTATGGATGGGTTATATGATTATGTTTTTTAGATGTTTTGAAATTTTTTATGATGGATTTATATATGATGTTTTGATGCTTGATGGATGTTATTATGTATGGTTTATTATTGAAATGATGTTTTCTCTATGTTTTCTATATGTCTATGATGATGATGCAATGGTAATGTTTACTAGATGTGTGGTGGATGTTTTATTATATTCTATGGATCTATATGATGGTATCTTTATTATGTTAGTATGGATGTATATATATGGTTTTATACTTAGATTATGGTATGACCTAATTGTGGGTGGATGTAGGTTATGCAAGATGGGTGTGAATGCAACGGATGATGATTTTTTTAATCTTTTAGTCATAATAAAAAGTGAGAAGAAAGGGGATAGAATGGGGGGATAGTTTTTTAGTATGGGATAGGGATGGGGAGAGATAAATTGGAGTGTTAGGAAGGGATACTGATTGATCATTGTATAGGGGAGATGATGCAAGCTATCTAGTCAAATTGGATATAAAAATATAGACGGGATTGGGAGATAGATTGGATAGGGGAATGAATGAGGGTAGTTTATGCTGATATGTGGAGAGCAATCATATATTTTGATATAGAAAATGAGATTATTCACCAATGTATAAGAACCAAGGTGGCAAGGTAACCTTTGCATGGACTTGACTCTCAAACAATAGGTTGTTCTAATATACGCAATATGTGATATAACCTTGGGGGTTGTGTGAAAAACAAGTTTTAAGATATGAGGAGATCCTTATGCATAGAAGTCCTTGGCATGGGTTTGATGGGTATATGAAAATAATGACCATATATAAAGTAATTACACACACAAGGTTGTAATCAACCTTGGTGGGTCATGTAAAGAGCAAAAAACAAACAAAAAAAATAGAAACAAAGACTATACCCCATTATGTACTGGTTAAAACACTCCAAGATATAAAATGATATAGGTGGCCTTATGTAGGCATAGTCATGGGTCAAAATATAAATCAAAACAAAAGACCAACTAATAAACAAGTCATATAGTCATCATATATCTTTCCAAATTAGGATAGGTGATATTTTGGATTATTCTTGACATGGGAAGGGTCATGCTTAAGGGCATGGAGAATTGTGTAAACAATGATTGAAGGAAAAATGCATGCCAACCATTTTATTGTTCAAGAGTTGGGTCAATGTGTGATTTATGGTATGGTGGTATTCTAATGTGTAATTTTCTTTGTGTCATGTCAAGTGTAGTAATCTCAGTGTCATGGAGTGAAGCTCATGTAGAGGTCCATAAGACAATGTCTTGGGTAGTGTATGGAACCTATTGTGTGAAGTTCCATCCAAATTTTGATAGGTTAATATAAATGTCTAGTCCTTAACAAGACTTAGGTATTTCCCCATGTGTCCAACAAGGGATTTGAAATGGTATTGTATGGGTGAGTGGGAAGACTGGGAAATAAATGTTGAAAGATGGTATCAAAAGTGTATGTGCCTGATGAATTATGGTCTAGAGGTAAACATTGGTAGTCATTTTATTGGTAGCTCTGCATCAGAGATATCCATGAGTTTTTTACCTAAGAGGTGGGCTATGACATTAAGTGATACTAGAGCAAGCCATGATAGATGTGTGGATGGGATGGAATAATGGGTGTTTGGATGAGATGGATACCAAGGTCTAATCTATTTAAAATTATTTCATCCCCTTATGATAATGTGATAAGATATTAGCATGCATTATATGTGACTACAAAAATATGAGAATATTATGTGATTATGGATGGGGGGAATATGACATGTGATGGTGGTAGAGTTAGCCATACATTTTACTTATAATAAAGTGTATAGTAGGGCATAGGTAGGTGGGAAATACTAGTAGATGGTGGATAATTATTTTTACACATGGCACTTGTAGATAGGTTTTCACCATGGTACTTATCCAAAGTGCCACCTAAGTGGTTTTCACCATTGGACATATTATTTCTTTTTACTATTTTTTGGATTTTTTGATTTTTGTACTTTTTTTGATTTTTTGTTTTCTTGGGATACCTTGAGGATTAGAAATATAAAATTTTGATATGGATGATATTCATAGGATCTTCTAGTGGTTGAACTTCTGGTGTAGAAAGTTGATAGGATCTTGATCTATACTTGGTCATAACAATGAAAGGTCCTAGCCAATTAGGTTCAAATTTACCCTTCTTGTCTCTATCTCAGAGGTTCTTTTTATTTTTATTGAGTACTAAGTCACCAACCTTAAATTTATGGGTTTTATCTTCTTATTATAGTTGTGACAGAGGTGATTTTTATATGCATGTAGATGATTCAAGGTTTTGAGGCACCTTTCATCTAGTATTTCTAGCTCCTATAGGTGTGCAACTCAATATACTTCCTCATCTATGATATGTTGTAATGATCTTCTTAGAGAAGGGATATCAACCTCAATTGAAAAATGACTTCAAAACCAAAGACAAGTGAATATGGAGTCGCACTAGTGGTTGTGCAGATGCTAATGTGATAGGCCCATAGGGCAGGATCGAGTTGTAGGTGTCTATCATGACCAACTTCATTGAATTTCTTCTTGAGTATTTTTAGGATGGTTTTTTCAGAAGCATCTACTTGATAATTGCTTTTAGGATAGTATGGGGTGGAGAAACAATGTTGGATATGTATTTTTTGGAAAAGGTCACAAAATTCTTGGTTCTTAAATGGTTTTCTATTGTTGGTGATAATTGCAAGGGGAATGTCGTAGTGACATATGATGTAATAGAGTATGAACTTAGCAATTTTTTTGCTAGTGATGTAGGTGAAAGGGATGGCTTTGAACCAATTTATGAAGTGCTCAATGGTGATTATTAGGAATTTATGATCGTTAAAGGAGGATGGATGGATTTTTCCAACAAGGTTAAGGCCCCATTATGAGAAAGGCCATGGAGTAGTAATGAGTTACAATTCTTGAGATGGTGCATGTATCAAATTTTCATGTTGTTGACATGGTAGACAATTTTTAAAAATTGATGTGTATCCTATTCCATGGTTGGCTAGTAGTAACCTCCTCTTAGTAGCTTCTTAGCAAGGGTGAGCTCGCTAGAATGTACAACACATATAACTTCACACACTTAATGTAAAGAAACTTGTGCTTCTTTTGTGTCTAAGCACCTTAGGAAGGTTCCATCAAAGTTTCTTTGGTATAGGGTATCACCAAGGATGGCGAAGTGAGATAAGCGACAAATGAAGGTTTTATGTTGGGTATTGGATAGGTTGGGTGGGAGGATGCTATCATGGAGGTATATATAGATTTCTTCACACCAAGGAGAATTAGTACAAACCATTTTGTATACCAATTTTGTATCAAGAACATCATATGCTAGAATTATTAGTTGTTCCACAAAGAATTCACATTTCTAGCTATTATGGGGCATGTTTAATAGTGATCCAATGGTAGCCATGACATATGAATATTAATTGTTTAGACAAGGGACCTACTCAAATTGAATTTGGAGAAAATACTATTTAAATTTATCAACCATTCCCTTGTGTTGGAAGAGTTTTTCATCTTTTTTATGATATTCATCATTGACTTATTTGATAACAAGTTGAGAATCTCCATAAATTTGCAACTTTGTGATCTTCCATTGAATTGCCATTATGAGTCATGTGATCAAAGCTTCATACTTGACTATGTTATTGGTACATTGAAAAGCTAGCAAGTATATGCTTTAGGAATGTAATCTCCTTGAGGTATGACAAAAAAAACTACTTCTTGAGCCATATTGAGTGTGGGATCCATCGAAGTATAATTTCCATTGAGTTTGTTCTATGATAGAAAATATAGTTTCATCTAGAAATTTTGATATGAGTGGATGGTCTACCACTTGTTAGCTCTCAAAAATGTTGCTCCACTTCTTAGAACCAACTCTCACTCTCAAAAAATTTATGAAAAATTAATTAAACACCTAAACTAGAAACTATTGTACTTCAAAACTTGAAGAAAATAACATCCAAAACTTTGTACATCAACATTTATTGACTTGAAAGAAAATCTATCCTAACCTACCCTAACCAACAATGAGACTTACTCAAGAAAAACCATTGATTGGTTCCTTGAAATAACTTCCTTTTCTCATCAATTTGCAATGCTTCACATGCTTATGAGTAGCCAAGAGGAGGTGGAGAAATGGAAAATGCTTAGCAAACTGCCACAATATCTCTTGAAGAATGAAAGAAAATCACTTACCTCTTCATGTTGACCACACATACTATTGCCTTGAAGTACATGGGTAACTTGAATGCATTCTTCTTCAACTACAACTTCATACTTGGGTGTAATCATGACTTGTAATGCTTTTTTTGCCTCTATCCTAACTAGATGTTTGGGCAGAAATCCTTGTGAAAGGATAAACTTTGAACTCTCATTGTCGGCTTCTTGCTTGTGGCCTACTACCTCAACTTCTCTTTGACTTGTGAAGACCATTTCTTGTGACTATTTTGATAGAAGTATAGATATTTGTGCACTATGCTCCCAATTCTTATGTTTTCCCTCTTCAAGAGATGATGGTGATGAGGTATAAATAAACTCATGAATATAACAAGCCAAATACCCTTCCTTATTTCTCTTGATCACTTTTACCCTGCCAATTGTTTATTTTTAGGATTAATAATTGCTTTTTGTAAAAAATGTATAAATCTTTATTTCCTAAATCAATTAAAATTAGTTGACTAACATTGATATAATGGTATAGCTTTTAGTCATTGTACAAGACATTATGCATGATCGAGTGGACTTTAAGCGAATTCAAATAGTAGAAGATAGAGTGCAGGAAGTCTAGGTGTCAGAAATTCTGGAGTGCATAGTGGAACAAGTCTTTTAATATTTTCTGTTTACTTTCTATTTAAAAAATTTATGGCTCTACTCTGAGCCTTTAATATGTTTTATGTTATGGAACTCAGTCAGTTGGTTAGCTGAAATTCTGTTAGAAGACTTTTTCAATGGCGATCTTCTACCATCTGAAATTTAGGATTTTGTTAGCAGTTTAGTATATATATGTAACTGCCAGAAACAAAGCATACTCGATACCATTATGTTGTTATAATATGCTTGAACTATGTCTTTGTGTTACACCTTTTCTGATATGAATAATTCTGAGTTACTATTTCTATGTAATGGGATTATTTTGGATGGATTCATTTTGAAGGTACAAAAGTACATGTGATATGAGTTAAGCATAGAAACACCTGAGAGCTGGCCACTCGATGGAATCTCGTAGAGTAGATAGATAAGTATTTTCATTTTCAATTATGTTACTTTTATTTTGTACATGGTAAATGTGGATGAATATTATTTGTGTATGTTGAGCTCTATCAATTATTCCTGTAGGTCGTAGATCAAGTTTGCAATTTTTTAGTTCTATTAATTTGAAATTTTGGAGCACCCACTCTGGTTGTCAGTTATATGTTGTTGATTTTATTTTCTACTAACAATTAGTTGCTTTCATTTAAATTTTATAGTTTTACTGCAAGTGTTTCTTTTTATGCAATTTATATGCTTTCTATTTTAATCATCTTATGCTTTCTAGCTTAACAATTCCATGTTTTCTCGCTTAAACAACTTTACATTTTCTAGTTTAATTGCTTTGTAGAATAACTTTTGTTTACAACTATTTTAAGGATTGAGAAAACCTAGGTGAGTTAGCCAAGATGTCTCCTATTGCATACAACCTTCAAACACTACCTGGTTGATATAATTGATGCATTTTCAACAAAAGTGATAGGACCTCATGACACTCTATCAGATGGCTTGATATCTAAGTTTGAATGAAATGCCTCTAAATCATCCCAAAATAGGTCTTCTTCAACCTCTTCTTTGCTTTTTTGTATGAGAGGACCAATTTTGAATTCTTGAGGAATCATCAAAACATCAAGGTCACCTTTATGAAGAAAAAAATCATATTTGATATTACATTAATTTTGACTAGTAGCCTTATATGTTTCAACTTCTCTATTTGGAAAAACAAGGTTGTCCTCATTTGCCTCCTCATAGACTAAAATATTTTTATGCTCATTTTTATCTTTTATCTAATCCAAAACTTGTGACAATATTGAAGTTTGTTTACTCCCTTCATCTTCATCAACAAAACAAGGAAGTTCATCAAATAAGAGTGTTAAATTTTTATTTTCATCACCTCTTTCTTGCTTTTTATCTTGTTGTCCCAGTTGACCATGCTAATCAACCCTTGTAGAAAGTGTGATTTTTCCTTTTCCACATCATGTGCAAGTGTATCAATGGTGAAAGACTCTTCTTGTTCTTCCTCAAAAGTCTCCTCTTCTTGTTTACTAAACCATCTACCTTGATAAACAATGGGTCCACCTTTGTAAAGGTAAATGGTGTTAAGACAAGAAGGTTCATCATAAGGGTCTTGTTGAGTTTCTTGAGGATGTATGAATTTTGGAGAAGGCTTATCTTGCTTATGTTTAGGGTCTTGTAAAGGATTAAGACTCTTAAAACTTGGAATATCATACTTGGGAGGCTCTTACTTTGCATGCAGGTCTAATGTTGTAAGAGGTGCTTGCTAGGAATGCAAAGAGTTGATTGGGTTTCTAACCTTTTTCTTGGGAAACTAATAAATTCATTTGTTTTTGCTTGGAAGAAATCTCTTTTACAAGGGACTCCTCATATTACTTCCTATGTGTATCTACCTTTTTTTGGTATTGGTAAGTTGGGTAAACCAACTCTTCCGATTGCAAGCTATACTCTTGGTATCTTTCAATATCATCCAATTGCTTTTGAAAGTCCAAAATTTTATATCCCTAATGTTCATCTTATCTATAAAAATAGATATGCTTGTTGGAAACAAAATAGACTTTTTGAGGTTGTGTTTGAGCACATGTAGGCTCCCAAGAAGATTGAGCATGGGTGGGTGGGTGAAAAACATGATAAGTATGTTGATAACTTGTTGTCATAGGATCATTTGGGATGAAACCAACAATATGTTCTATTTGGTATGACTAATAGGGAGGTAAATGAACAACACTTTCATGAAATGGAGGGTGATAAAACATATCTCCATGAAATGAAGGCATGATGTAATATTTAAATAAGTTAGAAATTCGTTGAAATATTCTTAAAATAAGAATAATCAAGATTGATTTTTTGCAAAAAATTGAGCACATACCAACACTTAGTCCACTTGAAATCAATAGATTGAACTTGGAGTTTCCAGGTGTGTGTAGATATTTCCCCTAAAGGAAAAATTTGTAGATATATGCACCAAATATCAACAATGAAAGGACAATTTTTTAATTGAGATGGTTTAAACAGTCCCATCAGATGATGCCAAAAATTGTTGTCACAGAAGTGTGCACCTTTGCTGAGCTGATAAAATCACTCAAAAACCTCATGAAACATGGGATGATCTCCTTGAGTGTGGGATTAGATGATGGAGATCAACCTCCAAAGAGGTTTGGTTCCCTTGATACTCACTTATTATGACTTAAATATTGTTGCATATTGAGAAAAATGGGTGAAGGAAACATAAAATGAAACCTAAAACTAATAAGGTGATGCACCAAAATGATTTCAAAAACCTATATTGTTGTTTGGGAACACAATATGATCAATAGTTTAAACCAAAACATACACAACTCAAAACTTCATATGTATTTGCAAAAGTGTTTCATAACCAGGTTCAATATGTCAAAAATAGTGTTTATAAGGAAACTATAAATGTTGTCACAACTTAAACTCTCTCTCCAGTTGGTTAAACACAAGTCATGACCTATAAAAACACATACTTTCTTCACAAAGGCAATGAAGATAGGACAAAAATTGAGGGGAAAAAAGACATCAACATAAGATTGTATCAACCATCTTGAAGAAATTTGCATAATGAAACAACTCTAAGAAGGTAAAAGCTTATATTTATTGATCAAAAGATGTTTTACAATTTGCATACAAGTCTGAAAATGAGTTGAAATGCTTATTCTTGCTAGAAAGAACCTTCAAAGGTTATAATACATAGCCCAAAATGAGTAAGAACTGACAAAAAACTGCCCTTAGGCTTCCTTTTAATTTTCTCAACAACTTGCTAGATATTAGGATCACGTTTTGAGAGATGAAAGACAAGCATTCACATAAGTTTTTCTAGGTCAAACCTTCTTGGGCATCCAAAAATATTATCCCCTTTCTAGCTCTCTAAAATTCTCCAAAATGGTGTTCAAATGAAGATAACTTCTTTCCTTGACGCTATCTACTGGCCAAGACTCCTTGAAGAACTCCTAGATGCTCTTAGCTACTTTAACTGGGTCAAAATACCTCCTATATTCACTCAATTTGTTGCACATCTCATCAAACTACTCCTAGGTGCTTGGAAAAAGCATAACTGACCCATCAATTTCTTCAATTTTTGTCATAACATACATTCCA
Source organism: Sequoia sempervirens (assembly GCA_007258455.2). Taxonomy (NCBI): domain Eukaryota; kingdom Viridiplantae; phylum Streptophyta; class Pinopsida; order Cupressales; family Cupressaceae; genus Sequoia; species Sequoia sempervirens. The sequence continues at coordinate 170,294,366 of VDFB02373365.1, read as the reverse complement.
TCCCTTTAGGTCATGTGGAGAAAATGTGAAACTATCAAACTACCCTAGGGGCATGGGAGATCTTCTAGGATGGATGTTGTCCATGTCTTATTCATTCATTATAACTTCTCTCACATTCATATTTCACTAAACATAGGTCCACTTCCCATCACATTTCTATCAAATGTTTTCTATTCGAACTTTGTTATGCCTACTCTAGAACTATGACTTTTTCCTTACTAATCATGTTCTTTTTCACATCTTTGTCATGTGCTTCTCTAACATTTGGAAATATATTATTATGTTGATAAGGTCTCTTGCTTGATAACCTTTGTCAACTCCTCTATCCTTCTTGGATCCGCCAACTAACCTTTCACCTATCTATTATAATTCACTATTGAAACATCTTATATTCCTCAAGATACAATCCTTTATCAATTCTCTATCAATATTGTGTTACATTGTCAACTCATTTTCTTGCTTTGTTCTTTATGTCTTTACCAATTATTTAAACTCTATCCTTAAGAATCTTTTAATCACTTGAAAGTATGTCTTCTTATGCTTACTATGATGGCAAGATATCCCTTTTAAGTGCATGCCAAATTTCCTTCTCTAATGACCAGAATGTCCTTTTTCAAAAGCTTAACTGTCATTATTACTCATGATGACTTCCTTCCCTATCTTCAAGGCTTCAAAACTACTCCATTGATCTCATCTCTAGCACTTGGAAATGATTGTAGATCATTGTCCTAGTTGACCATGTTCTACCTTTGACTGTGGTGATACTATCAACTTTATTTTGATAGTCACTCATTTTGAATTCCTTAAGAGCCTCTTGTTTGGCATGACTGTGTATAGTCCTTAATGATCAAGACCAATGTTAGAAGACTTGCTAAAACTTTCCCAAACTCAACGAGTCACAAGTTGGGCTAGGCTCGACGAGTCTGGGAGACTTAGGCTTTGAGTAATTGCCAAAATCGTTGGGTTTGGACAAGTATTAAGCCCAAAACTTGACCATTTTAATTATTTTTTAAAAATAAATTACAATATTTCAATGCGTGTTTGGTTTATGACATGCCCATCTAGGATTAACAAAAAAAATAATGAAAATGGTGTGTGCCATGAAGGTCTGTGTGGTTTTAAAGGTCTTCATTTGGGCTTGGTTGTGGAGGCTCCACCCTTCGACCTTGCCTATATCGCAATGGACCCTGTGAGGGGCACTAACCCTTGACCTCACCTGTATCACGATGGACCCCATGAGGGGTGCTACCCCTAGACCCTCGTAAGGGGAATTTCCCCTTGACCCCACTAGGGGTGTTGCTCGTCAACCTCGTTGGGGTGTTTCCCCCAAACCACCATCACATTATAAGTCTAAGCATGCAATTGGCCAATGATGAATCATGATCATAAAACCTACAAAATACATATCTCTTGTTGCAAATATCTACATCTTCACAGTCAAAGACAATCAAGGATTAACTTGATTAATAAATTGGAGAAATTTTTTTAGTATACAAGGATGACCATAGGCAAAGTTGACATGCTACAATCATTGTATTGTTGAATACAAGTCATAGTTGGCAAGAAATTCCATTTTCATAATGCAAAAATATATCGATCATGCCCTACACAAGCAACTCATAGAACAATCCCATCTATTCATATGTTATCTAAGGGAAAACTAGAACATAACCATTTACCTTTTTACTTAACTGTTCTTGTTTATTAATGAGCTTTACAACAAAACATGTAGTCTTGAAGGCTTCAAGAAAACTTTAATAATGAATTCCTCACTTGAATATACACACCAATAATTGAGACACAAGAAAATTTATCATGGCTACATCATCATCCAGGACCTATATTAGACGCTAGCACACGACTTGTCATGATGTTGGGATGAGTAATGCAAGCTCCTCTAAGCCATAGACTTATATTTTTAGTTATGATATTTTTTTTGATGCCATGGATTTCATATTCCATGAGCTTTGTATACATTGGACAATATTTATATATCTAAACGTGTTATTTCTTTCAGCTAAAATTTATGTTTATACTTATGTGATCGATGTATGTTTGTGTATGGGATAATGGTAGTTTATATTTGATGAGGTTATTGTGTCTTTAAGGTTTATTTATTAAATGGTGCATGAAACATGTTTTAAATCCTTAAAAATCTTTGAATTTCTTGGGTTTTTCAATTTTCCGAGTCTTTGTCGAGTCTACGTTGAGTTTGGGCTTCGAGCCTGAGTCTAAGTCAAAAATTAGCTTGCTGAGTCTAAGGCAAGTTTGAGTCTTGTAACACTGATCAAAACACTTGTCTCTGCTCATTTCCCTTCTTTTCATTATCACTTTTTGTGAGAGGATTGTTTCCATGGTAAGTTGCACCTTTTATGATTATCATACCTTTGTGAGGTTATTTGGTGAGAGTGTCAACAAATTTCACCAAGGATTGTTGTAACATGCCAATTTTTCAACAAAGATAAATTCTCTAAGTTTTACCTTTCAAGTAAATAAACCAAGTTCATTTCCAAAGCATTAATTTTTTTTCCTTTCGCAAAGAGATTTAGTACATAATAACAACACAATATGTAATGCCCCACCATGTGAACCCCAAAGGAAACACTACAAGTAGCAATTATATGATTTTTTTTTTTAAAACAAACTAACATACAATGTAAGTTAACATAGAACACTAGTAATGAAACCATACATGAACATAATCTAATTACGTCCTCTGAGGTAAACATGACTGCATTACTTGCAAACGATCTAACATAAACCAGTTACTCACATAAATGATAGACATCCACATGAGAACACATGATAATTCTAAGAACATATATACATCACATTTATTACAAGAGTTTATATCTTTACAAATAATACAATGGTACAATAGTGCTTCCCAACTTGAATGGGAATGATACATCAATGACATAGAGTATTACAATTGGAATGAATATAAGATGTACCATCAATGCCAACTCCAAACTAGTACAAATTTGCATAAAACGATCCTTGGTTGGGGACCCAATGGGGTGCATAGCACGTTCCACCCAACCATGTGGACCCTAAGGACCACCCCCCATGCTAGGAGATGACAAGAAGGACCCACAACATAAAACAATCAAGTGAACAAGGTTTAACAAGACTCCACAACCAAAGCAACAATAAACACAAGGAACATCTACTTTCAAAGCAACATTAAACACAAGGAACATATCATATCATCATCAACACAAAACCATAACAATATAATGGAAACCCAACAAGAACCAATTTCCAATATCATAGATCAACACTAAATAACCATAAGAGGTGCCAACAACAATAAGATCCAAAAGCTCTCAAATGAGATCGCATTATCAACCAACAATAAATATCAATGGGCACCTTTCATTAGCATCAATAAAGTTTCCATGAGTATATATGCAACACAAAACAACTGAAAGGAGGCTTCAACAATAAACATTAAGAAACAACCGCTTCAATATACATAAGGTACAACTGCTTCCAGAGGTACAAGCACAACCAGGGGGAAACAACCAACAAGGCAAGCAAGGTTGCTAAAGGGAAGAGTGTCATCACATAGTTTGCTATGGGTTACCTTGGCATAACATTCCTAGGCTACTGACCCCCATCCTAGGTTACCCTGGTTGTCTCTACCGACCACCAGACCCCCATACAAACTATGTGGAACCAACATACCTTTCATGAAGACAAGGCAGATGGTCTTGCCATTCCAGGCCTTCTCGTCTCATCTCAAGCCTAAATGAACACTTGAGCCATGAGAGAGACATCCATTATCTTTTATTAGTGTGAGATACTACCCAAACCCCCTAATTAATTATTAGTGTTTTCATTTGATTAAGAAACTTCCAATGAGTTACCTTGGCACCACTTCCGGGTCTCGACCCCCATTGAAAGCCACTCCCCCTACTAGCAACAAAACTCAAAAGTCAGTAGTTGGGTAAGCCAACATGCACAACATAAAAAAACCACATGAATAATCACATAAGTGAGGCATACACCATCCCACACAAAATCTTCATAATGAAACAACTTCCAAGTGCAAGGCTAAAACCCACATGATCAAAATCAAGAATAAAATCAATAGTTCACTAAGAACCAACATGAAGAGCCAAACATAAGAAAACTCTTTCCCCCCAATCCTCTGGAAGTATAACAAATCCCAAACACAATGGTTCCCCATTGACATGGAAATAATAACATGATCTCAAAATTGAAACCAACCACAATAATCAATATCAACTTAAACAAACACAATAAATAGTCATAAAAACAATCGACTGGGCATCCAAGGGAGACATCAATTTTCTCCTCACATGATACCCAGTCACAAATTACCCAAAAAATCATAATTTGGCTAACTTAAACAAAATCCATAGCCACAACATCAATAGCAATCAACCAAAACATTACAACATAAATACTCCTTAAATAAAACATTATTCCATTTGAACAACATCCAAAATTCACTTGACAAAACACATTACTTATTCAATCACACATTAATTTACTATTCTACTAATTCATATTTGCAAGGAACTCAGCATTCAATATGAATTATAAGGGACATATGACATTTATAAGCTTATCTAATTCACCCATCCCACTAACTTCTGAATTATTCTAATTAACAACTTCCATGATGATCTAAAATAAATTCGTATAATGGATCATTTTCACATCACATATTGAGCCATATTTTAACTAGCACATTGATTCATCTTACAAATGATCATGCATATCTTTAAAAGACCAAGGGATGTGATGTACTTGTTCAAATTAAGAAATTTCCCACTAAGATCTCTCTAAAATTTAATGCATTTATATTAAGTACATAGAAATGTCTAAAATAAAAAGCCTTCCATGTTTAATGATAAGGCAAGATCTATATCTTTGAAGAATTGTATGGCGAATTTCTATCGAGTGGAGTTGGAAACCTTCAAGGACCAAATGATGAATTGCAAAGGAAGTTAAAAGCAGAGGTTCATCTTAATCTAGAGAATTTCCTATTGACCTTCATTTTGACTAATCTAACATTGTATAAGGACTTAATACTCAATTTATTGATTGCACATTTTATTTTGAGATCCAAGTTCACAGGTTAAGACTAATCTATTGAATTGATTCTATTTACTTATCATTTAGTTCACCAGCGCAATATATATATATATATATATAGAGGAGAACATAAACAAGTTTTTCAACATTACTTTTAAAAATCATAAGAGTCTCATTTTGTCTATCACAGGTCTTAAACAGATAGTGGTGCAGGCTACCTACTTGTAAAAGCCTCCGACTAGATTCAGGTAGGTGGAAACATAGGGAAGAGTTGAAAGATAGATTGAACAATGAAACGAATTACCCCAAATCACCATGCTGAACTTGCAAGGCAAATGAATGAGAAGACTGCATGAAGGTTGGTTGCAGGGGCATTAGTACAGGAGGACATGGCTCTTCCAAGCCATCCATTGAGATGGTTTCCTACAAAAAATAAGGATGATACCCTCGTTTCTAGAGAGCTCAAGATTCAAGTTGATACGATAAATGATGTTGTTCTGGTACCCATATATGGCATCATGGTTCCATTTCTTGTAGCCACCATCAAGAGTGTTACAAGCCAAAAAGATGGAGGGAATTCTTATATAAGGATAATTTCCAATGTTCCAAGTACCGACTTTAATGCCAACGTTGAAATTCCCTAGCAGTGTTTATGATAAGGAAAATTTCTGTCAAATCCAAGGATTCAAGCCCATCAACCATGTGATACAAATGATTAATTCCCACAGACGATCTAAAGCAATAAGAGAGTCTAAAAAGGTAGAGAGAGCTACACTGGTGAAGATAGTGACTTATCATTGGATGAATTTGTTGAATTTGTTGAACTTAACCAATCTGTTCTGGGTGAGAGCAGTGCAAGTACTAGCACTGGTTGTAATGTAGAGTGTCCGAGTTTATCTTTAATGGAGGCATTCCTAATATGTGAACTGAAACGAATTGCAAGCATAGTGAATATAATAGACCATGCATAAAATCAGACTTCTATTATAATGAATGTAGATTGTAAAGTGTGCGCAACATGTCAAACATCGAGTACCTCCCTATGTATATCTATCAGCACCAAAGCAAGTTTATATACCAAATGATATTTATAAGGGAAAGCAACGGATTCATAAAATATGTATCTATGTCGTATCTAGTCTACAAGGTATAGTGACTAAATTTAAAAGCATGAGTCGGATTTTCTATTCTGTGTTTACTTTCAAGCGCTAGTATAAACCAAACAAGAGTAGCATCGACTACCCAACATTTGGCATGTTCATGAAAATGCATGCAATAAGATCTCGTACATCATGAAATGTGCCCGATATAATATATATATATTTTGACAAACATTGGCCATCGAACATCATCTACAAGGTGCAATACAACATAGGGTTGCTAAGCATTTGAGAGGGATATTGTATAGACCAAGAATTCGACTTTGGATTCGAAAGGAGATTGTTGGTGATGCTAAATGAAACAATATGAAAAAAATAGGCTTGCACTATACCAGTGTGCAGGCAAGCCAGCATGAAAAAGAATAAGCACAGACAACGCACATGGACCATTCGGCAGTATGTAAGAATTATCGATTGTTCAAGGAGAATGTATTAATTCTATGATACTCATGTATCAACTTCCTTCAACACAACAAAACCTACAACTTATAAGTTTGTATATTGGCAGCCTAAATTTCTATTTACAGAGGTAGTTAGAGGAAAAAACATTGAGGACTTGAGTTTATATTATTAATCACATAAAACCTAAAATTTATCTAACTTATATGCCCATACGAACATTCCAAACCAACACACTACTTGATATTAGTTATTACAGACCATTTGATCTGACCGGTATCCAAATCAAAAGTGGAAGGACATGAATATGTATAGTAAGTGTATACACTCAAATTTGGTCTGGAGGATTAATTAAATACAATTTTTTTAATTAATAATCTTTAATTCTTCTACTTATAAATAAATTGAAAAAAATATTTATATAGTTCATTTTCTCTAAATTCTTCCTATCCTAAATCATTTTCTTCATGTCTTAATTAAATGAACAAATTTAATTAGTTTGTTTTATTTAATTAACCTCCTCTCATTAAATTTGAATTCTAAATTCGAATTTAAACACATTTCTACTAACTTCTTGCCACCTTCCACCTCATCATGTGTCTCAAGTTCTAATATTTAATTTGGTATTTATGCTCAACAAATTCTAACTAATTTGGGACACTTGGCCTTCATCTCCATTTTATTCCTCTTCACACTTGGCAGTTTGTTCTTATGAAGGGAACACACTCCCCTTTTATCTCTAACCTCTTCATCTTCAACCGTCCATTCTCATGATTGAATCCAGACCATTGATTTCTACCACCTAGGCTCATGCCTTAGAAAATCTATAAATAGATCCTTATTTAAAACAAAAAAGGAGAGAGCTGAGCATTTGTAGCAATTACACTCTATAGAATTTTCATTAGCATTGTCATTTTAGTGAGCATTATAGTATTAGAATTTTAGCATCAAGTAGTTTAATCATGGCATTTTCATTAGAACCATCTTAATTACAATATTTTCATCATATCATTTCCATTAGTAGCATCATAGCAGCATCATTATCTTTGCATATCATCTACAACTAGTTTATCAATCATGTAATTGTACGAACCTAGATCCCAAACCTACAATTATACAAGAAACAAATAAAAAATTAGATCAAATGCAAGCTAGGATGTAAATTCTTCAAGAAATTCATTTAAATTGTAAGAGAGAAAGGAAATGAAATGGGGAACACAACCAAACTTAAAACATATCAAATCCTATTCTAAAGCAAGGTAAATTCTTAATCTCTTGAGGGAATTGGTGCTAATTTGATGTGAAAATTGGTCATTTCCCAACTCCAATGATGCAATGGTGATTTGATGATGAAGGTTGATCCACTTTTGATAAAGAGTGATGAATGCTCCAAGATAAAACCTGCATAACCTAGCTACAAATTCGAAAGTATGGATGAAGATTGTTAAATATTTGAGCATAGTAAGTTTACTCAAATTGTGGATGCCAAATACAATAGAGGAGCTCTCTATTTATAGATTGACAAATTGAAAGAATGCCAAAAATAGAGAAATGTGGGACTATCTTTCATTCAATGGCAAGGTGCCATTTGTTAACATGTGAATGGTTGAGGAATGTGCAAGTTTTTGGAGAATGTGTCAATAAATGCATATATTTGAAATTTGAACTTGTTGAAATGACATGTAAGAGGGAAAGAAGGTGCATTGAATGCCACTTGGCTCAAGGCAAAAGGACTTTGTAGGTGGAGTAAATGCCTTGTTGGAAAGAAAAAGTCCACTTGGATTTTGAATTCAAACTTGAGGAATATTTCTTAAAAGATGCCTTGTTGAAGAAAATAGAGATTTAATAAATCAAATAACTCTATTTTCATGTGCAAGTGGCAAAAGATGGAGGATGGGACATGAGAAGAGATTAAATTAATCATGGTTAATTAATTTAATGAAGGGATTAGGTGATTTGACTAATTTATTTAGATTTGTGGATTGAAATAAATAAAAAAGAGGTGAAAATGATTAAGACCTAGTTAAATAAATATTTTGATTTATTTAACCAAAGGGGGTGATGTTTGATTAAATTAGATAAATGTTTGATTTATTTAATTTAATAGAGGAACTATAGAGATTTAATTAAATCACATGAATTATTTAATTAAAACAGAGATTCAAGAGTTAATTAAATAAAATGGTATATTTAATTAACGAGAGATAATGACTTAAGATAAAATTGATTTATTCTATCAAGAGATGAAATGTGATGAATTTAATAAATAAAGGTTATTCGATTAAATGGTTAGACCGAGGGATGGTTTAGGATGAAATGGTGTTAGTGGTCAGGATCAGATGCACAATGTCAATCAATATATTTTACATGTCTACATTTTGCTCCTCTTTGAAGCAATGTACTCTTTGTGTTGGTTCAAAGAATAAATGGTCTTGATCAAAGCCAAGATTTTTCATTTCAAAATTTTGCCCCACTGCTGCCCCAACAAGAGAAAACATGCTAATATACTTCCCCCTCGAGAGATTGGACGAATTTTTTTAATTTTTGGGTGATCTCGCAAAAAAAAGAGGACAAGGTGCCCAACAGGTCCAGAAAGGCTCTAGGAGGCCAAAAATGTGTCTAAACGCAATAAAACGATGTAAAACAGGCCTCAACTGGACAAACACAAGTTTAAGAGCTCAATTCATTAGTAGGATAGCCAAACAGGGTGAAAAAACCCTAATTTCCAGGCTTAAAAAGGCTCTGAGGGGTCACTTTCGATTCATTTTCACACAGCCTCCTAGCAATTATGTGATTTGAGCTCTGACATTCTGACGAGATGACACAACGACAGCTTTTGATGCACATTTCTGATTGATTCCAGACATACCAGTGACCTCCCGACATTGGGGCACTGGTAAGTGATCCTTACTTGAGCTTCGTTTTTCATTTTTCATGCGTATTTAATGCTTTTAAATTTAGCTTCTTTGCAGCAGTGCTATATAGAGTTGCTCAAATTTCAAAGTGCACTGCTCGGTGGTCCAAACTGGTCCGCCATTGTGGAATGCACCACCGCGGTGGAGTTTGGAAACAAACTCCAAACTTCGACGCCTATGTCACCTCCAGCGGGGGTACTTCAAAGTTCGATGCAGCGGTGGACTTTTAGATTGGGGTTTTTTGCAAACTGCGCCGCTTTTTAGAAAAGTGCACCGCGGCGGTGCATTTTCAGAGTTTAGCACTTTAGCGTCGCAATTTGAAATTCAAACTGTGACGCCTTCACAGGTAGGGATGTTGGGGTGGTTTTTTGGACGCTTTGAATGAAAATTCTCAAAAATTTTAACATGGTGACCTTTCCTGATGTAGGACACAATGAGGGAGCTTTATTTTTGGAAGCACAGATCACGGGAGATTTTTGGTTACCTGCAAGACCTTAGTGATAGGAAGCAGGATCGGCTGCAGGACATGGGACTATGGTACATTGCCTACGCAACACCTGTGCGGACCCACCTTGGGATGATGTCAACGCTTGTCGAGAGATGGCACAGTGAGACCTCATCCTTCCACCTTCCTATTGGTGAGGCTACTATCACCCTAGAGGACGTGTGGCACATCCTCAGATTGCCGATACATGGGTGGCATGTTATTCACGACATAGATGCCGGATGAGATACTTGTCATACAGTCCTCGCTATGGAGGATGTTATCTACTGTGAGGGTCAAATAGAGTTAGAGTGTCACAGGGCCCTGACCTCTCCCTTCCGCTTGGTGGTTGCAGCGATTATTTTAGGTCTCGTTGCCCCAGATCGGTGAGGCTGGTATTTCAGTCCTGGTTGGGGGCTCTGCTGGGAGCAGATGGTGATGCGTGACAGGCTAGTTTGTTTTGCTTGGGGTCTTGTTCTTCTAGCCTCGCTTTACAGGGACTTACACGAGTACGTCTACCTCGACAAAATATCACTCGAATCAGGTGTTACACTTCTCCACGTGTGGGCGTGGGAGCACATCGTTGTTCTTCGGCCGCGAGTCGTTGCAGTGCCGATGGGGCCTAATAATCCCCTAGTGTGGCGTTACAGAGGTGGTGTGTCCTTTACACACACGGGTGAGCACGAGATTCATCACTGGAGGAGGGTCTTGGATGATATGGAGGTTTTTACATGGCGCCCATACCTTGGTCACCCTGGATGGGCCGACGATGCACATCAGATATTCTTTGCCCGTCAGGACCGCTTTATGTAGGGGCGGGAGCATACGATGGTGGAGAGATAACTGCCAGGGTGCATCGAACATCAATTCAGTGAGCCACAAGACTGGCCAAATGATGACTATGTGGTCATATTTGCTTGCATTGTATCACAAGGTTTGTGGGGGCGATACATTCTTGCCTTCGAGGTAGTGGAAAGCTTCAGACAGTTGGTGGCCCAGTCGTGGGTATATGATCAGGGGCCCGCAGATGTAGGCGTGACACAAGCCTACAAAGATTGGTTTTGGCCACCCCTACAGTTGACAGTTCCAGGAGCACCCTCTGCTCGGTGGAGATTGAGGGGCAGAGGGGAAGGACGAGGATGGAGAGATGGTGAGTGACAAGATCAGCCGGTCAGGGTTCTAGTTCAGCCGGTCCAGGCTGATGTTCATATGCAGGATCAGGACCAGGTGGCAGCCAGGCAGCAGGAGCAGGCAGATGCACCACCACGAGCTGAGGGTGAGGGTTAGCCTCACATGTAGCCCGCACGAGCAAAACCAGCAGGACAGCCAAATCCCCGAGATGCAATGATTGCACAGTTGTAGGCTCAGGTTCAGACCTTGACGGCGAAGAGGGATCAGGCCAAGGCTGAGAGAGACTAGGCCATTTTGCAGAGGTAGGTCGCAGAGCTATAGGCGGCCATAGAGATGGGCCGGAGACAATAGTTGGAGAGCATGGCGGCCTCCTCCTCTCAGAGCACAGTGCCTCTTCATTCTTACAGGGAGGCCATCTGGGAGGCCGACTATTATCGCCTGCATTATCACCAGGCCGTACCCAGAGTAGAGCGGGCCTCAGATTACTCACATTGGACTAGCCACAGACCAATAGAGGGTCATGGTGATAGAGGCGAGGGTAGCAGACAAGAGGGTTAGGCCTCATTTTGATCGAGACATCATTTTTTGTGCCATATGGGCTCATTTTTGATAGCCCGTTGGGCCTTTTTGTACTTATTGACACACATGTACAATGATCTAATTATTTTGTACTATGACAGTTACCCAATGATGATATATATGAGATGATGATGTTGATATGATGTGACGTGTGTCATTTATTTATGCTTTTATGGATGGTTCTATTTCTATATGCTAATAATGTTATGGTGTTATGACCTGTATATATGGATGCATTTCTTGTGATGTGGTATGCATTATGTGATGGTTACGCGAATAATAGATCTATGTTATGCCTTTTAATAAATGACATATGCAAATGGATTTATGTGATATGTGATATGGATGGATGATGATTTATGTTTTGATGATGATGTATGATGTAATGTGGTTTATGTATGTTGATGCAAATAATATGATATGTGATATGAGATGGATGATGTAAAATGATATGGAGATGATTTATGCGAAATGATATGTGAATCATGATTATAAAATGCTTTATAAAATGATTATGAATGGATGTACGCTTTTAATGTAATGGATTTTTATGTTCCTATTATGCTTTGAATGTTTATAATGGTATGGAATGATTTATAAAATGAAATGCAAAAAATGATTGTGATGTGGTTATTTATGAGATGTTCTTTATGTTTCTATGATTATGTATGATGTAATGTGAATGCAATGGTCGTGCTTTATATGATATGTATTGATGATGTAAATGAGATGGTTTTAAGATGCTGAGAATAACAAATACATATTATCCTAAACATGTTAAATGATTGTGAGATGTATGTGATGCATTTATTGTGATATGATGTAATATATGAAATGATATGTTAATGCAAAGTGGTATGATGATGCTTTATGATATGCAAAATGAATGTAATGTGAGAGATGACTTTATGATGTTTATGTGATGTGAATATGTATGCTTATAATGCAATGGATTATCTATAATGCTCATGTACCTATTATGTTTGATTATGCAGTATATAGTAATATGAAATGTTTTATGCAAATGAATGTTATACGATGGTTTATGTGATGAATACAATGTGATGGAAAAATGGATGTAATGTGATGAGAAATGGACGTGCTCATTTATGAGAAATGCTTATAATAACACATTTATATGATGATGAAGATGCAATGCCTATGTTTCCTATATGATATATTATGCAAATATGCTAATGATTTTTGGATCCAAGATCGATGATGATGATTAACTGTCATAATACCTTGTTAGCATGAAGAGTAAGAAGGGATTAAAGAAGAGAGGACATTCCAACAAGACATAAGATGATGAATATGCAAATGATGATGATTACTTTGCTGAGGAGTTAGGATTTTCAAAGGGCCAATTTCCTTATGTTTGATAACACACGTGGTACGATGCATCAAGGTATAGAGGACCAGGATGGTGTTGTACCTAGTGTGATGTACTTTGACTTAACAAACATATAAGAGTATTCTTGTTCACACCTGACATACAGAAACCTTGCTAGGATGCACTATAGAAGTTTCAAACATCTCAGACCAAAACATGGAAAGGCATAACCTATTAATGCAATAGGCAACAAGTTGTCCAAAATACCCTCCATACATACCTAATAGAGCAAGTATTCACCAAGGTTATTTTACAAGAATATCCAACAATCACAATAGACAAAAGATAATGATCATTGCCCCATTCCTATTTCTCTAAATCCTCTGTTCGGATATCATCAAGAGATCCTTGGAATGAGCGCAATAAGACAAGTCAAAAGACAAAGATGAAGTAAACAAACAAGTTGATGTTCTTTAATACCTCTAACCAAAAGGGAATGTGTTTTCAAAGATAAGAATCAAAACTATTGCCAAAAGATAATGCCCATTGTAGGAAGGATATATCCTAGGACATGTTAGTGGATGGCGACACGTCATGTTGTTTATCCAAAGTATTCTTTTTGATAAATAATGCCCATTTTAGGAAGCATACATCCTAGAACATGATGTTATCAGATGATTGATATGTGATTGATTGGATGATAGGCTATTGATACAAAGAGCTGACCAACTTGTTTACGTACTAACTTAAACCTAAGACTTGATGTTTTGAGTTTTCACTTTTAACCTGCTAGACCTGTTTCCAATTGTTTCACCAAAGGTTGAGGATGATGGTCATTTATTATGAGTGATGTTATTATGGGTGAAAGAAAGATGAGACATATGGATTCTTCAAATATTTGGATGTTTTTGGAGTTTTGCAATGTTTTGATGCTATTTTTTGGTATTTTTGATATTTTCAAATGTTTTGATTTTTGATTTTTCAATGTTTTGGGGTTTTCTAAGTTTTTGATCGAGACTAACCTAAGGACTTATCCTAGGGGCCTCGGGGGCTAATCAACAGATTAGCCTTTCCTACGTTATACATGCAGAGACCACGTAGTTTGACTGACGACTTTGTTTTTAACTTTTTGACTAACTTTTTGACATGTTTTGGGATTTTTATATGTTTTGAATGTTTTTGGCTTTTTTGGTGATTTTTCGATGTTTTTTGATTTTTTGATTTTTAGGACTTCAAGAATATACACGAATTCAATTCAATGATAACATGCCCCCAACATGATGCAATAGACTACTTCGATAAAGCCAGGACAAACTGACCTTGAGGATGGGCCGAGTAGTACTAAGAGGGATCATGATACAAACATAGGACCAAGCTATGGTGCGGATGCGGGTGGATGATGGATGGAGATATGGAATGCGATGGAAGATGGATGATGTAGAACAAGCCGTGAAGATCCTAGTGGATGGAACATGCTTATTTACACAAGGCACTTGTTTGCCATGTTTTCACCAAGGTACTTGTCCAAAGTGCCACCGAAGTTGTTTTCACCAGAGGATGATTTTTCTCTTTACTGTTTTTGATCTTTTTTCTGATTTTTTTTGGATTTTTTAATTTTTTAATTTTTTTGTTGTCACCAAGATTCCTATTTGCTAGGTTTTCATCAGGGTAACTGTTTCTTTAGGACATTTTCTAATTGTTTTTTTGATTTTCTGGTTCTATACCTTTAGGCATAAAACTTTTTGAGATGAGAGCTATTCATGGGCTCTTGTAGAGGTTCCCCTTCGAGTGTTGATAATTGATATGGTCTTGACTTATAGCTCATTGTGATAAAAAATGGTCCCAACTAGTTAGGTTCAAATTTTCCTTTGTTGTTTGGATTTGGGATGTTCTTCTGATTCTCTTTTAGTACCAGTTCTCTGACTTGGAAAGTCTTACATATGATTTTCTTGTTATAGCTCCTCTTGAGTCTGTTCTGATAGACTTGTAAATGATTTAAAGCATCTATACACTGCTCATCCAGTAGCTCTAGCTCATTCAGTCTTGATACTTGGTACTCTTCATCCGTGATGAGGTTTTGCAATGATATTCTTAGTGACGGGAGCTTGATCTCAATGGGGAGTACTGCTTTTGATCCGTAGACCAGGGAGAAAGGGGTGGCACCAGTGGGTGTGCAGATGCTGGTTTGGTAGGCCCAAAGGGCAGGATTGAGTTGCAGATGCCAGTCACGACCTGCGTCATTGACTGTTTTCTTGAGGATTTTCAAAATGGTTTTATTAGTGGCTTTTGCTTGGCCATTGCCTTGGGGATAGTATGGGGTGGAGAATTGATGTTGGATTTTGAATTTTTCACACAAGTCATGGACATCCTGATTCTTGAATGGTGTCCCATTATCTGAGATAATGGCTTGTGGGACACCATAGCGGCAAATGAGATAGTTTAGGATGAACTTTGATATCTGCTTCCTAGTTATATATGTCATGGGTATGGCTTCCACCCACTTGGTAAAGTACTTTGTGGTGGCTATGATGAACTTGTGGCCATTAGATGAAGTGGGAGTGATTTTTCCAATGAGATCGAGTCCCCACTACGAAAAGGGCCATGGTGTGATGATGGGATGAAGATCTTGAGCTAGAGCATGGATGAGTTCCCCATGCTGTTGATATTGTAGACATCTTCTGACGTAGTCATGTGCTTCTCTTTCCATTGTAGGCCAATAATATTCGATCCTCAACAATTTATTGGCTAGGGTCATTCCACTTGAGTGTGAACCACAAATACTGTTATGTACTTTAGTTAAAGCAATAAATGCCTCCTCAGCGTTTAAAAAATGTAGTAAGGTTCCTTCTATGCTCCTACAATACAGGGTATCTCCTAGGATGATGAATCAGGATGCCTTTTTGACAAAGGTTCATTTTAAGGTTGAGGGTAAGTCAACAGGTATGACGCCTATTCGCAGGTAGGTATAAATGTCATAGTACCAGGGATCACTGGGACCAATGATTTTGCACACAAATTCTAATTCTGGTACCTCGAATGCAAGCATGGGAAGCTGTTCTACCAAGAATTCATATTTTGGGACATTGTGAGGGATGTCCAGTAAGGATCCAATCATTGCCATGGCGTCTGCTGCTCTGTTGTTTGCTTTGGGTATCTTCTCAAATGTGATCTCAATAAAGGATTCCTTGAGAACCTCCACCAGTTTCTTGTATTGAGTGAGCTTATCGTCCTTAGTCTAGTATTCACCGTTCACTTGGTTTATTATTAGCTGGGAGTCTCCATATACTCTACGGGCCATGATGTGCCACTGCATTCCTGTTTTGAGACCTATGGCTAAAGCCTTGTATTCTGCAATGTTGTTGGTGCAGGGGAATGCCAATTTATATGATCTAGGTATGTAGTTCGCCTGTGGGGTGATAAAGAAGACACCGGCTCCTGATCCATGTTGCGTGTATGATCCATCAAAGTAAAGTTTCCAGTGGTCAACTATGTTGAGGTTGAAGATGGATTCATCTGGAAACTCTGAGATGAGAGGATTCTTTGAATAGATTGGTGCTTTTGCAAGCTGATCTGCGATGACTTGGCCTTTAATTGCTTTCTGCTCCACGTATTCAATGTCATACTGTGATAGTATCATGACCCATTTTTTCATTCTTCCAATGCGCATTGATTTTGATAGTAAGTACTTAAGAGGGCCAATTTTCGCGATGAGTTTGACTTTATGTGCCAACATGTAATGTCTAAATTTCTGTGAAGCAAACACTACTGCTAAACATGCTTTCTCAATGAATGAGTAATTTAACTCATGCCCAACCATTGTTCTGCTAATATAATAGATGGACCTTTCTGTCCTATTTTCTTCGTGCTGAGCTAGAAGAGCACCGAGGGTTGCTATTGTTGCTAACACATAGAGAATTAGTGGCTTTCTTGGGATTGGTGACATTAGGACTGGTGGTGTAAGCAAATATTCTTTGATCTTATTGAAGGATTCTTCACACTTGTTATTCCATTTGTACGCTACTCCTTTGTGAAGTAGGTGAGAGTATGGACTCTATTTATCTGCCAGTTGTGCTATGAACCTTCAGATGGAATGAAGCCTGTCTTGGAGACCTCTTAATTGGTTTAATGTTTTGGGTGCCTCCATTTACTTTTTCTAGATCTACGTCAATACCTCTCATTGATACTATGTATCTTAACAACTTTCTTGATTGTACATTGAAGACACACTTCTTTGGATAAAATCTAACCTTGTATTCCTCCAACTTGTCAAAAATGGCACTTAAGGTTGCTATGCGATCCTTCCTCTTTCTAGATTTGGCTAGTATGTCATCGACATAATCTTCAACAGTTTTATGGATCATGTCATGGAAGATTAATGTCATGGCCCTTTGGTATGTTTCTCCTGCATTCTTCAAGCCGAATGGCATCATATTCTAGCAATAAATCCCCCATGGACAAGTGAAGGCCGTTTTGTGTTGGTATTCTTTAGCAATCATTGTCTGGTTGTATCCTGAGAAACCATCCATCGAAGAAAGCATTTTGTGTCCCACCATCATGTCTATGATCATGTCAATGTTGGGCAATGAGAAATTGTCTTTTGGACATGCTTTGTTCAAGTCCCTGAAATCTATGCAAATTCTGATGCCCCCATCAGGTTTTGAGACAGGAACCGAGTTTGACACCCATTCTAGATAGTCTATTGGTCGAATGAATCCTGCATCCAATAGCTTCTTTAGTTCCATTTTGACTAGCAGGGCGATCTGAGGGTGCATTTTCCTAAGCTTTTGTCTAACAGGGTTTGCTTCAGAGTATACTGCTAGGTGATGAACTACAATTTCTGGATCGAGCCCTGGCATGCTTGCATAACTCCATGCAAAGTTAACTTTTCTCTCTCTCAAGAAGGTTGCTAGGAGTTCTTTTTCTTCTGATAGTAACGATTCCACATAGAATGTGATGTGCGGGGTCTCCTTTGTTCCTAGATTAACTAGATTGCACTTTTCTGCTAGGATTGCTGATTTTTCTTGATGAATAGCTCTGAAAGGAAGATTGAATCCCCCATCCTTAGGCACCTTGGAGAGGTTTTCACCATTGGATGCATCCTTTATTTTTACTTTTTTCATGTCGGAGAGTGCCACAGTGTGGTTTTCACTCAAGGACTTAGATATTATTCTTAGTTTCTCACTTTTGTGACTGAGGGATTCAATCATTTCCCCATAATAGGCCTGTGTATCTAGCTCAATGATGAACCCTGCTTTGTGATCCCCACATGGAATGTTATCCTGTAGTCCCATGAATTATGAGAGTGCCTCATTGTTTTTGAATGTGTCAAGAACTGGTGGTCCTCGTTGGTCATAATCGATGAGTTGGGGGTAAACTAGGCGGATTTCATGATTTTGATGGTCTGACCCAAAGGATAAGGTGTTAATCATGAGAATGGTGGTATCCTTAAAGAGCCTAGGTAGGTTGGTTATGGGATCCTTGTCATCACTACTACTACAAACGTCAATTATGTCAAATGTAAAGTTGTCTAAGATGTGACCTGTAGATACAGGTAAGCGAAGTTCAGTTGCGGATAGCTGAGGAGGTTTATTGACCTTTCTAACTGGAGGACTTTGACCACGTATGGTTATGCTCAGAGGGGTACATCCGAGGCCAAGATTTCTCATTTGCGTCTCTGGAATGATAGGTATTATAAGCCCATTGTCATTTTGTCCAAGTCTCTGGTTTCTATCATAGCCCATTGCGAGCATCATTTGCAAACCTTTGCTTCTATCATCCATTGGTAGATCAGTTGTTGGTCTACTATCTTGGTATATGAGATGAGATGTGTCCTCCTCTATGAATTCTCGTCTGAGATCTCCCCAACTTCTGAAGTTGGGATAGTCTTCAGGGGATGTTAGAGATGTGGAGGCTTCATTTGATTGCAGACGTCCTCGTGATCTGGGAGATTGTGGTAACTCTCCTACGACAAAAGCATTATTGGGAATCATGTAGTTTCCTTAACCATTATCTTGGATGATTACTTTGATATCAAAGATGGTGGGAATGGCGAGAGTGGTGGGTGTCTCTGTCGCAGAAGTGGAAGTGAGGGTGGCTGGATCAATGTACGATGTTGATGGGCCTTCATCATTTTTAGGTACTTGAGGTATTTTGTAGTATTTTGCCTCACAGTTTTTGCAATAGGAGAATGGTTCAGGATCTCCATGGATGGTGACCTCTTGTCCTTCATATGTGAATTTGACACATTGATGGAAAGTTGATGCTACCGCTTGCATTGCATAAATCCATGGACGTCCTAGGAGAATGTTATAAGGCAAGTCGAGGTCCAGGACCTGACAAGTGGTTTCCATGATAGTTGGCACTACTTGAATAGGGATTCTGATTGTGCCTTGGGAAACTCTCTCCTGATCATCATATGCTCTAATTGTAATACCCTTTCCTTTGTCGATGGAATCCTCTAAGATTTTTAACTACTTAATGAGCTTGAGGGAACAAATATTCAAGCCTGCACCTCCATCCACCAAGACTCACTTGACTTTACTTTTTTGCACTAGGACCTCTAAGTGGAGTGCATGGCTATGAGATGGTTGAGTGGGAAAATATTGGTCAGAGAATGTAAGGAGATTCAGGGTAATGATATTTCTGACCATAGCTTGGAATTGTTCCGCATCAAGATCTGCGGGGACAGTGGATGAAGCCAATGCTTCCTCAAGGATTTTCTTGTGGGTGGATGAGATTTTTAATAACTCCATGATGGAGATTTGTGCTGGCATTCTTTTTAGCTGATCAAGGACATTGTAACCATTGGGAACAGATCTTGAATTGGACATGTAAGTTCTGTTTGGTTGAGATGATCCTGCGATAGTAACTTTTCCACCTCTTGTGGTGACTCCACAATCGGCTTGAGCTCTTTTGATAGTGATTACTGTGCAGTATTCATCTAGGGAGGTGACGAAATTTTCATACACGTGATTCATGTTTTTGAAGATGCCTTTCCCCTTATTAGTGTTATTGTTCCCTTTATTGTTATGGTTAGGCATCGAATTCATGTATATTTTGAGGTTCTAGTTTCTTGTTGGTTGTTCCACATTTATGATTCTTTGATCAATGAGGTCCTGGACTATGTTCTTTAACCTCATGCAACTGTTCGTGGTCTTCCCTTTGATTTTGTGGAAGTTGCAGAGCTGATTTTCGTTGTACCAAGGAGGTTTAACATCTGGTTCTTAGTTGTTCTCATAGGTGGGGATCTTGATGAGGTTTTCATTTAGTAATTTCTTCATGATGACTTCGAGTGGTTCCCCAAGAGAAATGTACTTCTATTTGGTGAAGTTCTTGTTTCATTGGGACGGTCCTCTTTGATCACTGACGTTATTGATTGCTTGGTTGTTTGGTTGTTGTGTTGTTGTGTTTGCTTGATGATGGTTTTGGATTTGTTGTTGTGGCGTGGGTGTGTTTTGCTGAGGGGCACTGATAACAACTTTGGCATCAACAACACCATCATTGATAATATTTTTGTTTCTTGCCCATGTGTGAGGTTTTCCATTGTAATTGGTGGGTGGGCGATTACTCTGTTGTTCAGGATTTGAAGTTGATTCTCCAGGTTGTGTCATAAGGGCTCATTCAATGCTGAGCGCCTTGGAAATCAATTAGTCATACATGGTGATCCCTTGGACCTTGAGATGGAATTCCAAGAGGCCATCAAGGTTGGATATGATAGTGCATACTTGTTGTTCCTCGGGCATGACCCATTTGCTCCGATTGGCTTGGGATCACCATCATTGTAGGAATGAAGCAAATGATTCGTTCTTACCTTGTTTCAAAGCTGAGAGCTCCTATAGACTAACATCCATGGCAATATTGCATGCATAGTTTTTGATGAATGTGTCTATGATTTCTTGGAATGTTTTGATGCTTATAGGTAGGCAAGAGAACCATTCCATGGCGTGTCCAGCCAAACTCCTAGGAAATAGCTGCATTAGATAGGTATCGTCATGCGCGACTTCCATGCAATGAACCTGGAATTCCCTGATATGATCTTCAGGGTTTCCTGTCCCACGATACTTATCAAATTTGGGGATCTCAAATACCTTTGGGAATGGTTTCATCACAAGGCTCCTGTCAAATGGATAAAGACACAAGTTACTAGATGTTCTTGAGGTTTGCCTTGATTGAAGGTCAAGCACTTGTTGCGAGAGCAATTTGATTTGTGTTGTCACGTCGTTTTGCAGATCAGGAGGTGGGATGAAAGTGTTCTAAGGTGGTTCACTAGTGGGTGTGATAGGTGGATTGGTTGATGGTATTTGCACATTTTGTTGGGCCATGTATGCTTGCACTTGCTGTTGTATAAACAACACTTGTTGTTGGTCTTGTTGTTGTTGTGCCAGGATTGCTTGTTGTTGAGCCTGCTGTTGTGCTTGTTGTTGCACCAACAATGCTTATTATTGGGCTGCTAATTGGGATACTTATTGCTGCTCTTGGTATTGTTTTATCTCTTGCTGATATGCTTGTAGTTGTTTTGCTTGTTTTTGTGCAAGATATTGCGCTTGTGCTTGTGCTTGTGCTTGTTGTGCTTGATATTGGGCGTGTGCCTAAACCTGAGCTTGAGCTTGAGATTGTCCTTGTTGTTGCAATAAGATTTGGGCTTGAGCAACCTTTTGTACATGTAATGTGGCTTGGGCTACTTGAGCAGCTTGAGCAGCTTGCTGAGCAGCTAGTTGTGTGGCTTGTTGAGCAACTAGTTGTGCGACTTTTTGTTTTTGTACTTGCAGGAATTCCTTTTGATAAGAAGCTTGTTGAGTGGCTTGCAATGCCATACCGTATTGGCTTGATATATTGGAGCTTGGTGGTGGATTCAAAATGGTGCTTGTGGTGGTGGTGAGAGGTGTTGTCATGTTGGTGATTGGGATTTGAGTGGTGGATGGTGTGATAAATGTGGTTGGTCCTTGAGAGACCATGCTTTGAGATGTTAGGGGGTTTGATGATTTTGTGATTGCTTGTGTAGTTGTCATCTATTGTAGCGATGTCGATGACAAGATTTGAGAGTTTGGCGTGATGTTTTGATTGATTTTCGGGATGTTGGTTTGATTTTGATTGATATTTAGTAAAGGTGGAAGCCCTAAGGCAAGCAGTGGTGTGGATGATGGTGGCAATGGTGGAAGAGGTGAAAATGTAAGGGATGTGATCTCTTGAGGAAATGGCATTGTGTCGAAAATGCCCCCTGGTCCGAATATGTCACCCTCTCCTTGTGAAGTTATGGGGAGAGAGGTTTGGGGTGTTGCACGAAAGGATGATGACGATGGATCTTTAGGATCATGGAAAGTGAGAGGTTCATACTTATGTAATGGATTTTAGGGTATGTTTTGTTCCAAAATGGTGTTTGCATCCAAGTCTTGATTATTGAAAAGGGGGTGTGTTTGAATGGAATTAAGAAATGCACTTCCCTTATTAACATTAGGTTGAGTTGAAGCGATAGATGTTGTGATTTGCGGGATGTTTTGAGTGATGTTTTGGGATGGAGGTGTAGATGAGATGGGGAGTGTGGATGGAATTGGAGGCATGACCTCTAAAGATGGTTCCACTATAGAGCTCACGTCGAAATCAAAAGGTAGTTTATCCCCTTGTTTTGCTAGTTCGAGCATATATAGTGAAGGGTTGAGCCTCATCATGATATTGATAATCTTATGGTTCTCCAGATTTTGGATCATTTCAGTGATTTCCTCATGTGACATCCCAAAGGTAAGGTCTTCTTAGCTTTCCTCTTGTGGATTTTGTGATGATGAGAGAATGTTAGTCAAAGGATTGCTTGATTCAATGAGATTCATTTTGGAGTTTGTTTGAATTAGGTCACTTGAAGCGCGTGTTTCTTTGTTGGCTTCCATGTTCTTGTGTTGAGATCTAGTCTGCACCATAAAATAGGGATCAATTTTGTAGAATATAGGATATGAATCTCTAATTCTCTGGATTGATGTAACTTTAAGTACAAAAGAGAAATTTTAGGATGATTTAAGGATCAAAGGGTGATAATGATGTGGATGTAAGATGGATGTTTGATGGATGATTGAAACTCTTTGAGAAAATCTTGAAGGGTATGTTAAACTTTAGGACTTGATTTAGGATTTATTTGTTTCAGATTCGGATTTTGGTGGACTCATAAACTCTAAGAGGTTGGATGTTTTCCTAGAGTTAAATCGTTCACAAGATTACAATTTGTCTAGGTGTGAGAAGAAGGATTCATCTAAACACTCCTATCCAAACAAAATGATTTTGATAATGAACTCCTAAATCCCAAGATGTTGGATGTTATCAAGGGATGAATTTGTTCGCAAGTTTTGATAATTTGATCAAATATGTGGAGAAGGATGCATCTACATACATTCAATCAAACAAGGTGATTTTGGATTGATTTCAAATTATTTTCCCAAAGTTTAACATGAAGGATTTTTCCAAGACTTTCGAAGAGTTGATGATGAGATGATTTTGGTTTCGATGTTCAAAGATGGATTAGTGTTTGAATTTGATCCTAGGATGTACCTAAAAAGACACTTGTTTACTAGACCTCGGTATTGAAGAACATACGATACTTCTAAGGACCTCTATAACTAAGAAGTGGTTCAAATTGAGCATACATTTCCGGATTGTTCGAAGGAATGAGTCTATAGAACCTTGTGAATTTTTTGCTTATCTTGATATGTTGCTTTTGATTGTACTTCCTATTGTATTTCTTGATGACCTTTCAAGTGTGACTCCTAAATTTTGAACTTTGACTCAAGGACTTTCGTTTTGGGATTTTGAGTTTCTTGGAAATCATGAGGTTTCAACACATGTGAGAGCCAATTTTTATATCTTTGCTTAGTGACTTTGTTTTACCACAAACACTTCTTTTGATTAGGTTTTCAAACTAGATGTCCAATGTCCTAATTTCTTCGAATCCCACAAAGTATGTTATGTAAAAATTTGATGTATTTAAGGCAAGTGTTACCTATTGTTTATATTTAGTAGGCAAATTGAGATGTAAGTTCAAGTGTTTAGAAACCTCTAAGGATAAAATCCCAAGGGCAAGCAATAACACATGAATTTGGTCAATTTGTATTTGCCTCCTAAGGGGTTTGGAATTTTGATGATGATGTTAAGTGTTTGTTTCCAAAATGTTTTCGAACAAGCAAAGCGTTTTGTAACCAAGAATAAGCACAACCCTATGGATATGAAAGACAATATTTGTTGAGTCCCCACTTGGACAAGTCCGGCTATGCTTATCTTTAACGAATGGTTAGATGCTTGACCCCACTGGCTCCCCTCCACGACACTCACTTATACGGGGCAACCAAGCATCAACACCCATGAAACTCCCATTGTATGCTTTCCATTTCTACTAAAGATCGTAAAAGTGTGGGGCAGCTTCAAAACGACTGTTCTTGCACCAACAAATAGATCAAGGATTTTGGAAATTTCTAAACAAGGGTTTTAGTTCGGACTTTCTGTTCGTAGGAGTTGACCCAGCGTGACGAGAGACCATTGCTACCCTTCTCGTCAGAGTCAACCATGTGATATTGGCATTTATTCCAATACCCACATTTATATCCCAGTACTCTCGGGTTCAAAGTGTTACCAGTTGAGTCATTCCCTTGGGTGAGTGCTTTTTCCCCAAGGCAGGCCCTCTAAGATAAAAAATAGTGGGTAAATGTATTCATAGTTCGATCAACCTTCGTTTAGAAACAAAGGGAGAACACATGCAATAGATTTACTCACACCCGCACAATTTGTTCAATTTTAAACCCAAATTGAAGTGTGTATGGGAAACTATTTACGCAACTTAATGTCACCAAAATTATTTTGATTCTAAAGATCATCGTGAGGCGTGAGAAAAGCACATACGTCTTTTGATGATATTACTTTGTGTATGTAATTACAAAACAATGCAAACACTTATTTATTTTAAATCCACAAAGCAAAAGTGAATTCGTTTTAAAGCACCAAAGTAAGTGTGACAATTTGCCTTGTTCAATTTTTAATCCCAAAACAAACTTTAGTAAATTTGAGTCCTAATGTTCTTTTTAAGCCTTTTTGTAACAAAAATTTAAAAGGTTCTTTTTAAAGCCCAAAATGAAATAAGTCCTAAGCATAAGAGGCAACAAATTTTTCCTTAAGAGGAATAGTGATTCCTCTAAGAGTGTTAAACAAACACTAGAGTGTTTAAAAACACTTGTTTTTGTGAAATTACACCATCATGCTTCTTTTCCTTTTCATCTTTGATCGATCCAACCTACAAGAAAATCAGTTATATTCTGCAAAAATAGAGGTCCAAAAGGCAGAAAATAGACAAAAGAACCATATTTTTTTAAAAAAGCATGTGCTATAAATAAAATTTCACTTCATGCTCCCCTCCAGTGGTGCAATCCATGAAGGAATTGTAGTTTCATTTCACCAGCGGTACTATATAGCGTCGCTTACTAGTCAGCGTCGCTCTGCAACTAGGCCAGTGAGCATGAATGCGTCGCCCTTTTGGCTAGCAGTACAATTTGGGTTTTTAAAAAATTCCCGCAGGTTTGATTGATTCAGTGGCGTAGTTTAGAATTCAAAATTCTAGGTAGGAAGACAGAGGCATCACAATTTGGAGTTTTAGCGGTTCCATATAGCAACGCTGGAGAACCAGCGGTGCTGAACAGCGACGCTAAGCTTCTAGCGGCAGAGTTTTCCTGTAGACAATGAAAAACACATAAATTTTGACAAAAATATGATTAGAAAAGGAGATAGCCCTCCTCCTAATGCCAAATGTACGAACCTAGACCCCAAACCTACAATTACACAAGAAACAAACAACAAATTAGATCAAATGCACGCTAGGATGTGAACTCCTCAAGAAATTCATTTAAATTGCAAGAGAAAGGAAATGAAATGGGAAACACAACCAAATTTAAAACATATCAAATCCTATTCTAAAGAAAGGTAAATTTTCAATATTTTGAGGGAATTGGTGCCAATTTGATGTGAAAATTGGCCCTTTCCCAACTCCAATGATGCAATGGTGATTTGATGATGAAGGTTGATCCACTTTGATGAAAAGTGATGAATGCTCCAAGATAAAAACCTGCATAACCTAGCTACAAATTCGAAAGTATGGATGAAGATTGTTAAATATTTGAGCATAGTAAGCTTACTCAAATTGTGGATGTCGAATACAATAGAGGAGCTCTCTATTTATAGATTGACAAATTGAAAGAATTCCAAAAATAGAGCAATGTGGGACTATTTTTCATTCAATGGCAAGGTGCCATTTGCCAACATGTGAATGGTTGAGGAATGTGCAAGTTTTGGAGAACGTGTCAATAAATGCATATATTTGAATTTTGAAATTGTTGAAATGACATGTAAGAGGGAAAGAAGGTGCATTGAATGCCACTTGGCTCAAGGCAAAAGGACTTTGTAGGCGGAGTAAATGCCTTGTTGGAAGGACAAAGTCCACTTGGATTTTGAATTCAAACTTGAGGAATATTCCTTAAAAGATGCTTTGTTGAAGAAAATAGAGATTTCATAAATCAAATAACTCTATTTTCATGTGCAAGTGGCAAAAGATGGAGGATGGGACATGAGAAGAGATTAAATTAATCAAGGTTAATTAATTTAATGAAAGGATTAGGTGATTTGACTAATTGATTTAGATTTGTGGATTGAAATAAATCAAAAAGAGGTGAAAATGATTAAGACCTAGTTAAATAAATATTTTGATTTATTTAACCAAAGGGGGTGATGTTTGATTAAATTAGATAAATGTTTGATTTATTTAATTCAATAAAGGAACTATAGAGATTTAATTAAATCATATGAATTATTTAATTAAAACAAAGATTAAGGAGTTAATTAAATAAAATGATATATTTAATTAATGAGAGATAATGACTTAATAAGATAAAATTGATTTATTCTATTAAGAGATGAAATGTGATGATTTTAATCAAATAAAGTTTATTCGATTAAATGGTTAGACCGAGGGATGATTTAGGATGAAATGGTGTTAGTGGTCAGGATAAGATGCGCAATGTTAATCAGTACATTTTATGTGTCTACAATAATGTAGGAAACATCTCTTGCATTTCTAGCATCTCTCATTCTTCAGGTTGTCATTTGGAAAGTCACGTGCACAAACAATCTAAGAGAAAAATGACTTAAAGAATCCTTGGAGATAGAGGACAATTGGACACCATTAAGGAATTGTTGTTTTAATTTGATTGTTATTTGAATTCCTTGATATAATGTTTCATTGGTGTGTTGTATAGGTTTTGCTTGCTTATTCACATTATTCATACACACATTAATATTGGCACCCACTGTGGGGCCTAGCCCCATTTTTAAAATTTTCTTACAAGTTTTCATCAACAGGCCTGTTCATTAATTTTGATGTAGTGCACCTACGACCTCTTTCAGCACGTAGGTGGTGACTTTTAGCGCATCCAAGCTCTGTTATAGTGCATATGCAACCCAAACCAATGCATATACCTCCTCTTTCAGTGCATATACAAGATTTGATTTCCCTTTTATGTTTTCCAGAATAGAGTATTGAATGTGTTTAACAACACATATACTGAATATTTTAGCGCATATGCTCTATGTTTTAGTGCATACACCTTTGCTTTCAAAAATTTATAATCCCGGGGGATTGATCTGTATCTTTCTATTTTGCAGATACTTTATACGTTGTTAAAGACATATCTAAAACTACTAACGATGTTTGCAGGGGCTAGATTTATTTTCCTTTGATTAAATTAGGCATCTAGATTAATTACAAGGTTAAATAACACCATGTATGTTGTGTATGAAAAGTGATAGGCCTATGCTCTCCCCTTTATTGGGTGACCGAAATGCCAAACTCACTCTTTCATTTTATTGCAATAGCACCTTTAGCAGGCCTTCCTTAGTGGGAAAAAGTAATCACCCTAAGGGAACAACCTAAGTGGGAACAACTAAAGCTAAGTATTCCAACCCACTATAATCAAATGTGAATTTTGATGAAAATCGCATTCAACGGTAGTGTGCATTGATAGCCATCCCCAAAGCCTTTGTTCTAAAGGTTGGGAGGCCTCCTGAGGGAGTTTATCATTTGTTGCACTAAACATAAACCCTTACTAAGAACTTTAAGTGTAGTAGCCAAGTTGAGTTAGTTCCTAAACATTATAATATTCACAGTGCAAGGGGAGGGAAGAATCTGCCCCCAAGATACTCAGCATATAACTACCAGGGATTTTTGGCCAAAAGTGAAGGAATTGACTTTTAGTTAAGACCCGAAAAAGGAAAAAACACAGGTGCCCTCTAGGGGTGACAAGGCTGTGTGAGCTGATGTAGTTCTAAGATGTGGGTTGTGATGTTATTAATGACCCTTGACATTAGAAGGGTTTGATTGATCCGTTTTCTATTGTTTAATACCGGTGGAAATCAAAGGGATCAGACTAGATCCTAGAACACACACTTGATGTTTAGATCATAGGATAAAACAATTATTTTACTACTTGCTTCTATGTATGAAATCATTGTTCAGAAGATCATTCATCGAAAACACTCAATTCATCGATCCAAAGACAAGAAAACTAGGCAAAATTTCAAAATGGTGACATTTCCAATTTAGCACATAAACTTCTTGTTTCAACGCATTGAGTTCATAGTCCGACGGATATAGGGTTTGTTATAGCGCATTCACCACATCTTTCAACGCATATAGGGTTTGTTCTAGCGCATTCACCTCATCTTTCAGCTCATAAGTTTCCTGTTCTAGTGCATTTAACTAAAAATATAGTGCATATAGGGTCTGTTTTAGCACATTTATCCCATATTTCAGCGCATATACAACTTGTTTTGGCACATGCACCTGATACTCAAACAAAGAGCTAAATTGAACTTTTTTCCGACAACTAGAATCATATTTAGGGACCCTTTTCAGAGAAAAGATCATTCCTCATTCAAACATTGGTTTAAACTTGAAGAAATTGTCTTTTGCAAGTGCAATCCCTTTAACTAAACTTGGATCAAATAACTTAAAGTTCCCAAATCACCAATCTCATCTCTGACAGTTAGCTGAGTTTCACTATCAAGATTTATCATCCTTTATCATGAAACAAATGTTGTACATCATATTTAGCCTAGTCTCATCAATAGGATCCATCATCCTATTTGACTTAGGTATTTCATTGGCACTCTCAAAAACAAAGATCAAAGTATAACAAAACTCTATCACTTGCATGACTTTTAACAAGAACTAAAAAAAAAAACTCAGAGAAAAAGAGATAGAAACCCAAACCATCATGGAAAAAAGAGAAGAAAATCCTTTTCACAGATTTCATCAACCTAAAATAGATGAGATAACTAATGAGGACATTCAACAAGCTCAACAAGACCCTAAATTTCACAAGTTCATGGAAAAAATTCTAGAAAAGGATGGAGAGAAATAATTTTTGATGCTGGAAAATCAAGGTGTAAAACTACCCAATGATTTTGATGTCAACCAATTGAAGGGAGCTCCCAAGAAAAAAGAAGTTGACTCATGAATCATAGATTCATTGAATGCTTTAACTCATCAAATGCAAAATCTCCAACAACAAATCCTAGACATGCAAAGGGGAACAATAAAGAGATATGTGTTGCAAGACATTTATCCTTATCCATTTAACAAAAGTATGAACATGATACCTTTTCCACTGAATTTCCAAAATATGACAAATACAATGGAAAAACTAATCCTCAAGATCATGTAAGATAATTCTGCACCATGAGCTTGGAATTTTCACATGAAGAAACCTATTTGATGAGATTATTTCCAAGAAGTTTGGGTGGTCAATGCATGGAATGGTTTTCAAAACTCCCACCAAGTATTAGATCATTTGAGGAGCTGGTAAATAAATTTATCACCCAATATTCATAGAAAATTCAACATGAAATAACCATGAAAAATATCTATAACACAAAACAGAAAAATGGTGAGCCATTTCTTACATTCCTACAAAGATGGAGATGATTATTTGCTAGATATGCCTGTCCTATACCTGTGAAAGAAAAGATGGAGATCTTAATTGATAATCTCAACAGTGAGATGAGTTATAGACTCCAATTGCAGTGTCCACCCAACTTTGAAAAGATGATTGAAAACAGACTTAAGATTGAGGAAGCTTTGGTTAAAAGAGGAGTATTGAAAATCTATAACGAAGGATCAAACTCTGCTAACTCTTCTAACCATCATAACAACAATGAAAAATAAAAATTATAGACAAGAAATAAGAATGTTGGTAATGATGGTGTAGCTAACACACATAACGTAAAA
Organism: Sequoia sempervirens; assembly: GCA_007258455.2. NCBI lineage: Eukaryota > Viridiplantae > Streptophyta > Pinopsida > Cupressales > Cupressaceae > Sequoia > Sequoia sempervirens. The sequence continues at coordinate 170,263,996 of VDFB02373365.1, read as the reverse complement.
CCATTCTTCAATTTATCAGGCACTACACTCAAAAACAATCAAAACAACAATGAATCTAAACCAACTCCACCACCACATCAAAGGAAATTTACATCTTTGGGGCAATCACTTGAATCAATGTTGAAGGAACTTCTTGCACACAAACTCATAACATTACTAGATGCACAAGATTTTGAACCAAGAGTCAAACCATCATGGTAGAATGATGCATATTACTATGATTTTCATAGAAACAAAGGTCATAAAACAAATGATTGTATGCAGCTAAAACATTTGGTGCAAGACTTGATAGATAGACGTGAAATATCGATAGAAGGGCATAAAACAAATGATGATCATGGAGCATTTAAAAACCCTCTACCCAACTATGAAAAAGGAGAGTCCTCTTCGACAAACAACAAAGGGAAGAATGTGAATTATATCTATGATAATACCATCCTTCACATTTCTACAGTTGATAATCAAATCAATGTCATCGAAATCAGGGATAAACAAGACAACATACTAGTAAATGTGACCATGAGAGTGTAGTCCAAGTTTGTATTGAAAGAAAGTACATTGAAAACACCTGGTGCTCCTTCGAATCAATATAATATAGTGGATCAATTGCAAAAGATTCCAGAACAGATATCCATACTAGAACTTCTTAAAATGTCATCAACCCATAAGGAAATTCTGGAAAAAGATTTGGTGGACACCACAGTACCAACTAATTTGGAAATTTGTTAATTCCAAGTCATGGTGGGACATTTGACTGCACCCCATTGTTTATCATTCTTGGAAAACGATGACGCATCCCTCACTCATCCACACAATGCTCCACTCCATATTGAGGTTTTAATCCATAAACATTGGGTCAAACATGTTTTAATAGATGGAGGAGCTGGTCTAAATATATGCACCTTAAATCTTATCCGTGCATTGAGATTTTAAAAAAATGCAATACATTCTAGAAGAAAGATCACCGTAAAAGCTTGTGATGATGAAGAAAGATCCTCTGAAGGACTGATTGTATTACCAATTCAAGTGGGACCAATTCAAAAGGATATTATCTGCCAAGTTTTAGACAAGGATTTGACCTACAACATACTCTTGGGTCGACCTTGGATCCATGAAATGCAAGCAATGCCATCAACATACCATCAGTGCTTAAAATTCCCTTACAATGGACAAGAGATCACGATTTCAACAGATTCTAATAGTCCCCAATACTACAACACTCTCAAGATAGTCCAAGATGTTTTTGTACCACACAACAGAGAAGCTCTCACTTCTATTTCCTCAAATAATGAAAGCTAACTCAATTCTTTGTCAAAATAGTTTGAGAAAAAGGTTCAGTTGACAGATAAAGGCATCGGTGATTCTATTTCCTCAAGTAATGAAAGGAAACTCAATTCTTTGTCAAAATAGTTTGAGAAAAGATTTAGTTGAAAGATAAAGGCATGGGTGAGTATTCTTTTAAGTAGCCTTATGTCTCTCATAGCTACTACCTTCTCCAAAATCATATGGACAACCATCAACATCTAGAAAACAATCTTCACAACCCATCATGATCTTTGATGGTAAATTTATAAAAGCAGGTACTCTATTTGATGAATATAAGGACAAATAAATTCTAAATTAGCTTTACAAAGATGAAGAAAAATCCCAAGCAAAAAATTCCAATATACCAACAGAGCTTTAAAAGGTCCTATTGGAAAATGAAAAGAAGGTATTGTGGAACGAATTCAACCTATCACAATCAATGCAAAAGACAAGACATGATTAGGATACAAAGAAGAGACAAAAGAAGAAGCCACTCAATAGATTTGTGAGTGAATCCTCCAATTGCAAGCTAGTTATGAAATAGACTCAAATGAATATGAATGGGATTCACTATCTAAAGAATCTTGTGAAGATAAAGAAATCAATGTGATAAAGAGGTATGCACCCATACGTACATAGGGACAAAGTTCAGGGTCTAGATCATTTGAATTTGGATCACTACATATCGATGACTCTAGTGAGGACGATTAGAAATCAAGTGAGATAGATCATTCAAAGGAGAGTAACATTATAAACCCTGACATTGCTAGCGAACATGCCAAAAACATTTCCATCATGACCCTTACCACCTTTGATCTTGACCAATCCAATGATTCCTTACCTTTGATACATCCCAAACTCATTGACTGGGAACAAACCGAGCCTCTTGATATCCCTACCTTTTCAGATGATAATGCCATTGTCAATTTCCTTTGTTCTGAAAATCTAGAAACAAGTTCCACCAATGAAGTTCATACCGAAGCTTCAAACCAGGGGAGTAGTCTCTTAGCTGCAAAATAAAGAATACAAAAAAATGATCTAATGGTGAAAACCATGAAATGGCAGTATTAGATCATGAAAAAGTAAAAAGAAAGAGCATATCCAATGGTGAAAATCTCTTTGAGGCACTGAAGGATGAGAGAATTGACACTCTTCCTTAGCATTATCAAGAAATATCTTCAGTATTGGTTGAGCCTACACAATCCATAAACATCGGTACTACAGAAACAATAAAGACCATACACTAGTAGCATTAATGACAGATCAAGGAAAGCCAAATTTCACCAAATTCTTCAAAGAAACACAAATCAATTTTGCTTGGGCCTATGTTGACATGCTAGGAATAGATTGAGATCTAATAATGCATCATTTATCCATAACACCTAGAGTGAAGCCGGTAAAGTAGAAATTGAGAAAACTGCATCCACACATCGCCCTACTAGTGAAAGCAGAATTAAAAAAATTATTAGATGCAGAGTTCATCTGACCAATTGACTATGTAGAATGGATTTCAAACATTGTACCAGTCTCTAAACTAAACAACAACATCATAATATGCACATATTTTAGGGATCTTAACAAGGCTTGTCCAAAGGATGACTTTCCTTTTCCCAATATAGACATCATTGTGGATTTAACAATAGGACATGCTATGCTATCACTCATGGATGGTTTTTTAGGCTATAATCAGATCAAGATTGCACCAAAAGATCAAGACAAAACAACTTTCACATGCCCATGGGGTACATTTTGTTGGAAAATCATGCCTTTTGGATTAAAGAATGCAGGAGCCACCTATCAACATGCAATGACAACAATATTTCATGACATGATGCACACATTCATGGAGGACTATGTGGATGACCTGCTAGCAAAATCATTCACTAGGAAAGGACATCTAGAAATCTTGGATAACATATTTAATCGATTGGAAAAGTTCAACGTGCTGTTAAATCCAAAGAAGTGTGTATTCAGAGTAACATCAACAAAACTCTTAGGATACATAGTCTCAACTAAAGGAATTGAAGTAGATCCAAAAAAATTCAAAGAAATCATGGAAATGCCACCTCCTAAGAACATTAGCCAACTAATATCTCTACAAGGAAGATTCCAATCCATCAGAAGATTCATCGTGCAACTAGCAGACAAAACTCATCCTTTTACTCATTTGTTACACAAAAATGTTTCTTTTAGATGGGATGAAATATGTGAAGCTACCTTTAATCAATTGAAACAATATTTGATGAATCCACCTATATTGGTACCACCAATAGAGGGAAAACCACTTCTACTCTACATAGCAACTACTGAGGTATCTTTGGGAGCTCTGCTAGCACAAGAAGACTCTACAGGAAAAGAAAGGGCCATCTACTACATCAGCAAAAACACTAGTGGCTATGAAATTAACTATACATTCATTGAAAAAGCTTGTTTGGCAGTGGTGTTTGCTACTCAAAAATTGCGACACTATATGTTAACACATACCATCAAACTAATAGCCAAGATAGATCCATTAAAATATCTACTCAGCAAAGCCACTCTAACAGGAAGATTAGCAAAGTGGGTGATGATATTGAGTGAATTTGACATTCAATATGTGGATAGAAGAGCAATCAAGGGCCAAGTAATAGCAAGATCAATTAGCTAAAGCATCGTTGCAAGATGACCATCCTATGCACATTGAATTTCCAGATGCAATGTCCTCACAATGACAACACAACATTGGATATTATACTTTGATGGGTCTTACACTCAACATGGATCAGGTGTTGGAATCCTATTTGTTACTCCTCAAGGACACACTATCCCAAAATCTTACAGTTGATGTTCCCTTGCAAAAACAACATGGTTGAATATGAAGCACTAATCATCGGTATCAAGGTAGCAGTGAAATGGAAAATCACAAAATTACAAGTTTATGGAGATTCCCAATTAGTCATCAATCAGGTTAATGATGACTATCAAACAAAAGATGACAAGTTGATGCCATACAAGAGAATGATAGATGACTTCAAGAAATAATTTGTTGAGATCAAGTTTGAACAAATTCCAAGAGTAGACAACAAAGCTACAGATGCCATGGCAACTATTGCTTCTCTTTTAAAAATACCAGAAAAATGAAGTCGTTATGAATTCATGGTGGAACAATTGTTTACTCCTGTATATGACAATCCTGAATCCCAAGTCATGTGTCATCTAGTTGATGTTGATTCTTCAATCTATGGGAAGATTTATACCTATCCGACAAACAATATCCTTCCACCTGATCTATCCCAGAACCAAAAATGCAACTTTATTTGTCAAGCAACCCAATACACCCTAATAGTTGATACACTTTATCAACAAGGTCTCAATGGTACTCTCCTCCGATGTCTTGAACATAACGAATCTGAAACCGCCTTACGAGAAGTTCATGAAGGTATTTATGGTACTCATTCAAGTGGTCTTACTCTAGCTAAGAAACTCCTACGCTTGGAATATTATTAGCCGAACATGGAGAAAGAATCTTTTCAATTTGTTAAGAAGTGCAAGAAGTGAAGTCCATGGAAATCTCATACATGCATAGGCGTAGGAGTTGCAACCATTCACATTGACCTGGCCTTTTTGTCAATGGGAACTTGATCTTGTGGGTAGATTCATCCATCTTCCTCTAATGGACATAAATTCATAATCCCACAACCACTAAAGTATTTCACAAAATTGATTGAAGGCGTCCCATTAACCATGATCCAGCGGTAAACAAAATTGCCTCTTTCATCTGTGAACTACATTTGTCGCATTCGGTATGGCATCCTAAGCTCCATTGTCAGCGGCAATGGTAGATCCTTCAAAACCAAGATGTACAATAACTTTGTGAAAGAATTTCATATCAACATACCCGATTTTCCGCACCTATTACCCTCAAGGGAATGGCCAAAGCGAGGAAGCCTCAAAATAAGAACATTTTGAAAATCTTGAAGAAAATTGTCGATGATGTTGGATGTAGTGACATGTTCAACTAAACCCTTCTTTGTGGGCATCTGGTACTAGCATCCACACCCCTACAAAGAGCCACACCATATTCCCTTGTGTATGGATCAAAACCCATCTTACCCATTGTGAGGAGTTGGAGTTACCTTCACTCGGTTATCATTGAAAGGAATCATTTCGGAGGAAGACTATCAATTATCGGACTACAAGAGTTGCAA
>VDFB02373365.1:170198124-170258404 GCA_007258455.2 Sequoia sempervirens | reverse complement strand
AAATGTACGAACCTAGATCCCAAACCTACAATTACACAAGAAACAAACAACAAATTAGATCAAATACAAGCTAGGATGTAAATTCCTCAAGAAATTCATTTAAATTGCAAGAGAGAAAGGAAATGAAATGGGGAACGCAACCAAACTTAAAACATATCAAATCCTATTCTAAAGCAAAATGAACGCTGGAGGTGTCATAACCTGATGTGTTCAACCTCTCCATAAACCCAAACGGTTTTAACAGCGATTCTGATGAAGGCGTTGATCCATTCGATGAAGAGCGATGAATGCCTTCCACATAAAACCATACATAACCGAATGCTGTTCCAAAGTGCCGATGAGAAGCTGAAACAATATCGCGATATTATGTGGTAAGTTTTACTCAAATATGATGTCACCACAATATTTTCGAGGCCGAGATCACGCTGAAAGAAAACGCCGCAATCGTGTAATCATTTCATTCAATGGCAAGGTGCCATTTGTCAACATGTGAATGGTTGAGGAATGTGCAAGTTTTGGAGAATGTGTCAATAAATGCATATATTTGAATTTTAAAATTGTTGAAATGACATGTAAGAGGGAAAGAAGGTGCATTGAATGCCACTTGGCTCAAGGCAAAAGGACTTTGTAGGTGGAGTAAATGGCTTGTTGGAAGGACAAAGTCCACTTGGATTTTGAATTCAAACTTGAGGAATATTCCTTAAAAGATGCCTTGTTGAAGAAAATAGAGATTTAATAAATCAAATAACTCTATTTTCATGTGCAAGTGGCAAAAGATGGAGGATGGGACATGAGAAGAGATTAAATTAATCATGGTTAATTAATTTAATGAAGGGATTAGGTGATTTGACTGATTGATTTAGATTTGTGGATTGAAATAAATAAAAAAGAGGTGAAAATGATTAAGACCTAGTTAAATAAATATTTGATTTATTTAACCAAAGGGGGTGATGTTTGATTAAATTAGATAAATGTTTGATTTATTTAATTTAATAGAGGAACTATAGAGATTTAATTAAATCATATGAATTATTTAATTAAAACAAAGATTCAGGAGTTAATTAAATAAAATGGTATATTTAATTAACAAGAGATAATGACTTAATAAGATAAAATTGATTTATTCTATTAAGAGATGAAATGTGATGAATTTAATCAAATAAAGGTTATTCGATTAAATGGTTAGACCGAGGGATGATTTAGGATGAAATGGTGTCAGTGGCCAGGATAAGATGCGCAATGTCAATCAGTACATTTTATGTGTCTACAATAATGTAGGAAACATCTCTTGCATTTCTAGCATCTCTCATTCTTTAGGTTGTCATTTGGAAAGTCACGTGCACAAACAATCTAAGAGAAAAATGACTTAAAGAATCCTTAGAGATAGAGGACAATGAGACACCATTAAGGAATTGTTGTTTTAATTTGATTGTTATTTGAATTCCTTGATATAATGTTTCATTAGTGTGTTGTATAGGTTTTACTTGCTTATTCACATTATTCATACACACATTAAAATATGCACCCATTGTGGGGCCTAGCCCCATTTTTAACATTTTCTGGCAAGTTTTCATCAATAGGTCCATTCATTAATTTTGATGTAGTGCACCTATAGCCTCTTTCAGTGCGTAGGTGGTGACTTTCAGCATATCCAAGCTCTGTTATAGTGCATATACAGCCCAGACCAGTGCATATACCTCCTCTTTCAGTGCATATACAAGGTTTGATTTCCCTTTTATGTTTTCTAGAATAGAGTATTGAATGTGTTTAATAACGCATATACTGAATATTTTAGCGCATATGCTCTATGTTTTAGTGCATACACCTTTGTTTGAAAAAAATTATAATCCTGGGGGATTGATCTGTATCTTTCTATTTTGCAGATACTTTATACATTGTTAAAGACATATCTGAAACTACTAACGATGTTTGCAGGGGCTAGATTTATTTTCCTTTGATTAAATTAGGGATCTAGTTTAATTACAAGGTTAAAGAACACCATGTATGTTGTGTTTGCAAAGTGATAGGCCTATGCTCTCCCCTTTATTGGGTGACCAAAATGCCAAACTCACTCTTTCATTTTATTTCAATAACACCTTTAGCAAGCCTTCCTTAGTGGGAAAAAGTAATCACCCTAAGGGAACAACCTAAGTGGGAACAACTAAAGCTAAGTATTCCAACCCACTATAATCAAATGTGAATTGTGATGAAAATTGCATTCAACGGTAGTGTGCATTGATAGCCATCCCCAAAACCTTTGTTCTAAAGGTTGGGAGGCCTCCTGAGGGAGTTTATCATTTGCTGCACTAAACAAAAATCCTTACTAAGAACTTTAAGTCTAGTAGCCAAGCTGAGTTAGTTCCTGAACATTATAATATTCACAGTGCAAGGGGAGGGAAGAATCCGCCCCCAAGATACTCACCATATAACTACCAGGGATTTTTGGCCAAAAGTGAAGGAATTGAATTTTAGTTAAGAACCGAAAAAGGAAAAAACACAGGTTCCCTCTAGGGGGTGACAGGGCTGTGTGAGCTGATGTAGTTCTAAGATGTGGGTTGTGATGTTATTAATGACCCTTGACATTAGAAGGGTTTGATTGATCTGTTTTCTATTGTTCAATACCGGTGGAAATCAAAGGGATCAGAATAGATCCTAGAACATACACTTGATGTTTAGATCATAGGATAAAACAACTATTTTACTACTTGCTTTTGTGTATGAAATCATTGTTCAGAAGATCATTCATTGAAAACACTCAATTCATCGATCCAAAGACAAGAAAACCAGACAAACTTTCAAAATGGTGACATTTCCAATTTAGCACATAAACTTCCTGTTTCAATGCATTGAGTTCATAGTCCAACGCATATAGGGTTTGTTATAGCGCATTCACCACATCTTTCAGTGCATATAGGGTTTGTTCTAGCACATTCACCTCATCTTTCAGCTCATAAGTTTCTTGTTCTAGTGCATTTAACTAAAAATCTAGTGCATATAGGGTTTGTTTTAGCACATTTATCCCATATTTCAGCGCATATACAACCTATTTTTGGCACATGCATCTGATACTCAAACAAAGAGCTAAATTGAACTTTTTTCCAACAACTAGAATCATATTTAGGGACCCTTTTCAGAGCAAAGATCATTCATCATTCAAACATTGGTTTAAACTTGAAGAAATTGGCTTTTGCAAGTGCAATCCCTTTAACTAAACTTGGATCAAATAACTTAAAGTGCCTAAATCACCAATCTCATCTCTGATTGTTAGCTGAGTTTCACTATCAAGATCTATCATCCTTTATCATGAAACAAATGTTGTACATAAGATTTAGCCTAGTCTCATCAATAGGATCCATCATCCTATTTGACTTAGGTATTTCATTGGCACTCTCAAAAATAAAGATCAAAGTATAACAAAACTCTATCACTTGCATGACTGTTTTAACAAGAACTCAAAAAAAAAAACTCAGAGAAAAAGAGATAGAAACCCAAACCATCATGGAAAAAGGAGAAGAAAATCCTTTTCATAGATTTCATCAACCTAAAATAGATGAGATAACTAATGAGGACATTCAACAAGCTCAACAAGACCCTAAATTTCACAAGTTCATGGAAAAAATTCTAGAAAAGGATGGAGAGAAATACTTTTTGATGCTGGAAAATCAAGGTGTAAAACTACCCAATGATTTTGATGTCAACCAATTGAAGGGAGCTCCCAAGAAAAAAGAAGTTGACTCATGAATCATAGATCCATTGAATGCTTTAACTCATCAGATGCAAAATCTCCAACAACAAATCCTAGACATGTAAAGGGAAACAATAAAGAGATATGTGTTACAATACATTTATCCTTATCCCTTTAACAAAAGTATGAACATGATACCTTTTCCACCAAATTGTGAACTTTCAAAATATGACAAAGACAATGGAAAAACTGATCCTCAAGATCATGTAAGATAATTCTGCACCATGAATTTGATGAGATTATTTCCAAGAAGTTTGGGTGGTCAATGCATGAAATGGTTTTCAAAACTCCCACCAAGTATTAGATCATTTGAGGAGCTGGTAAATAAATTTATCACCCAATATTCATAGAAAATTCAACATGAAATAACCATGAAAAATATCTATAACACAAAACAGAAAAATGGTGAGCCATTTCTTACATTCCTACAAAGATGGAGATGATTATTTGCTAGATACTCCCGTCCTATACCTGAGAAATAAAATATGGAGATCTTCATTGATAATCTCAACAGTGAGATGAGTTATAGACTCTAATTGCAGTGTCCACCCAACTTTGAAAAGATGATTGAAAAAAGACTTAAGATTAAGGAAGCCTTGGTTAAAAGAGGAGTATTGAAAATCTATAACGAAGGATCAAACTCTGCTAACTCTTCTAACCATCATAAAAACAATGACAAATCAAAATTATGGACAAGAAATAAGAATGTTGGTAATGATGGTGTAGCTAACACACATAACGTAAAACTATTCTTCAATTTATCAGGCACTACACCCAAAAAAATCAAAACAACAATGAATCTAAACCAACTCCACCACCACATCAAAGGAAATTTACATCTTTGGGGAAATCACTTGAATCAACGTTGAAGGAACTTATTGCACGCAAACTCATAACATTACTAGATGCACAAGATTTTGAACCAAGAGTCAAACCATAATGGTGGAATGATGCATATTACTATGATTTTCATAGAAACAAAGGTCATAAAACAAATGATTGTATGCAGCTAAAACATTTGGTGCAAGACTTGATAGATAGACGTGAAATATCGATAGGACATAAAACAAATGATGATCATGGAGAATTAAAAAACCCTCTACCCAACTATGAAAAAGGAGAGTCCTCTTCGACAAACAACAAAGGGAAGAATGTGAATTATATCTATGATAATACCATCCTTCACATTTCTGCAGTTGATAATCAAATCAATGTCATCAAAATCAGGGATAAACAAGACAACATACCAGTAAATGTGACCACGAGAGCATAGTCCAAGTTTGTATTGAAAGGAGGTACATCGAAAGCACCTGGTGCTCCTTCAAATCAATATAATATAGTGGATCAATTGCAAAACATTCTAGCACAGATATCCATACTAGAACTTCTTAAAATGTCATCAGCCCATAAGGAAATTCTGGAAAAAGATTTGGTGGACACCACAGTACCAACTAATTTGGAAGTTTGTCAATTCCAAGTCATGGTGGGACATTTGACTGCACCCCATTGTTTATCATTCTCGGAAAACAATGACGCATCCCTCACTCATCCACACAATGATCCATTCCATATTGAGGTTTTAATCCATAAACATCGGGTCAAACATGTTTTAATAGATGGAGGATATGGTCTAAATATATGCACCTTAAATCTTATTCGTGCATTGAGATTTTAAAAAAATGCAATAGATTCTAGAAGAAAGATCACCATAAAAGCTTGTGATGATGAAGAAAGATCCTCTCAAGGACTGATTGTATTACCAATTCAAGTGGGACCAATTCAAAAGGATATAATTTGCTAATTTTTAGACAAGGATTTTACCTACAACATACTCTTGGGTCGACCTTGGATCCATGAAATGCAAGCAACACCATCAACATACCATCAATGCTTAAAATTCCCTTACAATGGACAAGAGATCACAATTTAAGCAGATTCTAATAGTCCCCAATACTACAACACTCTCAAGACAGTCCAAGATGTTTTTGTACCACACAACAGAGAAGCTCTCACTTCTATTTCCTCAAGTAATGAAATCCAACTCAATTCTTTGTCAAAACAGTTTGAGAAAAAGGTTCAGTTGACAGATAAAGGCATCGGTGATTGTATTTCCTCAAGTAATGAAAGCCAACTCAATTCTTTGTCACAATAGTTTGAGAAAAATATTTAGTTGAAAGATAAAGGCATGGGTGAGTATTCTTTTGAGTAGCTTTATGTCTCTCATAGCTACTACCTTCTCCAAAATCATATGGACAACCATCAACATCTAGAAAACAATCTTCACAACCCATCACGATCTTTGATGGTAAATTTATAAAAGTAGGTACTCTATTTGATGAATATGAGGACAAAGACATTCTAAATTGGCTTTACAAAGATGAAGAAAAATCCCAAGCAACAAATTCCAATATACCAATAGAGCAATATGGTAAAGGGTTCACAATCTTAGAAAAGATGGGATATGAAGGAAATGGTCCTATTGGAAAATGAAAAGAAGGTATTGTGGAACCAATTCAACCTATCACAATCAATGCAAAAGACAAGACATGATTAGGATACAAAGAAGAGACAAAAGAAGAAGCCACTCAATAGATTTGTGAGTGAATCCTCCAATTGCAAGCTAGTTCTAAAATAGACTCAAATGAATATGAATGGGATTCACTATCTAAAGAATCTTGTGAAGATAAAGAAATCAATGTGATAAAGAGGTATGCACCCATATGTACATAGGGACAAAGTTCAGGGTTTAGATCATTTGAATTTGGATCACTACATATCGATGACTCTAGTGAGGACGATCAAACATCGAGTGAGATAGATCATTCAGAGAAGAGTAACATTATAGACCTTGACGTTGCTAGCGAACACCCCACAAACATTTCCATCATGACCCTTACCACCTTTGATCTTGACCAATCCGATGATTCCTTAACTTTGATACATCCCAAACTCATTGACTGGGAACAAACCGAGCCTCTTGATATCCCTACCTTTTCAGATGATAATGCCATTGTCAATTTCCTTTGTTATGAAAATCTAGAAACAAGTTCCACCAATGAAGTTCATAACGAAGCTTCAAACCAGGGGAGTACTCTCTTAGCTACAAAATAAAGAATACAAAAAATTGATCTAATGGTGAAAACCATGAAATGGCAGTATTATATCATGAAAAAGTAAAAAGAAAGAGCATATCCAATGGTGAAAATATCTTTGAGGCACTGAAGGATGATAGAATTGACACTCTTCCTTAGCATTATCAAGAAATATCTTCAGTATTGGTTGAGCCTACACAATCCATAAACATCGGTACTACAGAAACAATAAAGACCATACACCTAGCAGCATTAATGACAGAGCAAGAAAAGCCAAATTTCACCAAATTCTTCAAAGAAACACAAATCAATTTTGCTTGGGCCTATGCTGACATGCCAGGAATAGATCGAGATCTAATAATGCATCATTTATCTATAACACCTAGAGTGAAGCTAGTAAAGAAGAAATTGAGAAAAATGCATCCACACATCGCCCTACTAGTGAAAGCATAATTAAAAAAATTATTAGATGCAGAGTTCATCCAACCAATTGACTATGTAGAATGGATTTCAAACATTGTACTTGTCTCCAAACCAAACAACAACATCATAATATGCACAAATTTTAGGGATCTTAACAAGGCTTGTCCAAAGGATGACTTTCCTTTGCCCAATATAGACATCATTGTGGATTTAACAACATGACATGCTATGCTATCACTCATGGATGGTTTTTTAGGCTATAATTAGATCAAGATTGCACCAAAAGATCAAGACAAAAAAACTTTCACATGCCCATGGGGTACATTTTGTTGGAACATCATGCCTTTTGGATTAAAGAATGCAGGAGCCACCTATCAACATGCAATGGCAACAATATTTCATGACATGATGCACACATTCATGGAGGACTATGTGGATGACCTGCTAGAAAAATCATTCACTAGGAAAGGATATCTGGAAATCTTGGATAAAATCTTTAATCGATTGGAAAAGTTCAATGTGTCGTTAAATCCAAAGAAGTGTGTATTCAGAGTAACATCAACAAAACTCTTAGGATACATAGTCTCAGCTAAAGGCATTGAAGTAGATCCAACAAAATTCAAAGCAATCATGGAAATGCCACCTCCTAAGAACATTAGCCAACTAATATCTCTACAAGGAAGATTCCAATCCATCAGAAGATTCATCGTGCAACTGGAAGACAAAAGTCATCCTTTTACTCATTTGTTACACACAAATGTTTCTTTTAGATGGGATGAAAGATGTGAAGCTACCTTTAATCAATTGAAAAAATATCTAATGAATCGACCTATATTGGTACCACTAATAGAGGGAAAACCACTTCTACTCTACATAGCAACTACTGAGGTATCTTTGGGTGCTTTGCTAGCACAAGAAGACTCTACAGGAAAAGAAAGGGCCATCTACTACATCAACAGAACATTGAGTGGCTATGAACTTAACAATACATTCATTGAAAAAGCTTGTTTGGCAGTGGTGTTTGCTACTCAACAATTGTGATACTATATGTTAACACATACTGTCAAACTAATAGACAAGATAGATCCATTAAAATATCTACTCAGCAAAGCCACTCTAATAGGAAGATTAGCAAAGTGGGTGATGATATTGAATGAATTTGACATTCAATATGTGGATAGAAGAAAAATCAAGGGCCAGGTAATAGCAGATCAATTAGCTAAAGCACCGTTGCAAGATGACCATCCTATGCACATTGAATTCCCAGATACAAATTTCCTCACAATGACAACACAACATTGGATATTATACTTTGATGGGTCTTACACTCAACATGGATCGTGTGTTGGAATCTTATTTGTTACTCCTCAAGGACACACTATCCCAAAATATTACAAGTTGATGTTCCCTTGCACAAACAACATGGCTGAATATGAAGCACTAATCATCGGTATCAAGGTAGCAGTGGAATGGAAAATCACAAAATTATAGGTTTATGGAGATTCCCAATTAGTCATCAATCGGGTTAATGATTACTATCAAACAAAAGATGACAAGCTGATGCCATACAAGAGAATGGTAGATGACTTCAAGAAATACTTTGTTGAAACCAAGTTTGAACAAATTCCAAGAGTAGACAACAAAGCTGCAAATGCCATGGCAACCATTGCTTCTCTTTTACAAATACTAGAAAAATAAAGTCGTTATGAATTCATGGTGGAACAATTGTTTACTCTTGCATATGACAATCCTGAATCCCAAGTCATGTGCCATCTAGTTGATGTTGATTCTTCAATATATGGGAAGATTTATACCCTTCCACCTGATCTATCTCGGAACCAAAAACACAACTTTATCTGTCAAGCAGCAAGACACACCCTGATAGCTGATAACTTTATCGACAAGGTCTTGATGGTACTCCCCTCCGATGTCTTGAACGTGACAATTATGAAACTACCTTACGAGAAGTTCATGAAGGTATTTGTGGTACTCATTCAAGTGGTCTTACTCTAGCTAAGAAACTCCTACGCTTAGGATATTATTGGTCGAACATGGAGAAAGAATCTTTTGAATTTGTTAAGTGCAAGAAGTGTCAAGTCCATGGAAATCTCATACATGCACCGGTGCAAGAGTTGCAACCATTCACATTGACTTGGCCTTTCTGTCAATGGGGACTTGATCTTGCGGGTAAGATTCATCCATCTTCCTCTAATGGACATAAATTCATAATCACAACCACTAAGTATTTCACAAAGTGGATTGAAGCCATCCCATTAACCATGATCACTGGTAAACAAATTGCCTCTTTCATCCTGAACTACATTGTCTGTCAGTATGGCATCCCTAGCTCCATTGTCACCGACAATGGTAGATCCTTCAAAAACCAAGATGTACAAGAACTTTGTGAAAAATTTCATATCCAACACCGATTTTCCACACCCTATTACCCTCAAGGGAATGGCCAAGCAGAAGCCTGAAATAAGAACATTTTGAAAATCTTGAAGAAAATTGTCAATGATGTTGGACGTGACTGACATGTTCAACTAAACCCTGCTTTGTGGGCATACCATACTAGCATCCACACCCCTACAAGAGCCACACCGTATGCCCTTGTGTATGGATCAAAATCCATCTTACCCATTGAGGTTGAGTTACCTTCACTCTGGGTATCATTGAAAGGAATCATTTCAGAGGAAGACTATCGAGTATCCAAACTACAAGAGTTGGAATTGTTAGATGAACATCGTCAGCATGTTGTTGATCATTTGAAAGCCTATCAATAAAGAATATCAAGGAGCTATCGTCACAAGGTAAGACCAAGAACATTTCAGGTTGGTGACTTGGTACTAAAAGAGAATCCTCGCAGTCAACAAGATCGGGAAAAGAAGGGAAAATTTGAACCTAATTGGCTAGGTCCTTTTATCATTGTATCGGTATATGGAGAGCATATTAGTTATCTACACTCGAGGGGGACCTATTTGAAGAACCTATCAACAACATTAATCTCAAGAAGTTTTATACATAACTCATCCAATGCACAGTTTAAAAAGTAGAAAAATACAAAAAAAAAAAGAGCAGAATAATATAAAAAAAGCAAAAAAGCAGAAAAATAGAAAAAAAGCAAAAAAGGGAAAAATCCAAAAAAAAGTGAATTTTTTTTTCTTCATAAAATCAGAAAAAGTGCAATAAAAACTAGTGAAAACTTGGCAACAGGTGCTATTTGTGATGGATTATATTTTCCATCTATTGGAACATGTGTTGGCCATACGATTTTCACCATCATTATTCCTGTCCATCATAAAACTTCATGTACATATCCAGGCGTTGTGGTCATGTCTCACCCTAGCTTGGTGATCATTGGGCAATAAATGGTTGGTTTCTCACTGGGGGAAAAATCCTGAACTCATTGGGGGCAATCTACTTTGAGCTTAACACAACAAACAAACAACAATAAGACTACAGAGAAAACATAACAATCACAAAGAAACTCAACATTGAACATCAATCACAATCTTTAGAAAAACCAACCATCCAAATCAATAACAAGATCGATAAACCAACTCTCATTGGATGATATTCTTTTGAATCATGGTTTAATCACTTTAGCATAAATTTTCAACTATTGTATCTTGATTTTTGTTATCATTTCTCTGGAGCAACTCAAGGATATCAGGGACTAGAGAAGCTATGATAGAGTATGATATTTTTCTTTGTTTTCTATCTATGAGTTGATCATTACTACTATGTAATTTTTCACGCGATGTGATCTACAAAGTATCATTGATGATATTCCAAATTTGCATAGGAAAAGGATTAACTCTTGTTTTTTTTACGCAAGCAATACTCAGGTCATCTCGGTTCAATTATGCCTAGATGCTTGTATTACCTTGAAATATTAAAAATCAATGGAAGTTGTACTCAAGTCATCATGGTTTAATTATACCATCGATGTTTGTACTAACTTTCAACATATCAAAAGCTCAATGATGATAACAAGCACAACAAATCGGCTGACACGATGACAACATTGCATATTTAGATTTGCATGGTTAAGATAGATTGCATCCATATTAGTTTTTTCATGTGCATTTTAGGTTTTCCAAGGATGGCACATTTCAAAATGGTTTTATCTCTCTCATTAAAGGATTGAATACATTTGACATAAACAAAAAAAAGATCATTCACATGTAGTTGCATAATCATTATCATATCATACATACATTAGAAAGTATTATCATAGACCATCCATCCATGCATTAGATCATATATTTGCATTAGAAAAATACAAAAATAAAGTGCATTACATCTTATTTTCATGATCAAATCCATCTCATATATCATAAAGCATCATCCATCAAGCTGTATAGAATCATAATCCATGCATCATCATTTCATTATTGCATCCATATACAACCATGGCATAATCACATAAACATTACATAACATATAGAGCGGAAATCAAATGCATTCATCATAAAAGCATGTAGACAACATATAGATCAATAGTCTCTGTTGCATCTCATATAATCTCAAAATAATCAATGTCAAGTGTACAATGATATCACAAAATGTGGAGAGATACATCAAAAAAATGGCAGGAATCATGAATTCCATGACTGAATTAGTGAATACATCAAGTCTTAGTACATCAAATGTGAACACTAAAGCTATGTGTTGCTCCCTCCAAATGTTGTAGGACTTGTTGTGCGTGCTGCTACACCACCATATGGACCTGCACTTGGATCTCTACTTGATGGATCTCTGGGAGGTGGGCTCGTCACACCCCTGCTCGTAGTCCATGACTGACTCCGACCTGACCTAGCACTGACAAACTGTGCATAACTAGGGGCATGCCGCTCTACAAGAATTTCCTAATAATACAATGATCTATAATACTCGATCTCTCAGGATGAATGCCAAACCTCTTTGAGCATATCCCCTATAGTAGTCCCCTTAGACACTCTCTCCAATCTCTCAGCTAGGGCCTTTGCATGCTCACATCTCTATCTTGCGGCATCTCTCTCTGTTGTCAGAGAGGCAATCTGCTCATGTGCCTATGCTAGATGTCCCTATAAGCCCTCCACCTGTAACTGTAAGGCATCTATCTATGTCCGCTGCTGATAGGAAGGCACACAAATCTAAACCTGGGATGGTCCTACTTGTTGCTGTCTCGAGGAAACCGTAGCTCTTCTCCTCTAGGGTACTCTGAAATCTAGTATCTGTCTACCACCTGCATCCCCTCCATCTCTATCATCCCATCCATCCCCACTATCTCCCTCATCATAATCACCATCTCCCTCATCCCTCCATCTCGGTGCATGCTATGGTGCTCTCTCATCATCACCAAACATGCACCCTAGCCCGCACGTAGTGATCGATATATCCCTGCATTAAATGTGTGTGAAAAATAATTGTAGCGATAATTATCTATCATCACAATTCGGCCATGACATCGTGATTAATCCCATCATATGCCTCAATCCCAAAAATACCTCTACAAGTCAGATTATTAGCAGGGTCCTAATCGAATATCTTGTTGTCTCGAGAAAGACATAACTTAAAACCCCTGAAGCGCAATTCCCTTGCATCTATTATACTAACGAAGTAATCTACGGAGGAATCCTCCTAAATGTAACGTAACCGGTCCATCCAATCGAATATCTCAATGTTCAATTACGGGAATCCTCTAGATCAGTCCCGGGCTAATTCCCTCAATAATCTAAGTATGGTCGCCAGGATCTGCTCCAAAACATTCACGCCAACACCTAAATCTTCCGTTCCTCGTGCCTCTATTGAATAACACGAATTTAAGCGTTCAAGACACATGGCTCTATTAACTCCATCGATCTCTACCATTGATGAGTAAATAACTATATTCCAAAACCCAACTGGCGTACAATTCTAGCTAAACTCAATACCCAAGATATAACCAATCCGATGCAGATCATGATATAAATGTGCTAACATATAGGAACCCCATGCATATCGGATCCCTTGAGTGATCATCCTCTTTAGTATCCTGCCCCAGCCAATAGACAGTCCCTTTGACCTATGGTTGAGACATAAGAAACCTCCAACAAACCTAGCTAGCACAAATGGTAATGGCTCATAAGAATCAACCATATCCTGCCATGGGATCTCATAACCACTAATCTCGTCATCATAAAAAATCCTCCTCAACACCTCCCTGCTTTGTGTGATCATATACAACTAACTCTCAAACCATGAGAATCCCCAATATCTGGTACACATCCTCCTAGGTAACTATCATCTCACCGATAGCCAGATGGAATGTGTTGTGGTTGCTATGCCATATCTCAACTAATGCAGTCAATAGTCCCTTGTTTATCCTATACTGGGGAATATTAAGCAAGGAAGATAAACCACATTGCCCAATAACATCCAAATTTTCTTGCACCAGATGCAGAATCATATCCCAAGTCTTCGGGTAGCGCTTCTGAGATTGAAGAACTCTTAAGTCCTCCTATCATCATGACATATCACAAATCAACATTTTACCAATCAACCTATTAATCAATCTAATTAGCTCTAAGGAGATTTCAATCAAATCTCGTCGAGCGTCTATCATTGACTCTCATCCATCATGAGGTTAATCATCATCTATCCTATCATTGACTCTCATCCATCATGATATCAATCATCATCTATCCTATCAAACATCATCAAAACAATGACTGACGTGATTAGCAAGCGTCAAAAGTAAGGAGAACAATCAACATTTCATCAATTCTAGTGTCAATGAAAACAACGCATTATGTGCTGGAACAATGGATGCGCTACAAAATTCCATCAATGTGCCAAAACAGAGCATGCATGCACTAAAATCTTAAATGCGCTAAAATAGTCAACAAATGCACTATTCTGTGACATAAACGTGCTAAAACCCTAAATGCGCTAAAACAACCAACCGATGCACCACTTTGTGGCATCTATGTGCTAAATCAATAAATGCGTTAAAAAATTTTCATCTATGTGCTATGTCAAAGCATCTATGCGCTATATATTTCCATGTGCTAAAAAAATTGATCTATGCGCTATATCGGGTCCTAAATGCGCTAAAATGCACTGTCACAAATTTTGAAAACATAAAAATGCGCGAAAAAAATTCAAATTTCAAAAAGTGGTTTCTCAAGGTACGTACCAGAGGTCCATACACGGTAGGGCGGTGGTGTTGTTGAACTCGCTCGAATCGATGGGTGTGGTATGGGATCACCATCTTGCTAAATTGCTCAATCAGCTCAATCACTCAAATTGCAAATGAATTCAAATGAACTCGTTTTTCACATTTTTACCTTGTAAAGGGGTAAATGGAGGGTTTTTAAGTGGGATTATTTTTATTTTTAAATGGGCATCAATTAATCAATTGGAAGGGTCATTCTTCTTTATCGGGAGATAAATCGTCGTAAAATCCTAAAAAATTGAAAATCCTCATAAAATCATAAAACATCATAAAAATTCAAAAAATCCTAAAAATTCAAAATTTCCCCGATTTATCTCTCGAGGGGGCATACACGCATCATCACTTGAAAATTAGCATATGGGGCATATCAAAAGTTTTTATCAACACTATCAACAAATTTTTCATTGAAGCAACGTGTCGCAAACACATCACTTCAAAGAGGGGAAAAATGTATACACTCAAATTTGGTCTGGAGGATTAATTAAATACAAGTTATTTAATTAATAATCTTTAATTCTTCTACTTATAAATAAATTGAAAAAATTATTTATATAGTTCATTTTCTCTAAATTCTTCCTATCCTAAATCATTTTCTTCATGTCTTAATTAAATGAAAAATTTAATTAGTTTATTTTATTTAATTAACCTCCTTTCATTAAATTTGAATTCTAAATTCAAATTTAAGCACATTTCTACTAACTTCTTCCCACCTTCCACCTCATCATGTGTCTCAAGAAATTAAATATTTCAAATATTTAATTTGGCATTTATCCTCAACAAATTCTAACTAATTTGGGACACTTGGCCTTCATCTCCATTTTATTCCTCTTCACACTTGGCAGTTTGTTCTTATGAAGGGAACATACTCCCCTTTTCTCTCTAACCTCTTCATCTTCCACTGTACATTCTCCAAATCGAATCCAGACCATTGATTTCTACCACCTAGGTTCATGCCTTGGAAATTCTATAAATAGGCCCTCATTTATAACAAAAAAGGAGAGATTTGAGCATTTGTAGCAATTACACTTTGCAAAATTTTCATTAGCATTGTCATTTTAGTGAGCATTCTAGTATTAGCATTTTAGCATCAAGTAGTTTAATCATGGCATTTTCATTAGCAACATCTTAATTACAATATTTTCATCATATCATTTCCATTAGCAGCATCATAGTAGAATCATTATCTTTGCATATCATCTACAACTAGTTATCAATCATGTAATGTAGGAAACATCTCTTGCATTTCTAACATCTCTCATTCTTCAGGTTGTCATTTGAAAGTCATGTGCACAAACAATCTGAGAGAAAAATGACTTAAAGAATCCTTGGAGATAGAGGACAATGAGACACCATTGAGGAATGGTTATTTTAATTTGATTATTATTTGAATTCCTTGATATAATGTTTCATTGGTGTGTTGTATAGGTTTTACTTGCTTATTCACATTATTCATACACACAGTAAGAAATAATCTTAGTATAAAATATAATAAGGCGAGTATGTAAGTTGTGCCCCTTAATGAATTTGAAGTTACTTTGGACTCAACTCCAGGCCGAAAAGAGCAGGTTGAAGATAATTGAAATATCTAAGCAACACAATCCTCTAGTAGTATCGTCCTGCAATACTTTGTGAGGGTTGTTGCACAAAGTAAGTCCTTCAGAGCATAAGATAGAGTCATTTCCTAAGTAATGTGTCTTCATACATTTCCCTCCACCTTATTTACTGCCAAAAAACTCCTCATATAACACTCATTAACTAAATTTAGCTGTAACTTTCTTTCAGTTACAAAGAATCTACAATTATGAGCTACATTTAATCCTTCAAAGCGGTTACAAGAATCTTTTTCGGCATGCAGTCATTGTATTTTCTCATGTAAAATAATTAATATTAATTTCCCACTTCCTTGTCTTATAGCAAGCAACATTATAAAGCCAATTAAATTTAAACACTCCAAAACACAATTAATTAAACATCATAAAATGGAAAATTGTGGAGGGCATTACACAAAAATATTTCCAAACATTGTTTTCCATTCATAACAAGATATTTACACGTTTCCAAGATAGATTACAAGTGTATTATACATAGCTTCTCCAAGCTTCCTTCGATGATATAAAAAATAGTGGTACATTGATCTAGGAAGATTCCCTCAAACCTTGGCAGCCAACTGTGGAGGAGAAGCATCACTCAAGTAATTTTCCACCAACCACACACTCTTATGCAATCCCCCGCACATCTTCCATATATGGAAAATGGCCTACCCTTCGATGAAGGAGTTGGTTTGATAACCTCATAACTTTAGCCTAATCGAACTCAGTGTTGTGCCCTACATGACTAGAAATTGAATACATCCTATCTTGTATATCATATACATCCTATCTTATATGTCAATCATGGACTAGCATGCATAAAAGGAACATAGTGAAATTAGCAGTGTAACCAGTGGCACATTACACTACTTTGTCCAAAGTTTCATATAAAAAGTCATCCTAGATCACATACACTTCCCTAGTTCGGTTTGTCTCAAGATCATTTGTACACTATGCATAGGTAATCCCTTCATGAGGTATTCTTTAACCATAGGAACAACCTATTCTCCTTATGTTTATAACATATCCCCTAAATACAATTCTATACAAAATCTAACCTTATCATAAGGTTCTCTATTTCTATGAGAAACTCATGTTCTACCTCTAGTTTGGATACACAAACTAATTGCAACAAATAACTTCATAGCTAATAATACTCATTTGATTCCTAGTATTATATACTAGAGTACACAATCAATCCTTACTATGAAGTATGTACAAACAACAATTCACAATCACAATAATAATGACTAAATAGACTCTTTACTTCAACAATATAACAACAATCTTTCCCTATACTAGCAACTCAATGATTCTCATGCAAAACAACAATAACATACAGTCTTTTAAAACATCAAACATAAAAGATCAGACTACATTCCTGTAATTTTTTTTTTCCCAACTAGCATACTGATTGAGCACTTTGTTGCTTCCCAAAATCAGCTTCCCAAGCTTTTATAAATACTCCATCTCTCTCCCAAAAATAACTCTCAGAAATTCTCTCACTCTATTCTCACAGATACTCTCAGCTCACAAATGAATAACTTAGATAGCAAACATAAAATGAACAAGATGGAATGGTGTCCAAATGGTAGAACTAGCTCATCTATTTATACTAAAATTAGAGACAAGATTTCCTACGACTCAACTCATCATGTTGACACCTCTAAATAACAGAGTTTCGACTCAGCATACTCAAGATGAAGGTGGCAGCGACACAAACAATTACTCAGCTTATTTGAGCACAGATCGACCTGATATGGTGACAAAAATGGTTTTATTGGTTCAAAAAAGCACATGATAAATAACAACAAATCAACCCAAAGCTTTAGAACTAATTTTGGTTTATGCCAATTCATAATTTGGTGCCACCAAATCAACTTGCTTCCTATTATTTTGGCCGCGGTTTCCTTCAGAAAGAATAAGTAAATTCTGATTTATGTGTTTTAAAATAGTAGACTTAGTCTACGTTAAACTTCATACACTTAGCAATAGTGTCAACTCATATAAATGCTTGCATATCAACTTGACATACGTGTTACTTATAGCAATTTGTAAACTTCGATCCAAACTCTATTTTCATGCATTGATATCACATAGCATGGCGTGGGTTACATTTACATATATGCGCATTCTTTAAATGTAATGCCCTAATCACTATTCATATATGCGCTTTACCATACAACACTATGCTTTAATAAGAATATGAACTTATATATATTTTTATATATATATTATTGTATATATATGTATATATATATATATCTATATTCATTAACATTGATCATGGTATTAAACCATTTAATATATGAATGCATATGTCATGCTATCATATTGACATCATTACATGTATATATTTATATACATATACATATAGATATACATATAGATATACATATACATATACATATACATATACATATACATATACATATACATATACATATACATATACATATACATATACATATACATATACATACATGTATTGATATGCGTGTATGGACGTTCCAATTCGTCATTTACATACATGTATGTCAATATGTGTATATATGTGTATATACATACATATCGTATGTATACATTACTTATACATTCATTCATATAAATATCAACCTATCGATAGTCATATATACATTTGACGTATATATCCATATATATGTCTAGTTGTCCATTTGATACTCTCATTTCCATTAGCAATTAGTCCATGGGTATGTGGAGGTACGGATACCTTCGTATACTCATGTACATATCAAGTCATGTACATGGGTTTATCATCGACATATATATGTATACACATATATACATTCTATGCATATATGTCTAATCGATTACTTAAGGAGTATAAAAGAAAAGAGATTTCACCAACCAAGCACTCAACACCAAATCAAACAAAACACTTTAACGAGATCACAACTAATATAACACATGAACAACAATGTTATGGATAGACTTAAAAATATTCAAAGAAATGACTAGACTTAACCATTCTATATGTGAGTGTGTGAGTGAGTTCAATTTAGGCTTTTGTTAAAGGTTTATAGACCAAATCCCTCTCCTGAGTGATACTTCCCCTCCTTCTGGAGGCTTGATCCCTGCATCTACATCCAACTGAACACATTCGTAATAGTAGTCAGATGTTCACAATATCATAATATAATTTATCATTGAAATATTAAATTCAATAAACACCTTTCACACATTCATTTCAATCTAACATTAATCAACTTAACATTTGTTCGTTTCTTTCCAAATGATACAATCAACAAGTTATACATATCATTTCTAATCAAAATTTCAAACACATTCATATATTCAATATTTTAACCAATCTCAGTAATAGTAAATAAGTAAAAACACAATAGGGTGTAACAACTGTCAACAATGGACTGTGAGGATATCATATTGACAATATCATTTATCCATTCATAGTGATTATCCATTATGTAGACCTATGCTATTGTCAAACCATAGGTGAAAAGATGTTGTCTCATGCTTAAAAAAGCCTTCTAAACTCTGCCTTGGCTCTTGTCATGAGATGACTATGCTCCTTCTCCTCTCTTGTGTCCATTTCATCATTCAATAAGAGCATTATAGATGATGAAACAACATTATTTTCAGAGGGGGAATTCACAAACACCCCTGAGATCTTGACCTGGGTGCCTCCACAAACACAACTAGATGGTCTTTTCAATCCATCCTCACCCTCCAATACTCTTTCTAGACCATTTCCAACATAATCCAATGTATTCCATTGGGATTTGAGGATTGTCTCCTCATTCCCATCAAACAAAATAGTCTTGAAAATATGATGGGAATACAATTTATGAACCAAAGGATCATTACAACAAGTGCACAGTTCCTCACTCACCCAGCCATTTCTTGGTTTCTTGTTTGGCTCTGCAGCTCGTGGCTTGAGCTCATCATCATGACCATTTGTCAACAATCCCTTGGTAACTTTTTTCTTTGGCATAACAAATCCCATGTCTCCTACCATTGAAATACATGTGATCTAGCTTGGCTTGCTTTCATTGCTTTCTATAGAGCAATGGGTAGGCATTGAAAATGCACAATCTTCACACATTCCATGAGTATCTGCCAATTTCCTATGATTTAGGTAATTAACCAAACAAGGAAAATTTCCTTAGCATGGAAATCTCATATGAGCTTTCTATAAAAGTTAGGCTCTTTTGGCTCTTGGATATGATCCAATCTAGAACACCACAAGCAAGGTGGTTGTAAACCGAAAAACTAGAAAATTTTGCGGTTATGTATTGAAACAAAACACTAATCAACAATAGTAATATGAGCATCCTTTCAAGTACTGCGTACACTAATATTGTGATCAATCTCCATGAATTTCACTTTAAAACCTTGTGATGCAGGAGCATCCTGCTCTTGCAATTTTGGTTTTATTTTTGGTTGTTGAAATTTTGGTTTTTGTTGTGTTTTCCTTGTTGCTTGTTGGTGTGCATTGTTCTATAACTACTCATTTAAAGAATTTCTATCACTACTATTGTAACCCCCTATCGCCCGAGCAACATAAAACTCATGTTTGAACCTCTTGTCACCGTTATTTCTCCAAACTCGACAGTGTTACTTGTCAGTTTGGAATCAAATCGACAGTTTGGTAGTTTGGTGAACAATTGGAAGTGGAGGCCGATGGTTCAAACAGAGAACACCAAAGGCCACAATTAGTTTTGCAGAGAATGAGTGTCCATAGGATCTAAGTGTAGAGGAGATAGCAGGCAAAAAAGTGAATGTATGAAGTCGTATGTTGACTGTTGGAAGCCAATTGTTAAAAGGTTGCATGTGTATTGATTGTAGAACCACTGTAAATGAATGTTGAATGAACAATGGATATTTATTTTTATTTCCTGACAATAATTTATGTCTGTGTTTTACATTGGATTTCTTCCTATTGCTAGATGTGTTTGATAGATGCAAAATTGAAACTTAATATTAACTTCTTGTCAATCAAAGTTTGCAGTTGAACTATGTTTGGGAACTGGTTAAGGTAGTGACCATTAAGGCTTGCCATCACCTTGGAAAAACCATTTGAAGCCATGACTACTCACTACAAACAAAGAAGGATTTGATAGCTTATGGATGCAATAGGAGCGGGAGGTCTACTCCAAAATCAATAAACTCTTCAGCAATTGTCAACAACATATCACCATGATAGCAAAGAAATGTCCCTTTCGTCCTCCTTCTATATCATGCAATACAAAATTTGTGTAGGGCATATATCTTGCCACTTTCCATCTCACCCATGACAAATCTATGTTGCCTTCAATCTTCAATTAGATATTGGTAATGTTGCACTTTCCAAATTTGTTAGATTGCTTGTATTCTCACTAATAGACTTAGAAAAGTTATTGCTTTCACCAATAAGAGTCTTGGACACAACATCAACTAGCGTAGAGGATGTTACTATAGATATTGTGCAACACCGATCACCCATGCATGACCATCTAAGAATCCCAAGAGATGGTCTTGTCCGAACAACAACTCGAGCCATAGTATGAGCTTGTTTTATTACAACCTAAGTGCTATTTGAAATTGGATGTTAGATTGCACTAGCCCTTGCAACTTTGGCCTTGGAATTAGCAATCGATGGTAATCGAGATCCTAAGGAAGATGCGTTCATGCAAACAATATGCATGATTGATCATCCCCACTTAATTGAATGTTTCCACCTGTTATCTATCATGCAACTCAAGTCATTAGCATGCAACTCAAGTCAACTAACATGCAACTCAAACTAACTACATGCAACTGAAGATAACTGAACCATAACTGAACTGAACTAAATTAAATTGATACTGAACTGAACTAAACTAAACTAAACTCCACTCATGTAAATATCAATTCCTAACTTCTAGGATCTTTACATGCATTACTGAAGTGTTATCTTTTCTCAAAACAGTTAATTGAACTTAAGGTGGGTTCTACCTTCCATGTGGGTGCCCCATGTGCTCCTATTTTTTAGGAGATCTTCTTGGGCGTCCCCACATGTTCCCATCATTTAGAAATAATTACAAATGTCAATTTACATGTTCATTTCATTTAAATTTAATCTCTTTCTAATCCTAGTGTTGGGGAACACTTTCCAAGGACTTAGGAGATACATGAAATATGTTTAGGATTGCAATTAAATGGCATCCTATTCCCAAAATTCTCCCAATTGAAATTACACATTGTAATTATTCTAAACAAGGAATCATTATTATAAATCAAGTACAAGACTCAAGGCCAATGGCCTTCTTGCACTAAGAGAACTTATCTATAGGAACTGGTTTTGTAAGATAATCTACAACATTGATCAAAGTGTCAACTTTCTCAATCAATACCTTCCCACTCTCAACCATTTCTCACACAAAGTGATACTAAACATCAACATGCTTAGTACGAGAATGATACATAGGATTTTTGGCTAAACAAATAGCATTTTGACCATCACATTCAAGTATAATTTGCTTGCAATTAAAACTAATACCTTTCCCAAGTTTCTGTAACCAAACTGCCTCTTTAGAGGCATGTGTAGTAGTCATGTACTCTGCTTTTGTGGTGGAAAAAGCAACTTTGGGGTGCCTCTTACTCATCCAACTAACCGTAGCTCCAAACAAAGTAAACACATAGCCACTTGTCAACCTCTGACTGTCCAGATCTCTTACCCAATATGAATCAACAAAACCCTGTATGTCCAATGATCTATGCATAATATCAATATCATTAGCACCATGATAAACCAAATAGTAATCAGAAGTACCTCGTAAATATATAAACACCCTCTTAACATAAGTCCAATTTTCTTTACTAGGGTTAGAAATAAACCTACTTAGAACTCCCACTGCTTGGGCTATATCTGGTCTCGTACAAACCATTGCATACATTAAACTACCAACTGTACTAGCATATGGAATTTCATACATTTCCTCATAATCAAAATCAGATTTAGGACTCATGTCTAAACTTAACTTCGTGCCAACTAGTAAAGGAATATTAATTGGTTTACTCTCCTACATGTTAAATTGTTTCAAAATAGTATCAACATAATTTCTATGACTTCAGCAAAGCTTTCTGTTACCTCTATCTCTGCTGATCTCCATACCAAGGATATATTTTGTTGCCCCTAGATCTTTCATCTCAAATGTGCTAGAGAGTTGTGCTTTCAATTCTTGGATCATTACCTTACTGTTACCAATAAACAACATGTCATCAACATACAAGATAATAATTAAAAGTTGATCATCAATAACTTTTATGTAAACACAATGATCTTCCTCACTCCTAACATAACCAATTTTCAATGCAAAAGCATCAAACTTCTGGTACCACATTCTTGGCGAAGTTGTTTCAATCCATATAAAGATATCTTTAACTTGCAAACCAATTCTTCTTTTCCTTTTACAACAAAACCATCAGGTTGCCTCATATAAATCTCCTCATCAAGATTCCCATGTAAAAAAGAAGTTTTCACATCCATTTTCTCTATCTCAAAATCATAAGCAACAACAATAGATAAAAAAATCTAATAGAAGTTAATTTAGCAACATGAGAGAAGATTTCATTAAAGTCAACTCCCTCTCTCTGGGAGTAGCCCTTGGCTACTAATCTAGCCTTGTACCTTTTGAGATTACCATCTGCTCCAATTTTCTTTTTAAAGATCCATTTACAACCAATGGCCTTTCTTCCTTTGGGAAAACTCTCAAGATTCCATGTGTCACAAGTATCCAAGGATTCCATTTTCTCATGCATAGCTTGTGACCAAAGCTTGTTCTCATCTGAAGACAAAGCTTCCCTGTAAGATCTAAGTTCATCATTAATACTCATCAAAGCAAATATACAATAGAAATCAAGTGGGCTATACCTATCAATGGGATTTCGTTGTCTTGTGGATCTTCTTAAAGGGGTTTCTCCTTGTTCCCCAATATGCTCATCATGAGCATCTATCTCAGAAGAACTTTGTGAACTCTCCTCATCCAATCCATCCAATTGTTCTTCAACATGTGCATCTTCATGCTTCTCAGTATTTATCTCAAAATACATTGTTCGAGAAGTATCCTTCTCCTTTGGTTGTTCTTCTCTTGAATAAGTTCTAAATTCCCTGAAAATCACATCTCTAGATAAAGTAATTTTTTGGGTTGGAGGATTCCAAAGCTTGTAACCTTTTACATTTTCACCATAACCTATGAATATTCATTTATGTGCTTTTGGATCCAACTTAGATCGCTTTTCATTAGGCACATGAACATAAGCCTCACAACCAAAGATTCTTAAATGTGCAACACTAGGTTTCCTACCTAACGACATTTCATAAGGATTTTTATCTTTAATAGACGAACTAGGAGATCTATTGATTAAATAACAAGAAGTACTTACAACCTCGGCCCAAAGGAACCGATCTAACTTAGCATTACTTAACATACTCCTAGCTCTTTCCATTAAGGTTCGGTTCATCCTTTTTGCTACTCCATTTTGTTGAGGTGTATATGGAGTAGTTTTATGTCTCACAATTCCTACATGCTTACAATAATCATCAAATTCCCTAGAACAATATTCACCACCATTATCTGATCTCAATACTTTCATCTTATGATCTGATTGTTTCTCAACCAAAGCCTTAAATTCTTTAAACTTATTAAACACATCGGATTTGTTATGCATAAAATAGATCCAAGTGTATCTTGAGACATCATCAATAAATGTGACATAATATCTAGATTTTCCAATAGAGTCAATATCCACAGGGCCCATTACATTTGAATGAATAATATCTAATAATATTTTAGCTTTATTTGTTCCATTAGGAAATGAAGATCTAGATTGCTTTCCAAACACACAATGCTCACAAAAATCATTTTTTCCAATATTATAATTAGGAATACCATCAACCAATTTCTTATTAAGAATGGTCCTAAGACCTTTTTCACCAATGTGGCCCAATCTATGGTGCAACAACATACATGTATTTTCAACTTCAATTACATTGGCTGATTTATTCAAATTGGAGGTATTAAGCTTAAACAAAGTCCCAATCCGAGATCCTTTAGCAACCACCATATTCCCTTTCACCAATCTACAACCACCTTTGTCAAATGTCACATGCATTCCAAAATCATTGAACTTAGTTACAAAAAGTAGATTTATAGCAAGTCTTGGAATATGTAAAACATCATTAAGGGTCTTAACCGTACCATCACTGAAACAAAACTTGACCTCTCCTTTTCCAACAACCTTTGTTGTGCTATTATCTCCAAAGAAGAAATTCCCTCCATCATATGCAGTATACTTAGTGAACCACTCCTTGTTAGGAATCATATGATAGGAGCAACCTAAATCAATAAGCCAAGAGTCATCACAAACAATATTAGATGAAATGACCAATGCATCACAAATCACATCCGAGGATTTCCGTAGAAGCATCAAAACTCTTTTTCTTGCTCTTACAATCCTCTTTACATGTCCGTGTTTCCCACACAATTCAACACTTTACCTACTCTTACTAGGGCTCTTAGATCAACCTTTACCAAAATCCTTTCCTTTCTTGTTTGCCTTAGATTCCTTTTCCTTAGGCCTACCTCTTACAAACAAAGCATCTTGGGATCTCGTTTTAGATTCCTCCTCATCTCCTCTAATAGGAGAGTAGGAATTATATTATCCATCTTAGGATCTACACCACTACCACTAATAGCAACAATTAGATTTTCCCAAGATTTGGGTAAAGAACAAAGTAACAAAATGCATTTATCTTCATCTTCTAGATTTACATCTACAGATGCTAACTGACTTAGAATCAAATTAAAAGAATTTAAATGATGCACAAAAAAATCACCATCTTTCATCTTTAAAGAATACAACAGTATTTTTAGATACAACTTATTAGTAATACTTTTGGTTTGATAGATATCACCTATCCTCTTCCACAGTTTATATGTGGTAGTTTCATCTGAAACATACAAGAGAACAACATCAGCAAGACATAATCTTATGGTCCCTCTTTCCTTCTTATCAAGCTTAGCCCAATCCTCATCTAACATTGTTGTAGGTGACTTTGTCTAATTACAAACAACTAACCACTGATCTATCTCTTCAAGGAGATCCTCCATTTTTAGTTTCCACATCTCATAACTAGATCCATTGAATCTTTCAATATCTAAATAAGAAGTAGAACTCATTGTAACACACTTCTTTTACAAATCAATAATAACACAATAGTAAAAACTCCCACTATAGCCAAAAAAATTCAAACTTTTAAGAGAAAGGTGTCCCAGACTCTACCCAACTGTTAGCTTTGATACCAAATGTTGAAAATGGAGGTAATTATGTAGCTTTAAAACTTGTAAAACTATGATATTGTAGATCTAATTAAGTGTTCTTTGTTACAAATTCTTTGTGTATGATTATCTGTTTAGATTCATTTTACCAATTGTACAAAGTAGACAGAAGATTGTAGAAGAATGGGACAAGAAGATAGAAGTGACATAACATATACATGGAGAAACCATTTCGAGTAAAAAATTCACCACTAGAATCAATAGTGCTTGTATTATTTAACCTTAGAACAAGATTACAACAATAATGTATCAATCCTTAATTGATATGCTTCTTTTTCCTTCAACAATCCTTCTTCACAACCTGCAATAAACTTTGATAAAACTCTATTCAACTTGGTGTAATTAATAGACAATTATGAGCATTGTAAACTCCAAAGAGTTTATCAAAACAAGAGCACAAAGCTCCTCGAAAATATCCACACCTAGATTGTGCAAGTAGAGTTCCATCTTGTAACGTGAAGTCAAAACCAAAGTCTCCTCAATTTAGGCACCCCAAACTAAACACTTAACTAATCGTTGGTCGAGAAAATATCTTCCAAGCTTCTCCTCAAAGTTGGTGACCAAGAATGGTCCCACTTAACTTAGCCTTGTAAATATCTTCTCATGCAAAAGGTGTTAACTCAAAGATGAGTCTAAGTCAATCTTTGTTAACTAAAACATATCTCTCCATCAATTCATGCAAACAATATGCATGATTGATCATCCCCACTTAAA
Organism: Sequoia sempervirens; assembly: GCA_007258455.2. Classification (NCBI taxonomy): domain Eukaryota; kingdom Viridiplantae; phylum Streptophyta; class Pinopsida; order Cupressales; family Cupressaceae; genus Sequoia; species Sequoia sempervirens. Next base: position 170,231,300 of record VDFB02373365.1, on the reverse strand, counting down.
TGAATGTGTCCACCTGTTATCTGTCATGCAAATAAAGTCATTATCATGCAACTCAAGTCAACTAAATTCAACTAACATTCAACTCAAACTAACTACATGCAACTGAAGATAACTGAACCATAACTGAACTGAACTCATGTAAATATCAATTCCTAACTTCTAGGATCTTTACATGCATTACTGAAGTGTTATCTTTTCTCCAAATAGTTAACTGGATTGGAGGTGGGTTCCACCTTCCATATGGGTGCCCCATGTGCTCCTATTTTGTAGGAGCTCTTCTTGGGTGTCCCCACATGTTCCTATCATTTAGAAATAATTACAAATGCCAATTTACATATTCATTTCATTTGAATTTAATCTCTTTCTAATCCTAGTGTTGGGGAACACTTTCCAAGGACTTAGGAGATACATGAAATATGTTTAGGATTGCAATTAATTGGCATCCTATTCCCAACACAAATGCAACCCTAAAACCTTATAATTCATCTTTTAAAAGACCCCCCTTACGGTTTACATAACAAAACTTGTTGATTACAAAATGTATGTACATCTTTGTGAAGATCTTCATTGAAGAAAAAAATCCTGAATCATGTAGAGCTCCATCATCAAGCTGTCTCTTAACCCTTGTAAAGGTGTAGCCCCTAACCGAATTCCCCAGTTCTTCATCCCATGAACTCCCGAATCACAGATTCCTCAAATTATTCGACAACAATCCATATTGAGCTCTCCAAACACATGACTCCATCAAGTTGTCTGATGACCCTCAGAAGGGTATAATTCAAATCACAGCCTTGAGTGCTTGCTAGAAAACCATTCATATTGATCTCTACACCAAATCCCTTACTTGTCTCTAAAAATCAAACTTCACAATATATGTATTCTTCAAATACATCAACAACAATAAGGAAAATAAAAAAACTAAAGCCAAAAATGCTTTTCATGCAAAGCATCATCTCAAAGCGAGAAGCTAACTTGAGATGATGGAAATTCCTCCATCCTCTAGTGCCACCAGCCTCCAGTATGACCCTATTACACTCTATCCATCTGATATCTTTGATGAGTCTTTATAGGCCTTGTCATATGTTGCAAAGATAGCCCCAATCTAAATGACATTTATAATGTTCTTTGCAATGACTAGAAGAACAACATCTTGCAACTCAATAGTCTCAACATTGTCATCGATAGTGGGAATGACAATAACAATAACATCAAGTTTCAACTTGTACAATATAGTAATATTACTAGTATCCATACCCATCATCAAAATGAAGACCTTGTACTTGGAATTAAAAATATACTGAAAACAAACATAATCTCGTAACACATTACTTGAACTTTTGATACTTAGTTGATGCCATAAGCAAGCCCTTCAAACAACTTGTATTGCAGTGACTTGGCTTGTCCAATTGCATTCATTTACAGAGGCATGGTAATCATATGGCTTCAGGATATTAATGACATTCTCAAACTCATGCTGGATTCATTATAAGAACAAGTCAACTTCTGATATACCAAAATGATTTGTCCCTTTTGAACTTTAGTATACTGTAACTACAATTTTTCCTTTGGAAATAAAAATCCAAACTGTTTGTAATGCAAATGTATGTAAATATAGCTAGAATCGGCTCACATATGCACTCAGATCAAGCACCGCATCTAATAGGGACTGAGATAGATACCATTTAAGTAATCTTAATAGATGACATTCATTTAACATGGGAAATAACCATTGTATTTCAAATTGTTATAAAAAAATGTGCATTGTATGAGGAATCATACTACATTTAAATGTACAACATATGGCTAACCTGCATATGCTTTCCTCCTTCAAACTTAGACTTCAAAAGAACCGGAAATACTCAGCACCATACAACTTGATGAGGCAACCAATGTCATAGGCACAAAAGGAAACATCACTTTGATATTTTAAAACTACACACCTCATTCCATAAAGTTCTTAGAGATTCAAAACTTCACACCACTTTAACTGTTGCATAGGTCACTTCTTGCAAATTCACACACCATCATTCAGACTACTGCCACTCCAGAATGGATTTGCTTCAAGCACCAATCTTCAACATTCACAAGAACGTAACTACCATCCTTCAACGCATAGTCATAGGTACATGAATTATGTGTTCTGATACCAGTTGTGAAAAATGCATAAAACTTTATTCATATATTATTGATATTACATCTGCATTTTATAGAAAGGAAGGTGGGAGTGGTTGAGCGTAGCAGAAGCGGTGATGTGGTTGAGAAATTGCGAGAGCAATTGCATAACTGTATACCGCCAAAAATGTGATACACTAACAGTTCTTTTGTATGATTCTTGAAGCTACTGCCATATTTTTCCATATATTATTCTCTTGACTAATAGAATCTAAAAGATGCTTCCATATTACAAAATATTGACCACCTGCAATTGCAAGAGAAACAATAGGAATACAAGAGTTTTTTGCTTCTGTTCTTCCTATGAGTCAAGCCAAAGGTGATGATCCTACTAAACTACTAGGGATTTCTTATCCTTGACCATGATAATATTACACTTATCCTATAACAAAACTTAATGCTTCTGATGTTCATCTTCTCAACTGTCCTCTCAACTATCATATAGACATTACTTTTTTACTGCCTTATTTGATACCCTTTGAACAGTGGATGAAGGCTTATGAAATTTTGTAATAAATACAACATAAGCAATCAATAAGCAATCAATCATATATGCATTCACCCATGAAAACTGATTTAGTGGACTTAAAGAACAAGTTCCTAGTCACTTCGGTTGTCTTTGCATATAGGGACTAGCAACAAACTTACCTCAAAACAAGAGGCAAATGCATGTCAAAAGAGACCTGCTCTAAAATTTGAACTGTACCACAAGGAATGGTGCAATTCAGTCCATTGTATCCACTTTAATCTCAAAATTGACATTTTTTATTTTATGTATACTGTAAGCAAATGGTTTGAATTAGCATTGCTTCTCACTTCATGCTATTTGGGATATCAACTTCAGTAACCAAGCTTTTCATCGACTTTCCAAGTTATTTGCAACCTTTCAGTTATCAAGTTTGGATCACTTGTAAGCAAAATAATTTGATGGGAATCCCCTTGTAGCTAAAGCTGAATGTGTCTTCCCTTTGATTGCGCTCTTGAATAACTACAAGCATTATTTTGGGATCATTCTCAAAAGTATAGTACATACAAGTGTCTCTTAATCTCATGAGTACACTGTCAACCCTTGTCATAAAAGAGTATTGGATCCTTTGATCATAGCACTACCAAATTTATACAATATTCCCACTCTACCCACCTTAGAGTTTTTTTTTTTTTTTTTGGTGTTAACTCCATCTCTACCTAACCAAGGAAGCTTGTTGTAATAGCCGATGATTGTAAAGGCCTAGTCCATAGTGATCGGGTGCTTCCCAAGCCTCTATCCTGTTGAAATCCAACAAAAGTAAGAAACATGGCTAGAGAAGGATTTACCATGTTGGTTATATGGGTGATCTCCAAATATTTTTCTTTCCTATTCAATCCCTTCATCTGCACTTGATGCCGCATGACCTCCCAAGGATGTAGAATAAAGCCTTAGTATAAACTGAGGATTTGATTGAACAATTTTCCAATGATGTAGAAGTGAATTTTGACAAAAAATGTGCATCCTCTTCTAAGTTTGCAAATGGGTTTTTCCTTGTTTGAAGAAGCTTTAGAAGCACATCAAGCAACCATTTGATCTGTTATCTGAGATGCCCATTTTTATGTGGAAAAATAGTTCTCACATGTTTCCAGAAAAAACATATGTAGACTTGTATCATCTTGTTTCCTACACAACACTTTTGACAGGGTTTGAAAAACCCTAACAAACTATTACCAATGGTCTTCCTTTTGCTTATTACAAGGATGCCATTTCTAACTCCTTTTTATCATCTTACTTCCTAGGACACATCCATTACTATAATCTCTATTTACATAACAGACCTGGAGAGTAGTGAAATTACAACCACGTAGAGACTTCACCTTGAAGGCATTTGGGCACATGGAGATAGTTTAATGCCATGTCCCAAAACTTCTGTCTCCCTATAATATGTGCCATGCATCTTCTTCTTGGTTCTACAACATGGATTTAATAGGGACAACAAGCTCTATTTTTCTTTCAATGTGTCGTGATCTTGAAAATTCTGATCTCAACATGCGATATTCTTCTAGCTAATATATGTAACGTGCCTTAACAGGACAACAACATATCATATATGCCTTGAATAAGACCGAGACTTCTTCAACACTTTTAATGAAACCCAAACTTTTAGGATTTTCTGACCTTCTTCATAGCAAGAACTTCTCTCTTTTACATGCACACATCCTCTTCAAAACATTAAGTTTTTTCCCATTTGAAAAAACAAAGCTTTTGACAAAGTCAAGATATTTGGAAATATCAACAATTACTAATACTTTCTAAAAGATAAAACATGACTTAAAAGACATAATAAATCAAGGACAACTATTATATTTTTTTCCAAATTTCAAATATATTAATGCTCTGATACCAAGTTAAAATTTCTCAATGCTCTAATACCAACAAAACAAAATAATGCACATAGCTACTACTCTATTTCCCAATCAGTTGGGAATACCCAAAACAATATGCAGAATAACAAAATGGAATAGATTTGGAGACACACACAACTGGGCATGCAAACTTTCTTGTTCTATTAACTCATAAAATAACCATTATAAAATATTTCAAACTTGAAAGTACAAACTACTAATGACAAACTTGATTTACAACAATCAGGAGCTGCACCCACAAACTCAGAAACAATTAGGAGCTTCTCAGAGCTCTCTTTTCTTCTTCTTACACTGAACGATCTGGAGCTATTTGCTGCTCTTGGAAAACACTGACCAATCCAGAGCTATCTGCTGCTCCCTGTACATGTACAAAACAATTTAGAGCTATTTTTTGCTCCTTGCAAACATTTTGCACTTCACTCACAAAAACATTCTTTGTTGCTGCTGTAACTTCACCTTCTTGCAACTTACTTGCTGCTCACTCTAACTAATTGACCATTTCATTCCTTCCTTTAGTCTACATTCAAAATTCTCTCTCAAAATTCAAATTTACCTACCATAATAAATTCTACAGTCAGGGGCAAAACAGGGATGAAGATCCCAAAAAACTTGTCGTTGAAGAGAGCCTCTTGACAGGTAGGTGAAAATAGGGGAGTTGATGTGAGAAGGCTCAAACAATAAATATTAAATATTTCCAACAATTTCTACCTCTAAGACACTAAAAGACACCCTATTTTAGCCCTTTTTACCTTTTTTAAAAATATTTTACCCCTATTTAAGTTCTAATAAGCTATTTGGTGTGACTATTTAGACTATTTGTCAAAATAGGTTAACACCTCCAATTAGAGGGAGTATACTTGTCTAATTCTTATCTATGTTGAGTGGACATTCTCAATGACTAATGTGGAGGTTCTCTTTTTTTTAAGAACTCTCTAAACTATTTGAACTCTCCTCTTCAAGTTCTTTATGGTATTCTAGCTCAACCTTCTTAGTCTTTGAAATTAATTGAACTACATCTTTCTTTCCATCCCTCTCTAGTTGCAACACTACATGAGAATATTTGACTTCTCGAAAGATAAGACTTCTTCTATAAAAAAAATTCTCAACTATAGGGTCCCAAAGATTGTATCATTTGACACCAACATCATAACCAATGAAGATACATTTTACAATCTTGTTCTCCAACTTTGACCAATTCTCCTTATGTACATGTGCATATACCTCACAAACAAAGACTCCAAGATGTCTCAATGAGAGATTTTTACCTGACCAAACCTCTATAGATTTCTTATCAACAAGAGTTGATGTAGGTGATTCATAACTAGGTAACAAGTTGTGACAACTAATTCTACCTAAAATTTGTGTTTGAGGCTAGCCCATTGAGGATACTCCTATCCATCTCCATCAATTTATAGTTTATTCTTTCTAAAACTCTATTAAATTCTAAGGGGTGTAAAAAAATTTCTTATGTCTTTTAGTCCCATGATCCTTACAAAAACTATCAAAATCTACTAAACAAAATTTATCACCATTATTAGTCCTCAGAACCTTAATCTTGGACTACCAATTTGATTCTCTACAAGAGCCTTAAACTTTTTAAAATGATTTAAGACTTTAGATTTTATTTAGACTTATTTTTTAGGATCCTTAACCCTTCTATCCTATGTGACCTATTTTTTGTTGCCATAACATTATTTTATCTACTAGTAGCTTAGTCTCCAAAGCATGAGCACCCTTAGGTACCCGAAAAGTATGACCATTAAAAGTAGACACCATACACCTCTTTTTTGTTGGTTTCAATGGTGAAGGTAAAGCGACTATAAATCTCTTCACTATAGGAATTGAAGAGCTATTACACCAAATTATTCATGAATTTAACTAAAAAAAGGTGCTAATTCAAGCATCCTTATAACGAACCATACCTCCTTTAAAAATCTTGCACCCTCCACTTTAGAAAATAAAATTTCACACAAACATCATTTAGTTTACTTACATAAATTAGGTGTTGTGCCAAACTAGGGATATGTAGTACACACCATTATCCCCTTCACTCATCAGTTAAGGAATTGAATTAGGAATTTACCATGGTTAATGATATTCATTGGAGAATCATCTCCAAGGTACAAATTCCCATCACCATATTTTTCATTTTTTATAAACCAACCTTGATGTGAGGTCATGTGGAAATAAACAGTAGAGTTTATTAGCCACACACCTATTGATGCATGAGTGGACAAAGCACCAATGAAAGAATCACCTTCATCTTTGAAAAATCTATTATAATCATCACTAGAATATACCTTTTTCTTCTTCTTCTTTTCTTTATAGTATCTTCTTAGATGTCTTAAATTTTTTGAAAATCCAATATTTCACCTTAAACTTAGCATGAGAATTGGATCATGGTTTGGATCTATACTTATCTTGATTCTTTTCCTTCTTATTTAATTTTTCTTTAGATATTTCATCAACACTATGGCCTCCTTAGCCGACTCAAAAAAATTCCTTCTCATTTCTTTAAAGCTAAAAGATGCAACTACTTCATCCATCTTCAAGTTGGTGGCAATGCTCCTAATGGCTTAGGTCATCCCACAAATTTAGCAAAGAACACACCAAATTCATACACTAATCCTTCTCTTCCATTTTTAATTCTCATAGAGTGCAAATAGTTAACTACCATATTAAAGGCATTTATATGCTTGAACACATACCCGTCATCCTCCATTCTGATGTTAAGTACAACTTCTTTCTCAGGAAAATCTTATTCACTAGGAATTTATCTTGATAAATTTCTCCAATATTACTTTGAAGGATCAATGTAGTAGTTTATTCCTAAAAATTCAAAAACACCAAATAAACCAAATTGAGTCTACTAAGACCATTTTATTTTTTATCCATCTTTTCCAAATATTCTTGTGAGTAGCTATAGGTTTGGATCTAGGTGCTATAGGTCATAGATCTCAGCGTATGAGAAAATCCTCCATCTTGATCTTCCAAAACTCAAAGTGTGTTCTTTAGAACTTCTCAATCTCTGTCATTGATGTTATTGTCACCTCTTCCTATACAAATATCAAAACCATCTCTATGCAAGCTCCCACTCAAATTAAGGTTAGTACAAAACACTCTACCTATCACCTAGAATTTGAGGTGATCAAGGTTTGATACCAAATGAAAGGAAGTGTTTCTACATACTCTTTTTCCTTTCAATTCCCTCTAAAAAAATTGCAGCCAACCTATAAAATGTGAAATGCATTGTAACATAATTCATCTTAAAAATTGAAATTAAAAATTTCATGCAAGACTTAGAATATGCAACAAGCTGTGAGAGGTTTTACTTTCCCTCATTGAACACAAGTTTTACCTTCCCTTTACCAATAATCTTACATGAATTTTTGTTGCCAATAAATACCTCATCTCCATAATTTAATTTATAAGAAGATTAACACTCTATATGTGGATTCATGTGATATGAGGAACCCAAATCAATCAGCCATGAATCATCACCAATAACATTATATAAATAAATAAATCCTTATTTTTATCATCAAAGGATTTTTCTATAAATGAATCATCAAAAGTATTTTTATTGTTTCTACATCCCTTATTTGTGTGGTTTCATTTGGACCATATTTCTAACATTTTAGCCTACTATTACTAGGAGTTTTAGGCCATTATTTTGACATGGATATTCCCTTATCCCCTTTTTCTAAAGATTTTTTTCCTTGGGTCTACCCTAAACATGTAGAGCATTCTTGGAACCCTTGTCCATGGATTCTCTACTTATTTCTTCATTGATAAAAGTAGCAATAAGGGAATCCATCTTGGGAACTATAGTACCACCACTAATTATAATTATTAGGTTATCCCAAGATTTAGACAAAGATCAAAGAAAAAATACACATATCCTATTTATAATCAATAACCTAAAAATATCTTGTAACTGACTCAAAATTAAATTAAAAGAATTAAGATGCTTAAAAATTGAATTTGCTTCCTTCATTTTTATAAATGAAGTTTCCATTATAAACACATCTTCTTTACTAGACTATTAATTCAAAATATTTCACCTATTCTCTTCCACAAGTTCAATATAATGGCTTCCTAAAAATATTCAAGATAATGAATTTGAAGAGACGTTATCAAATAGTTCCCTAATAATTTTTACCAAGCTTCTTCTAATATTCACTCAACATCACTATAGGCTTATTTTTATTCATCATATATCTCCATTGATCTCTTTCCTCTAAGATTTCCTCCATTTTTAGTTTCCATAACTCATGTCCAAATCCATTTAAATTATTAATCTTCAAACATGATGTTCTTTCTATGGCTTCAACTACACATAGGTATGGAAACCGGTATGGAAAACACTAAATAAAATACCCCCACTACAACCACAAAAATCCACATCACTTCAAGAAAAGTGTCCCTCTCAAATCAAGTGGTAGCATTGATACCAAATATTAATTATAGGGTGAATGGTGTAATTTAAGAATATTCACAATGAAGTGTTTAAAAATGATTAATCCATAATATATATCAATGAAACATGGAGATACATATACAAAATCGACAAATTATTTGAACACTAGATAGACATGGAGAAATATTTCTAGACAAAGTTCCACCACTAAAGAAACCCATGATTATATTAATATCAACAGTAGAGTACACTAATAAAATAGACTTATTTATCTATCTAATCACCTTTTAAACCTCTTACACCTCTCTTACACATCATAGATTCTAACACCACCATATCAAACAATTTTAAAATCTAGGTGTTCCATGAGGGCAATCAATGCCTTGTCGTAACACCCAAATTGGAAAAATACTCTATAACTCTTAATTTTATTAATAAAACTAGGTAAACTACTATAGTGAAAGTAATTATAAGTAGTAAAAAAAATCAAATATATCAAATAAAGTATGATGCAATAGCCTTTAAATCAATAAAGAGAATCATAAAATCAACAATTAAAATTAAAAAAAATCATAAAACAAAAACCATAACACAAGATGTACATGGAGAAATTATTTTAAGAAAAAAATCCACCATCAAAGAGAGAACAATCCTTTATTAATCCGATAAAAATGTGCTACAATAATACATCCAACTTATCCCCTTAATTTAATAGCATTTTTTAATAGTAGAACAATATTGAACCTACAAAGACGAATAAGCAAATATCCAAGGTATCTAATTTATAGAGAACAATAGAGGGAAAACTACAAATAATTTCACAAAATTAAAATAATCAAATCCCATCCTATAGAAAAAATATAATGCCTACAAGAATAATACTCTACAATGGTAACATATTTGACCAATAATTTTGATAGAACACGTCCTCTAAAGTATCATTATATATCTAATAAAATACACTCCATAGACCCCACACATCATAACACAAGATGACACACTTTACCACCTAGCACCTTAGAATGAGAAAGTGGAGTAAATACACTCAAACCACTCTATAACCACAATTTTGAAAGTAACCACTCACCATAAGTGTATCTCTTTTTATTCAATACCATTATGTACCAATATTCAATTCAACAAAGAGAAAATAATTAATAAATAATTCACCAAATAAACCCTTAGGCATTCATGTACCCATTCCAAAGGTGTTAGAGACACATGAAGTATGTTGAATATGCAATTCTTATATCACCTTAATCCAATTTTTTTTGATTTTGTCTATATAAACTCATTGTCAATACCTTATTACACAATAATCATTTCATCCTAGAGAATAAACAATGTCCCCACGATCACATGGGCATCTCATTTTCCCACTCTATGATGTTTAGAGATCATACATTACTTTTTGTCTACATAATTAAATAAAATTAATAAAGAATTAGGCTTTACAAATTGAATAATACATATATCTTAATATTTTATTTATTCCAAAACTTTCCAATATAAAGATCTATTTTTAGTTGATTGGAATAAAAGAACAAAAATCCTTCAATCATGAGGATAACATTCTATACAATCTTTAAGATTATCATGCTAGGTTTTTAAAAGCCATGCATATAGATATGAGAAAATTGGCCATAATGGACTAAATTCACATATCAATTCCATTTTTAAAATATTATCTCTTATTATAACACTTTATTTCTAGTTATAAATATTGGATGAATACTTGTGTGAGGTACAAGTGTTGACCTACTTGACAGTATTCTCAAAATTGGTGCTTATTGCATATAAATATATTTAGGATTAGTTGAAGGAGCCATAAGCACCACAACATTATCGGGGCACACCCCTCTTGGTGAATGAGTAGATATGTTATCTTTTGGATCCACTTCAAAGCCCTATTTATAGTGGATGATAGTTTTTGTTGTTGTTGTATACCTAGGGTTATAATCATCCAAAATATCACTATCTAATAAAATATCAACCAATGAACTAAAAGAAATTAACCTAGTAGATACCACTTTTTTCTCAACAATGACTAAAGGAGACATTTTTGTTAATTTTCCATCTCAAACTGAACTAAGCTTTATAGGAGGGGAGATAAGAAAATCTATTTTGAGTTTGATTGAAATTACTTTTGCACCCATCATCATTAGTATTCCTTTCTCTTCATATGATTTCATGCACCTTCCATTAGCATATTGTATATTCATCTCCCATGAATATTTTAATTGGCACGTGAGCATCAAATAATAGATAATGATTGAATTATTTAATTTTTATAAAATTCATATTTTATACTAATCTTCTATTCCCTATTTCACTATCTCAAAGTGTGCTCCACAAGCATTTGTGCCTCTTCACTATCACTTAATGAAGTCTACTAAAAAAATTATCCCCACAAGGTGGTGAGATCAAGACATGACTCTGTTCATCCCCATCTAATCCTACATATTATCCTTCAATAACTTCCATGATAGACTTAAAAAATAGTTATCCATTATATAATTTTCCTATATGCCTCCATGTATATTTGATCCTATCAAAAATGATAGATGATCTATAAAACACTAGATATATTCTCCTTGTAATGGGTATAAAATTTTCAATATTGAAAAATGAGAAAATATATTTAGAAATTAATAATACTAGCACTTGCAGCTGAGGGAACTACATAGTTTTCTAAGCATTATTGATATCTGAACATTATAGGCCCTGTGTTTGCTGAGAATGGAATGTTAAAACAACATACAAGGGATTAAAAATCTGGATGAAAATCTGAATACTAAATCTAGCTATAATAGAGAAGAGTTTGAGTGAAAAGATCCTACATTGTGAAACCTAAATGAATATAAAGTATCATAGGAGTGTGAACATGAGAAAATCCTAAAGCAACATTGAATAATGCAAAGTAAATACAAGTATGGGAAATTTTGTACATTTTTTATAATTTTCTGATTAATTTTATTGAATGTGAAATATCGGTAATCGTTGGTTCCTGTTCAGCATATTGATCATGGAAAATCCCAAGAAAATAGAGTGAGTGACTTAATTCATTAACTTAGACTTATAAAAATTTAAGTGTTATATACACTTCAAGAAGGCATCAATGAGTAAAGAGTTATTGATTTATTCATATCTCTAACAATATCATGTAAATAAACAGTTATTTGTCTAACTTGAGAAAGGACTAAGTAGTTGCAACTAATTTCTAGAATTACTATATACATAGTTGTTTGATGATAATTTGGAAGTACCAACCAGTTTTACAAATTTGTTTGTAATTCCTTGTAGGAACCAAACCTAGTAGTCAAACTCGAGATATAGTGATTTTTTCCATCACTAATTGCATCTTCCATTAGGCTGAAGTTGACCACTTCCATCATTCTATGAGGGCAAGCCATGCTTACCCACTTATGCAGGTTGAGCCCTGCCAGAAATATGCTACTGGTTGGCCTTTTCCTCATCATCATTTCCAATAAGGTAATTCCAAAGCTATATACATCACCTTTTGTGGAAGTTGTACTTTGAAATCCATATTTTGCATCCAAGCCAATAAACTATGAAATTCTGATGAAAAACTAAACAAAAATTAGAAGCAATTTGTTTTTGCATATGCTGCAAATTTTTCATACTTGGTGCAATATAGCCAGTTGATCCTCTGAAAGTTGAGATAGGTTAACAAGATGTATTGGCACAACTCTGCTTAATAATACCATCTACTAGTTTTCCATATAGATATAACAAGTAAAACACTATGGGGCGAAGTCCAAAGAATCTGTATAATATCTGCAAATTAATTTTATGAGTTTTTGAAACAAATTGCAAATATCTATAGAAATTACAAAAAACTGTACAAAATATAAATATATGAAAAAAATTACCAATATCTATACATAGTGATATTCTATACAACTATTTGATTCCTGCACATTATGGAATATAGTGATTTTGTTATGTTAGTATTCCTTTTGTTGGTTAAATGATATGAAATTAATAGAATATAGTTGTGTACCTGTTGTGGTTATAATGAAAGAGTTTGTAGTCGTGCTTCCTCTTTTTTCTTGATAATGGCATAAGGGTCATTTTTCATCTGGGAATAGTGGTCGAATGAGAATGGTGGTTCTATTTGAAGATCACTTATTGATTTGATCCTAGAGATAGTTGTAAAAGTGAGTCCTTGTCTTTCGACTTTTCCTATATCAATTGTTGCCTTTTTTAGTGTTAGCCCTTGAGATTTATGTACGGTTATTGCCCATTCCATGGATAGTGGTATTTTCCTACGACTGCCAATAGATATGGGTGTGATAGGTATGCATTTTGGTTCATTTGGGTTCCATGGTGGGCCATTGTACTCATCGAAGCGGACCACCATGTATGAAGGTAAATCTGGTGGGTTGGATCCAGTTGGGTAAACAATTTCTTGTAATTCTCCAAGAGATCCATTGACAAGGCTTGTCTGAATCCATAAGTTTGTTGTTATCATGACTTGTTGGCCTCTACACAGGATGATCTCTTTTGGAAGTTGTTCAGAATCGTTATCAGTATTTGATTTTGTATGTGTTTGTATTGCGATGCATAACGCGATAGGAAGATTTAATAGTTTGAGCATTTTTTTGTTATGTAGCACGACTAAATCATTTGTGGAAAATAGGTACATTGATTGGTTGAAATTTGTGTGCTCAACATTTGATAGATGTTTGTTTGTGCGAGTCATTAGTAATTTCTAGTCTTCCTCGAGCGGTTCTGCATTACGCATATTTTGTAATGTGTGACGAAAGACAATTTGGGTTTCAGAGTCTCCTTGTTGGTGAAAGCTTGTTTGTAGAGTAACGACTATGGTGAATTGTTCCCATAGGAGTATTGCATTGGAGTGGGATGCGTAGATTCGTTTGTCCATAATAGGGGGAGCTATGCTAGGTCACCTACAAGTATTATAGATGTGCCTCCAAAACACATATGTTGGTTGTGGGGGAAAGCTTCACGCAATCTGGTATCTATTTTGAGTAGTAGTTTTGGTCCAATGAAGCTCATTTCATCAAGTAATAGGTTTTTGATGTGTTCCATCTCCTCTTGAAATAATGTTACTGATTGCGCTTTTAGTGGTTGCAATTCTTTTATTGGAATTTTTAGGGCTGAATGTATTATGGAGGAATTTTTGTTGAATGCAACGATCCCTGTAGGAGCAACGACAAGTAGGGTGTTTTGATTTTGTGGTGATAGTTTCCACAATGCGTGTTTTATACAATGAATTAAATATGATTTCCCTATACCTGTTGTTCATTGTATTATCATGTGTAATGGTTGGTTCGAGGAGATGTTGTTATAGTGTTGTTTAATAATAGTGAGTGCAACTTCTTGTTTTGATGATAGCGGGTATTGTGGGTCAGCGAATTGAGGTGTGGATTGGTCATTTTGTTGTGACTATTTTTTTGTGTGTATTACGTGTTCTGCTACTTTATGTAGGTGTGGAGGAATTGTATGTGTATCCCATTTGTTGTTGTTGTCAAAATCACGTTTACCAAACATTTCTAGGGTGTCTACATTTACGTGATTAGGAAGACCCATTTGTGAGAACAATTCCCATTCATGTAGTGGCAATGTTGTTTGTGTATCTATTGGAGTGACAATTTCGTCATCTTCTTCTTGGTTTGATTTAGTGTTTACAATGCGGTCAACATGCCAAATAGAGTATTGGTTGAGATTCATCTCTTTCCAATGTGCAACAATCTCATCTTTATTGAGGCCAATGTTTGTGGGTATGTCACGAAAATGCTTGTATAGAAGTAGCTCACTCCAACAGAATGTCTCAAACTGTTCTGAATCCTCATTTGGAACACTATGAAATAGAGGAAAGAGGTTTACGATTGCTTTGTGGTTCCTACATCTCCACTTGCACCCTTTGCGAAAGGATGAGAAAGAGAAAGACTGGGAAAATTTGATTAGTGTTATTGTTTCCATGTCTAGAGGTCATTGCATATAGCAATGCAAATAGTGTAATGGTAATCTATCTTGGTCGATATTTCCTCTAATTCGATGAAGGACTTTTCGACCAACATTTAGTGTGAAAAATGAGTGATTGCAAACAACTAGAGGCAATTTTTGTAGCATGTGGCAAGTTTCTTGGGCATCTATGTCATGGTCTGCAAAAATCTCTGTTATGAATTTTCTGTAGGCTGTTAGAACATGGTCTACTGGCGGTTGATGTTTACATATTCATGTTAACATGTCGGTACAACTCTCAAAATTTATTTCTACCTTTGTTGCATATTTGGCAATGTATTTAAGGACATGTGTTTTTGAAATTACAGAATGGCAATCCATATTAGCTCTCCATATTGAAAGCATGTCTGGATTGTGTATATTTAGTCTGTCATCATTACGGGTAGGAGCGTATTGCTTTTTGCCTGTTTCGTTGCATGATAAGGTAGACGTGGCGCATTCAGTCCAGGGGGCTTTGTACCGGCATGCTAGAGTTTGACCCTTTTTGTGTAGGCAAGTGCCTTCAGTACATTTTGTGTGTCTCTGGACACAATAGAGCAAATCTTCGTAGTCATCAAGTCTATCTCTAGAGAAGATTTCTGGCATGCTTAGTAGGCAAGGGTCATCTTGTGCAAATCAATGTCGTGTGTTGTTTCTTTGAGATGGTTTGCATGGGTTCCATGCGCTAACATACTTATCAAAAAATGATTTTTCTTGTTCAACTTATATGTTGTTATGCTATTCAAGGTTGTCCATGTCTAGTGCATTGGTAAGCCAAATAAATCCATGTATGTGTCCAAAGCCTCGATGTTGCCATTCATATCTATACCAATAGTCTGTTGCATTTAAGAGATTTTCTACTACTTCTTCACGAAAGATGGTGAACCTTTGGTGTAAGTATAAGGATGTTGTATGCGGGTTATTAACTATTTTTTCCACTCAAGTTTTGTTTGTTTGTGGTGTGCCTAAATTGCCATTTGGGAAAAGCCTGTGTAAATCTAGCCATTTAGTGATTGCTGCGCTTAGTGTGAAAAATAGAGTGGGTGAGCCAATTTGGTTTATCATGTTTGACAGCTCGCCTCGACACTTATTCCAATATGAGTGTGTTCCTCTTAGATAAGAACCAAAGTGCATTAGTTGTTCAACTAATTGACTATCGGGAAATTGTTGCATATGGGTACAGAGGGTTTCAATGGTTGTTGGTATACAATCCTTTGCATTTTTCTTAACAAACACTGATGCAAGTCCTTGGCTATGGTGGCACATCATAAGGTTAAAAAAAAAAAACCAAAATCTTGGATGGCTTGCAAATCTAGACTCATGAAATCGCATTAAGTGTAATATATATTCGTGTAGTTCAACTTGTTTATATCAAGGTTGCATGTGCAATGCAGTGCTAGTTGGAAAGAGTGTAGGAAAAGCCATATCAAAAATTCCCTCAGTATTGTATTCGTTGATTGGTGAGGAGTCTAGTTGTGGCCATGGTATGATGTTGTCAGGTTCATCATTGACTTGTAGGATTTTTTTAATGATTTCTAGCTCTGGTCGTTGATTTGGAAGTTTAGGCATGAAGGATGACGAATTGGTTAGCTCATTTTCTAGCTGGTCGATATCATGCAAAGGTGGTTGGCCTTGGTCATGTGCAAATTCGGTTTAAATATTTATGGAATGAAGCATGTTTGAAACATTTGTACTGGTAGTCGGGAGTAGTGCTAGCGAGTCAACATCTATTTGAACATCTATGTAGTATGGATCATGTGTGATTTTGTATTGTAATGCTACATAAACATGTTTTCTACTTACATAGCAGTCATAGTGGTCACCTTGTGTGTGGAATCTACGAACTATTAGAACTTCCAAGTTTGTCAATCTATGTGGAAGGTATTTTGCTATCATTTTGATATCCTGTGGGAAACTGATTGTATGACCACTATATTTGTATTGGCCACCATGAGCATGGGTGACTTGAATGAATGGACTCACTTGTGCTATTAGCATCTCTTCAACTTGGGTTAGGTTTTTTAATTAAGGTGGTTGTTGTCCTGGGTCCATGTTATTAGATGCTGAAAAATGATGTCTACTTTTTTCTTGAAAGCATCTACTACAAATGGGGCCATCGGATCTTGAATTGGTATGCCTCTCGAGGTAGCGTTCGCTACATAATGTGCATGTTTGTAAATTTTCTAGTGCATCTATCCTTTTTTAAAATCTTTTAGAAGATACAGTGAAGTTCTTAGTTATTTTTGGTAGGGTGGTTGTTTGAGTGTGAATGGTTTGGGTTGTTTCATGGGAAGTCGTGGATATTTTTTGGGCATATTGTCCTATTGGGGGAGACTGAGTATTGCTTGGTCCAACACTACTTGGGTGGTCCATGGATTGGGTAGATTGTTGTTCCATTTGAAGCATGTGGCGTCGAATGCTTATTTCTTCTATGGGAGGCATAGTAAGCTTGAATTCTTTGGGAAGTGGTGGATGTTGTTTGGGCACATTTTTCTATTGAGGGAGAGTGAGTAGTGCTTGGTCCAACACTTATTTCTTCTTTATGGGAGGCATAGTAAGCTTGGCTTCTTTGGGAAGTCATGGATGTTGTTTAGGAATATTGTCCTATTGGGGGAGAGTGAGTATTGCTTGGTCTAGCACTAATTGGGTGGTCGATGGATGGGGTAGATTGTTGTTCCATTTGACACATACAACATCGAATGCTTATTTATTCTTTATGGGAGGCATAGTAAGCTTGGCTTCTTTTGCGAGACTTTACTTTTCGCGTTTCAGCAAATTTAGTTGGGTCATTTGTAGGGGTGAGGCTGGCCATCTAGAAAGGAGAATAGTAGGTTACCCCAAAAAATGAAAAAAACCTCTTCACCTAGGGTGAACACATATTGTAATAAACAAAGATTCAAAACATTAGATCAGAAACTTCACATTATAGACAAGTTTTTAATTGCAAGTTTGAAAAAACACATATTGAATATTGTGCAAAACATATAGCATATTATCAATACAAGAATTACTCAAGTTGGTATATTGATGAAATGAATTTTAAACATTACTCTCACTGATTGAATTTACTTGTAGTTCAACAACTTCCAAAATTATATTGTCAAGTTATTTTATGCCTACATGTTGAGAAAAAAAAAATGATTAGTGTTGTTGTAAAAGATAAAATATTGTATCACAATTTTGTTGAAAGTATGTTAAAACATTTAATCATAGATTCTATGAATTCACTTGTGTTGTATATGCATTTACATTTTACTAACATTTCCACCAGGCAACTGCAAAATCTGACAAAAATCTTGCTTTATTTATGCTGTAATAAATAAAGCGTATATCTACATGAACCTTATAATAGAAAGGATATATCTAATGTGAGTTAAAAGTTTAGAAAAAAGGAAAGATAAACAAATAGATACACAATTCAAGGGATACAAATAAATAGGAATAGTAAAGCTTTTCATGTCAAAGTTCACTGGCTTAAAAAATAAAGGAAAAGGTTTAGAATTTGAATAGGCTACTCAAAACAGCCGCTTCAAAGAATATTGAGTTTAACTACCAACATTTCTCTATGTAATCTCACTATGAGTAATTTCCATGAGTAGTGATTAATTTGATTACCTTTCTGTCATGTATTTTTTTGGTAATAACCATAAAGTAAGGGTACTCATAAATCATGCAAAATCACTAAGAATTCATTAAGATGAAGGACCAAAATTACTCATCTGCTGATCCATTGACAATTTCTGTACATACGTGCTACTGGGAGTTGTGAAAGAGGGTTTTTTAACAGCAAGAATGAACTTGCAGCAACATGCATGAGATTAAGAACTGTTCAACAAACATTTTGGACTAGATAAAGTAGGTGCATCAAACATAAGACATTCTACAAATGAGAAATTGGAACACTTGACCGATCGAACTATAAAGTATGATCAAAGAGCTTTTTGATTTAGTATTGAGGAGCTTAGATTTCTTGTAGGGATACAAAAAGCAGCCAGTTGTGCATAAGTTGTTAGAAGACATACTTACATTTTGTAGAGCATGTTTTATATACATATTTACAGAGCAAAAGTATACTAAACATTAATTAAGTAGTTGTCGAATGCTATTTTAATGTAGCAAGATCCACCTTGTGAATAGTAGTCATTAGCATGTAGTTCACAAAGGAAAGTGTAGAAAGAAGTCAACTTATCATAAGTTGAATGGAAATGATGTAATTCTATTTCCATTGCCTGAATGTCTGTCTCGTTGACAGTTTGTACATTTGTAATAGTGCTCTTTGCTTCTTGTATGACGTCTCTGCAACTAATGGTAATGTTGCTTGCAAGATCTTGTACAAGATTTGTAGGAATGCCATTTGAATTCATTGATTGAGATGAATTCGTAGATAGAATTGGAGAACTCTCACTACTTGAAATTTCTATAATATCTTTGGGTTGATAAGAGCTCTCCACTGTCTAAGTGAAATAAAATTATAGAAATTGTAAACAGATAAATCAAATCACCAATCTATAGTCAAAGTTGATACAATATTATATAATTATCATTCAGTTCAATCACATGTTTTATACATCACTCCACATATCACTCCATATCTGTAATGGAATTCCAACTATCACAACCATCTAACTATCCTTGGAATAGTTACCAGTCTAGAATAAACCAATTGGAGATGTTCTCTTAGTCAAGTAACTATCTAGAGGTGAATAACACACGAATGTTCCAACATATGTTACATAAGGAAAAAAACATGATAACTACAAGCCATAAAATGAGTTTGCATGTGCTAAGGGACATTTTTTTGTGCATGTGAATTTAAACCATAATAAGAGAAAACTTTCAATAAGCAATATAAAAAAAATCAATCTTGAAGGGGAGGAAATTAAGACTATAACCCTATCGACAATTCATGTGTCATTGGAATTCGCTCATCATTACCATTTGAAAGTTTTTGTACACAGTTATGAAGTAACCTTGTAAGAATGTACAAGTATCATAGCTAAAATATTAAGTATTATCTGTATTTGACATGTCAAAGATTCGCTGTAGCAACAACTTATTTTCCTCTTCAAAATCCAATTTATCAATTTTGGTGATTGTTGCTTTTAAGCGTCTTTGACCAACAGTTTGATCAGCTTCATATGAAACAGTGAAGAGATAAAGCTTGTTTAATTAGGGCTGCAACACTGATTTCTACTTCCAGGTTGAATTGCAACATATATAAATCCTTCACAGAGATACCAAGAAGACTGGTGGCTGAATCCTCGAAAGCAACAACCCACAATGTTCCAGTATAGTCTGCTAGCTTTATTTAGAGAACATACCTATAATTAAAATCTGCCACTGTAACTTTACATTTTGAGCAATACCATGACTCATTTACAGCTTGCTCAAGTCTTTTTTTACATTGATTCCCTTCTAAGACAAGGGGACAAGCTGGATAGCAAAAAGAATTCAATTTGATAAATTGCACAGTTGCTTTCAAGATGCATTGGGAAGATTGGTTCATGTGGACGAAATGTTCTTCAATATCACCAATTGTCTTTCTGCTTATTATGAGGGGCACATGCACAACTTGTGTAGTTGATGACAAAAGAGCAGTTTCATTATTTGAGAACCATGTTTTTAGCTGTTTTGTTTCATCTATGATTGGATCAATGAATAATTGTGTTCTTGCCAAGGTGTTTGTCACTTTCCCATTATATTCTGTGACGTGCCCATTTTTAATTGCAAGAACAATAGGAGTATGTGAGTGGTACATCCCTTGGAGTTGTGCACCTTGTTTCTAAGCAATTGGACCCCATAGAGTCACATTAGCAGTAGAGGAAGTCATATCAATTAGCTTAATGACCCTTCTAAGAACTTTAGAACCGTCTCTTCTTCTTATTGTAGAGATGGGTTCAACATAGACAACCATTCCAATAACATCAACAAGGGAATTGTTGGTGATATGGAGAATGTCAGCAAGGGGTTTGAAAGAAAATGGATGTTTTGGAATTACAAGATCATTTTTAGAAGCTGACACCTTCGAATCATCCTGTAGACAAATCTCAAGTTGACTATTGAGTTTGTTGTATAATTTATTTGCTGATTTAATAGTCCCCCCAAATATTGTATAGACAACTCCAACTTCGACATTCTTGTAATGAAGATCTGCAACCTTGTTGAAGGAAGTGACGTGTATCTCAATACCATCATAGTCAATAATGTCAAATGAGAACACATGTCCTTGCCCCTTTTGAGTGTTGAACTCATGCATTTCTCTTTTCATTATAACACAACCCTTGATAATCCATCTTGTTTGAAATGGGTTCAAATTTTTGATGGGAGTAATGGTGGGTGCACTTTCTTTTGTCTGGTGGGATGAGCTTATTTTGAAGAGGCTTCTTCGAGGATTTTTCTTTGGTTCAGTGTCATTCTTAGGCATATTTGTGGCTGGTTCAGGTGAGCGGGTGGCATGTAGATGCTGGTGTGGCTCATTCAACAAATACATTGGCTGACCAATGATATGGTGGTGTGAAAAAAGTGATTTCTAGCTTTGAGATGACAATCCACCTATATAGTCAGAAGTAGTAAGTAGGATAAATAGTATACTAGAAGTGAATAAGAAATCATCTAATCATAGTCTCTCACCTTGACATGGAAATAAGAGGGCAACTGTATGCTACAAGTAGAACTATAGTCCCCTTTTGGATTTCTTCCAAATCAATGGAGGTATTGTATTTTTTTGGAAGAGTAGCCTTTTGCTTATGAACTCCATCAGATAGATCTATTTTGTATCGGGTTGTTGATGCAATGCCATGGCCAAAGCTAGCTATATCTAGTACTTGGAGGTATGGTTGTAATTTACAGTTTCCATCGTTGATCATTGTGATTGCATTAGCGGTGAGTTGGAACTTTTGCTTTTTTGCTTGAACAAATTTAGTTGGAACATTTGTAAGTGTTGGGCTTGCCATCTGGAAAGGAAAATATTAGGTGGTGTCATCTATCTGAATTTCACAATAGAAAGAACATAGTGGAGTTCACATTGAAACACCACATACACTAATGTTCATAGTGAATAATGACTTACTAATAACAAGAAAAACTTCAACATGATCAACATTTTCCACAAAAAGAAGCAAATTTGTATCTAGGAATGATTACAATCATTTTCCACACTTGGGAGGTTTTTCCTTAGATTTTAATCGAGGTTGTGGACATATCATTGGTTCCCTCACATGATCATCAAATGTTAAAGGATGAAATATAAAGTTATATATTTCCAACAACCCTTGTGGTGACTTACTTCTAGGTAAAGATGATCCTTCTAAATCAAGGTATACCATTTTCCACCAAGAAAGTTAATTTCCAACACTTTATCGTAATCCTAAAATAAAATAGCATAACTCCATATAAAATAAAGTACAAAAGAGATAGGGTGAGAAGAGAGAGTGTGTGAAATTCTGGATGAACAACATTAGATGCCAAGAACCCTCATACAATTTATGTGGCTTTCATTGAGCACTTTTTTTTTTTAATGATTTTTTCCTTTAGCATGGCCTTTGCAAATCAATGTTAAATTTTTTCAAAGGTGCTAGGTTTGTGGCATGCTAAAATTTGTAGAAGATTATTTACATCCCATAGACAATAGCTTTATAGGGCTTAGCTAAATTTGTTTGAATACCAAAGGCAAGGAAATTGCAAGTAAACAATTGTGGGCCTCTATTGACCATCAGTTATTAGATTATTTAATGTTGGAGACAGTGGAACTTGTTATAACCAAAAAAGGTATTTTACTAATGACAATGTACAATGCTTAGATAGAAGATCCCAGATGACAAAAATATTTCATTGAAGATATCCATTGATGGTCATATTCCACTTAAGATGCAATGTCCAATAATGATGTTTGAGTAGTATCTCCATTGTTTCATCTTTTATGTATTTTTCTCATCTTCCTATAATAAAATCAACATATATTCTTTTCTAAATAGTCGTATCCAAGATGCAATTACTCTTTTTGCACTCTCAAGTTCCAACTCACTGTTTTCCTTCCTAATATTTGAAAAATACAGAAATAAATCAAGGCTTGCAAAGCTACTGTCACAAATTCTCTATGGAGTGAATTAGTTATATGTCTTCTAGGAGATGTATTTGGGTCAAGTTATTTTTGCCTGTAGTTACAAAGATGAATTTAACCATATTTTAATTGGCCTCCTATTTCAACATGGCCCCTTCTCTTAGAACACATGGATGATGATGGATAGCTACAAACCTTCATGTCATGAGATTTTCTTTTATACCACCAAATCTCTATAAAAGTAACGATATGAGGAAATTTTTGTGAGGATCATACTTGTATAATTTATGGGAGGTGAGGCTATTAAAATAGATTTGAATTTTCTTGTCAAAGCCATGATTCTATAGTTTTGTAAAGATATAGAATCTAATTCTCCTTGCAGAGCAGGATTAGATGTTAGCTTTGTAGTATTTATAGGAGTGATTTGTCTATGCTTGTTTTATAAAGCCAATGTAACTTTAAAACTATTTCCAAATCAATTGCTTTAATAAATGGATCTCATAATGTAAACTATTCTATGAATAGGGGATGACTAAATATTCAGCAGCAGTTAATAATGGTTTCAACAGAAGACTGGTGGTTATAATGAATGCAGTGTCTATTTCAAACCCTCGACAACAATCAAATTCCCAACCAAACATTAATCTACAAAACAATGACTTCTTTTCTTGACATTGGATCCCCAATTATGGTAGCATCCCTGTACTAAATGCAAAAATTTCAAGAGGTCATTTCAAATGGATATACACATACTTTGTGCCTAAATGTTAGATCTACAACCCTCAAGACCTATGGGAGAAAGAATGAGGGAAAAAATAGTAGCAAAGCCATGGATAAGATTAGTTACCAGTTATCTACTTCAGAGTTTCATTTCTCAAGGACCTAATCCTCTAATTTGTATTTTTCCATTCCAAGAGGCCTTCTAGACTGTTGCTTAAGAAAATCCAAACAAATCTAAGGTAGGATGCAGTACGAAACCCAAATGACACAAATTCTTCTAGATTTTTGGAATGAAACCCTAGCAAAGCTGAAAGTAATTAATAAACTACCAAGGTGTTCGCAAATGTATAAGATAATTTTTTACCTGACACAAACCCATCTCAAGCAGACTTATACTAAGCCTAAGCCATGACGAAGCTACTCCTAGGAGGTCGACAAGTAGCTGTGTAGCAGGGTGAGGCTGCATGCGGTGTCAACAACACTGAAAAGTGGCGTTTAAAAACATTAGTTTGTTTAACCTATCGACAGTGGCTTTCTCGGCGATTGCAGTTGCGTGACAACACTTCCTAGTTAAATGAATTCTGGCGTGAGAAAAATTCCTGTCCACGCATGAGACAACTCTCTGGGCTAAATCTAACGCATCAATAGAATGATAGAACTGCCGACAGGTGGCAAAGAAGCACTCACGCATTGCCACACAATAAAAATCAGTTTGAAGACCATCAACTATTTCATGGTTTGACGGTAACAAACAGTCATATTGTGGCATGAGACAAATTCACGACAGAAATTTCACACATAAAAATTGACCATTTATAATTGTCTAAATTAGCAAGTTGAACGTCTGAATCTCTTAAGGTAGAGCTATCAAAGTGTCCTAAATCAAACAAAGGTTATTGTGAAGTTGTTAAGCAATGACATGATAAGAAAAGAGCTTGCCGGTGCTTAGTAATAACAAACATCAAATAGTTTCCAATAGGTCAATCAATGTTATGAGCTAGACTATGGATGGATAAGCTCCACATAATAAAATTAGAATGCAATCCTTTGTGCTTACCTCAGTTTATAAAGATAGGTGTCTCTTTGCAACAACCTGTGATCTGCCCTAGTATAATAAATTAGCCTTTTTTAATACCACTTTTTATCTATATATCTACTATTAATAAAAAACAACAGCCTATTAGTTATCGGTTATTTGCTTCGGAGTTTCATTTCTCAAGGACCTAATCCTCTAATTTGTATTTTTCCATTCCAAGAGGCCTTCTAGACTGTTGCTCAAGAAAATTTGCATCTGCTCCAATATTTTAATTGGGGAGCCAATGCACCTATACCATACATTATTTTAAATAATTTAGAAATTGCTATCCTACAAAAACTGTAAACTACAGTTGTTCAGATAGTGGTCTAGAAGTTTAGTTTTACAAAAAATGCTCAAGTGATATGACAGATGAGAAATGGGAACAATCAGGGATGTTAAAAAGGGAGCTAATGAAGAGACCCATTTTTATGAATCAATTTCCAAACATAATTACTTTCTCAAAAGGAAACAATGCCCAAATGTCTTACTAAAAAGGGCTTCTATACAATCTTTTAAAGACCTGTATCAAAAATCAACCGACCAGTTACCAGAGATATCGAAGCCCAGGAATTTACCTCTTCTTCAAACTCCTGAATAACTGCTTTGCCAACTGCTGCTTCTAGTTCAACACCATCCATCAACCTAGCTATTTCTTCCTCTACTGTTGCAATATCCATCATAAGACCTTCCTGCTGCAATATCCTCTGCAAGATTTTCTAGACAAATTTCAGAAAATCCAAACAAATCTAAGGTAGGATGCAGGACGAAACCCAAATGACAAATTCTTCTAGATTTTCAGAATGAAACCCTAGCAAAGCTGAAAATAATTAATAAACTATCAAGGTGTTCGCAAATGTATAAGATAATTTTTTACCTCACACAAACCCATCTCAAGCAAACTTATGCTAAGCCTAAGCTGTGACGAAGCTGCTCCCAGGCGGTCAACAAGCAGCTGTGTAGCAGGGTGAGGTTGCATGCGGCACCAAAAACACTGAAAATTGGTGTTTAAAAACATTACTTTGTTTAACCTACCGACGGTGGATTTCCCGACGACTGCAGTCATGTGACAACACTTCCTAATTAAATAAATTCTAGTGTGAGACAACTCTCTGGGCTAAATCTCATGCAACAGTAGAATGATAGAACTATCGGCAAGTAGCAAAGAAGTGCTCACGCATTGCCATAGGATAAAAATTAGTCTAATGGTGTGTGGGAAGAATAAACAATAGTTGATGGTGTGCGAGAAGAAAAATCAGTCTGAAAACCATCAACTATTCCATGGTTTGAAGGTAACAAACAGTCGTATTGTGGCATGAGACAAATTCACAGTGGCAATCTTACACATAATATAGCCTATCGGCTAAATAAACGTTAAATACTCAAATTAATTCGTAAATGTCAGTAGTGGCATGGTGCGAAGGTTAAGTTGTGTTGTTATTCTTGTCATCATGGTTCAAACCCTATTGGGATGTAATTGTTGAGAATTTACATTAGGGATGAGGTCCCCCATTTGTGACCTCATCGGTTCATAGCTCCCAGTTAAAAGCGTTTAAAAAATAATAATTCGTAAATATTTAAATGCATTTGAATAAAAATTTTTTAGATATCCAAAATAATTGATTTAAATATTTAAAAACACATAAACAAATATATTTAATTACCAATTGTGAATTATATTGATATAAAAAACTTAACAATACTTATTTGAGATGATTATATAAATGACTTCATACCCTTTTGAAGATTAGTGACAAGGACAATTATATTAGTCACAAAATAGGAGGAATCAATAATCAAAGGAACTGAGAAACATCTTAAATGTCCTCTATACCTCAAGTTGGACACACTTTGTGTGTCCCTTCTCCAATGCCTACGACCATTCTTTCACTAAATTCTCCTAGTTCTCTATATCCATTTCAAAGTCTCACATAGTTCAAATAATTTTCATAAGGATAGATTTCAACCTATGCGCCTATTGTAAAGAATTAATTAAATTGATCTATTTTTTTCTTTTTCTCTTGATACTATATTTTTACCTAAGATTTATCTTGTGATTTCTTACTTAGTGAATGCCATGCATATTCTATACTATACAATCACCCACCATTGACTGCCATATAACATACATACTCAAAATATATTCCAAGATGATAATCATGGATTTCACACTATATGACCATTCTCTCTTCCTATACCATGTATAATTTTTAATACATAAAAATATAAGAGATGTTTAATTAAAAGAGACATTCTATGGATTCAATAATAAAATAATATTTTATTAATTATAATTCTATTTATTTTTCTAAAAAATTTCCCCTCTTTTAAGTTTTATTAAAATAATTTAAAGAAAACTCATAATATTAATATGATTATATATCATGGTTTTATTTTTGGATAAGGTAAAACTTGATACAATGGGCGAGGGTTTTCTCTATGCGGGCATGTCAGCCCGTGGCTTGTGAGGCCATGACTACATGCTTTCTTCCTTCTATTCATGTGCTTGAGTGTGTGTGGATCGGTGGCAATGGGTTTTGATTGCTTGGGTGGGTGTTTTGGTGCATACCGAGGGGAAGTTTTCTTTTATTTGGCATTCGTTTTCTTTATCGGCTACTTTATGTTATCTCGGGGGTGTCTCTTTGCTCTTGTGTAACTTGCTCGGGGGTGGGTTTTTTCCCTCTCGGGCTTGGTGCCATTTTCTATTTTTGCAGGTTGATCTTGATATCATTTAGCCTAGAGGAAAACAATCTTCTTTGACTATGGATAACCTTGGAGGGGGTTTGTCAAAGAATGGGGGTTTCCATTTGCACAAGGTGAATGGGTGCTTGGAAAGATCACAAGAATGTTTGGTGTTATTTATTCAATCTGATTATGTGGCTGAGGATGTTGAGTACTAAACCAAACATTTTTTGATATGCAAGTCCATGGGGATGCGAGTGTCACCCCCCTTTCTTGAATCTTGGCTTCAAAAAACTTGGAACCCTAAAGGTGATTTTGATATAATGTTGTTGGCCAATAGTTTCTTTATGGTGGATTTTTCTAGTGTTGTAGACAAAAATTGGGTGTTCGAAGGGGGGCCTTACTTCTACAATCAAGTGGGCCTCTTCATCAAACCATGGCATGTGGGATTCAACTTGATTGAGGAGTTCCCTTCTATGGTTCTAGTTTGGTTTCGTCTACCTCGTCTGCCTTTGGAGTGTTGGTGAAGTGATATACTGTAGATGATTTCTCTCTTACTTGAGAAGCCTATTGGGCCCTCCCAACAAAAATTGACTAAAAGAGTTCTTTTTTTACTCGTGTGTGTGTTGAGATTGACTTGAAAAATCCATTGCCAGATTCGGTGGACATGAGCATTGGGTCAATCTCTTGGACGGTCCAGTAGTTGTATTATGAAGCCTTTCCTTTTCGATGCCGATTATGTCATGAATATGGTCACCTTTAGTGGAAATGTTCTAAAGTTGTCATTGCAACTAGTATGGGTAATGCTCCTTCTCAGCCTACTTTGAAGTTGGAAAAAGGTAAGGCTCCTTTGTAGGGGGTAGTGGTGGGTAAAGATAGTTTTGCACCTCTAAGTCACACAATAGAGGTAGAGGCCAGAAGAGGACTCTCAAAGACATGCAGGAAGAGAAAATTTTTAACAGATTCGAAGCCTTAGAGGACTTAGTTTAGAAAAGGTTTTCCCCTTGATAGGCATGCTAGTGATGGCTCTATAATTGTTTTTCACCCTAAGAATTAGCCAATTTATATCTCTATCCTAACTTTGAAGGTGGTTCAAATGACTCGTATGGACACGAATCTCCCTCCCTCAGTTCCTGGGCTTGGGGGAATTGATATGATGCCAAAGGTTAATATGGATTTATCTCTCCTTGGGGCTGATCTCACATCTAAGAAAGGTGTTGTGGAGATAGGAAAAATAAATTCTTCATCACTTTCTCTAGGCTTACAGCAAAAACCTCCTAAAAAGGGAGTTTTTGAGAAGCCCCACAAGGTAGGAAGGAAGAAGGATCAGGAAAAGGTGAAGTTAATTGGTGAGACGTTGGTGGAGTCAGGCTCTGTGAGAACTATTGATTCTCACTTCTCCCATCCTCAATGATGATTGTGATGTCTTGGAATGTTAGGGGTATGAATAACATCCCTAGACAAAAGGCTATTCATGACTTGATTCGAGCTCACACTCCTGATATGGTGTTTATTTAGGAAACTAAGTTGTCTATGGAAAGTATGTTGAGTTGGCTTCAAAAATATGGGGTAGAGGTTTGTGGCAATGTGTGGGGGTGCAGGGTAGCTCTGGAGGTCTTACTTGTTTATGGGACTCACATTGGATTACTCCTATTTGGTGGCTCTCCTACAAGTACTGTATCTCTCTCGTGGCTTCTAGTTTGAAGTCAGGTGAGAGAATCATGTTCTCTAACATATATGCTCCTATCGATTTCATTGGGAAGAAATATTTGTGGTCTCATGTTAGATATTTGCGTTCTTTGGTGCCTTTTCTTCCTTGGATTTTGGTAGGTGATTTTAATTTGATTTCCTCCCTAGAGGAGAAAAGGGGTAGTACTTATTTTTTAGACCTCTCCTCGGATCTCCTCAGAGATAATGTGGCTCTTCTAAACCTGGTGGATATCAAAACCTCAAATGGGATGTTTAATTGGAACAATAAGAGGAGTGGTGATACTACCATTTTAGAATGGTTGGACAGGTTTTTGGTGTCTAGCTTTTGGGTTGGTGACAGATGGGTGACTCAATCTGAGATTTTGGATTGGCGGGGATCTGACCATTGGCCAATCAATTTTTTTGTTTGTTTGCCTAGATTTGCTAAGAAGCAATCTTTTAGACTTCAACTCATGTGGCTTTGGGATGCATTTCTCCATGACCTTGTTCCTATCAAAAATCAAAGAAGAAAAGAACCAGACAGACTCTTGGGAAATCTTAGCAAAAGAATATAAATGCTCTCTCTCTGGGGACTTAAGGAAAGAAATCACATTGTTCTACCTTTTTATTTCACCAGTTACCAATGGAGGAATACAGGCCAAGTTTACAGCCTCATCTGCACTGGCTAGAGGGGAATCATCCAAAATCAAAGAAGAAAAGAACCAGACAGACTCTTGGGAAATCTTAGCAAAAGAAGATAAATGCCCTCTCTTCGGGGACTTAAGAAAAGAACCAGACAAACTCTTGGGAGCCTTTTCTTGGATTTTGGTAGGTGATTTTAATTTGATTTCCTCCCTAGAGGAGAAAAGGGGTAGTACTTATTTTCTAGACCTCTCCTCGGATCTCCTCAGAGATAATGTGGCTCTTTTGAACCTGGTGGATATCAAAACCTCAAATGGGATGTTTACTTGGAACAATAGGAGGATTGGTGATGCTACCATTTTAGAATGGTTGGACAGGTTTTTGGTGTCCAGCTTTTGGGTTGGTGATAGATGGGTGACTCAATCTGAGATTTTGGATTGGCGGGGATCTGACCATTGGCCAATCAATTTTTTTGTTTGTTTGCCTAGATTTGCTAAGAAGCAATCTTTTAGACTTCAACTCATGTGGCTTTGGGATGCATTTCTCCATGACCTTGTTCCTATCAAAAATCAAAGAAGAAAAGAACCAGACAGACTCTTGGAAATCTTAGCAAAAGAATATAAATGCCCTCTCTGGGGACTTAAGGAAAGAAATCACATTGTTCTACCTTTTTTATTTCACCAGTTACCAATGGAGGAATACAGGCCAAGTTTACAGCCTCATCTACACTGGCTGGAGGGGAATCATCCAAAATCAAAGAAGAAAAGAACCAGACAGACTCTTGGGAAATCTTAGCAAAAGAAGATAAATGCCCTCTCTTCGGGGACTTAAGAAAAGAACCAGACAAACTCTTGGGAGCCTTTTCTTGGATTTTGGTAGGTGATTTTAATTTGATTTCCTCCCTAGAGGAGAAAAGGGGTAGTACTTATTTTCTAGACCTCTCCTCGGATCTCCTCAGAGATAATGTGGCTCTTTTGAACCTGGTGGATATCAAAACCTCAAATGGGATGTTTACTTGGAACAATAGGAGGATTGGTGATGCTACAATTTTAGAATGGTTGGACAGGTTTTGGTGTCCAGCTTTTGGTTGGTGATAGATGGGTGATTCGATTTGATATTTTGGATTAGCAGGGCTCTGACCATTGGCCGATCAATTTTTTTGCTTGTTTTCCTAGATTTGCTAAGAAGCAATCTTTTAGATTTTAACTAATGTGGCTTTGGGATGCATCACTCCATGACCTTGTTCCTAGTTGGTGGAGTTTTGGGAAGCTGAATTTTGGCATTACTATGTACTCCTTCATCAAAAGGCTTCAATATTCCAAGTATATGTTAAAATTCTAGAATAGGTATCATTTTCGTAATGTCTTTCAGGCTAAAAGGGTGGCTTAGGAGCAATTGGACTCCATTACTTAGCAAATCAGGACCTTGGGTTTCTCAAAGGACTTGAGTAGGTTGGAAGCTGCAGTGGTAAAGGTTGTGGAGGAATTGGAGCTTTGGGAGGAGATTGTTTGGAAGCAAAAGTCTCGTATCGAATGGCTCCAGGAAGGTGATAGGAATACTTCATTTTTTCACAATTCGATTAAGGATAAAAGGCAGAACAATGTCATTTCTTTCCTTAAGTCCCTGAAGAGAGGGCATTTATATTCTTTTGCTAAGATTTCCCAAGAGTCTATTTGGTTCTTTTCTTCTTTGATTTCTGATGATTCCCCTCCAGCCAATGCGGATGAGGCTATAAACTTGGCCTGTATTCCTCCATTGGTAACTGGTGAAATGAAATATGCTCTTCTCAGATCGATCTCATTGGAGGAGAATTGGAAGGCATAGTATTCCAAATGAAGAAAAGTAAAGCTCTAAGGCCTGATGGATTTCTGATTGAGTTCTTTCAAGAGTTTTGGGAGGTTCTCAAGCTTGATCTTCTCGAGGCTGTTTAGGAGTCTCTGAGGAACAAGCAAATGCTTCATGCCATGAACACTGCTTTTTTGGATCTTATCCCTAAGTAGGAGGGTACTAATTCTTTGGATCTATTTAGACCAATTTCCTTGTGCAATGTGGTGTATAAAATTATTACTAAGTTGATTGTTGAACGCTTGAAACTATGGCTAAATAGTTTGATCTTTAAGGAGAAGGGTAGATTTCTGGCTAGTAGATAGATTCTGGATGGTGTTGTTATTATGGCTGAGACTGTGCACTCCATGGATTCTTCCATTGAAAGGCTATTTTTATTAAGTTGGACATGGCTAAAGCCTATGATCACGTCAAATGGGATTTTCTCTCTAAGATTTTGAGGGATTTTGGGTTTATTAGTGCTTGGATTGAGTGGGTTATGAGTTGTGTCACCTCCGCCTCCTTTTGTGTGCTTATCAATGGGGAGCCTTCTGAGATCTTTGGAGTGACCAAGGGCCTTTGTCAAGGGGATCCCTTATCCCCATACTTATTCATTTTGATGGTAGAGGGGCTTAGGCGATTTATTAAGTCTCATGTGGATCTTGGTCTTATTTAGGGTTGGCACTAGGGCAACAATCTACCCTCCCAATCCCATCTTTAGTTTGTGGATGATACTTCTTTGATGGGTTTGGCCAAAGTGGATGAAGCGATCAACTTGAGGAAGGCCTTGGACTACTATTTGGCTGCTTCAGGGTAGAGCATTAATGAGGGCAAGTCCTCTATTTACTTCTTTAACACTCCAAAGCTTATTCAATAGAGAATTGCCAGGATTCTCAAGTTTTTGATTGGTTCGCTTCCCTTTGTTTATCTCAAAATTCCTCTTGTCATGCGTGCTCTTCAAAGGCGGTTTTGGCAAGATTTTATTGAGAAATTTCACAAGAAAATTAGTCATTGGACGTGTAGGTGGCTCTCTACTACTGGCAAAGTGACTCTCCTCAAGTCAATGGTTCAAGCTCTCCTGTTGTATAGGTGCTTAGTGTTATCTGTCCCTGCCAACTTTATCAATGACTTTGAGAGTCTTTGTCGCTAGTTTCTTTGGTTTGGTATTCTCCTCTATAGGAAGTGGAGTCTTATTAAGTGGCAAGATGTGTGTAGGTCGAAGTCGGAAGGTGGCCTTGGGCTGTGTCGGGCTGATTTGTATGGAAAAGCTTTGGTGGCTAAACTTTATTAGCGATGGTGCTCTCAACAACAATATACTTGGGCTAGGATCCTTACATCAAAATATCTGGGGGGTGTGGAGAGTGCAGATGTGCCTAGATACAACCTCATTGGTAAAGGTTCTATGGTTTGGAGTACTCTCAAAATGGGTGCTAAGTTAGTAAAACATGGGTTGTTTTGGATTTGCAATTGAGGTTCTAATGCTCTCTTTTTGCTCTCTTTTGGTCTGA